>OU611752.1:10556601-10654101 GCA_914767535.2 Dunaliella primolecta
ATTTTACACAAGCTGATTGCAGAAACCCTTGCTTCCTGCTTTTGCAGGCCCTTTTAGGCATATGTGCTGCGCATCCAGAGTGTGTTGCACGCAGGCTGCACAGGAGCTGTGTGCTTGCTCATGCTCGTTTGCGCGTACCTGCTGTCGCTCAGCCCATGCAGCACAGAGGTGGTGTGTGCCTGTTCATGCGAGTGCCCACCTCCTTGTCGCCCTCATAATTCATGGACATGTTTGCTTGGTGCCTTGCTGATTGGCCAATGGCAACCCCTGGCACACAGCATTTTGATGCTGTCATTCTGTCCAAGGAATGCAAGACTGGCTGTTCAAGTGGAGGCGTTGCCCTCGTGTATGTGCATACATGCTTGCATGCGCATGCCCTCGGAGGTTCACACTCAGCTTGCACATGCTCTCCCATGCACACGCATTACTCGCAAGCCCAAATGTGTGCGCCTTGTCGCCTCCCATTTCAGCTGCATCTGCATTGGTAAATGGTTGCCTCGGTATTCGCAACGCAACCCAACAAACGTGAAATTCTCTGAATAACTATTCTGGTAAGTTCCTGACCCACACAGCTTGCCCATGCTCACCCGTGCACATGCACCGCTCACAAGCCCCACATGTTTGCGCCTCGACACCTCCACGTTTGATCACCCTTGATGCCTTACATGCCTTGACGCCTCATTGGCTCGCCTTGGTGCCTTCACAGGAGCTGGGCTGAGCTGCTGGGCCTGGGCAAGGATGAACCTGGCGAGGTGCTGCTGGAGATGACGTACAAGGTGGGGGGATAAAATGCCGTACTGGGTGGGGAGGAAATGATGTACAAGGGTGGGAGGCGGGCAGCAGCAATGCTCATGCATGCATTCACCCAGCAACGGCATGGCAGGTCCAGGCTGCCTGGACCCATCCTTGCAAGCCCAATAAGCAGCTCTCAACACACCACGACCTCACAGCATGTGGTGTTCTCTTGACACATCACACCCTTGCAGCACGTGTTTGGTGTTTGCATGACAGGTGGCCCATGTGCCTGTGTGGTGTAGTTGTCGACGGGTGTGTACACCCTTGCCGCCGTACGTGCCTGTGTGACGTGTGCGCCTGCGGGTGTGTGCATTCTTTTGTCGCAGGCATTTGAAGATGGCGAGGCTGACTGCGGTGATGCAGAAGCTGATGCGTACCAGGCCATGCTGCGGCAACTCAGCCAGGCCCACGAGGAGCGCATCACTGATGTCAGGTCCGCTGCTGCCGCCAGCTCGCGCGCAGCTGTTGCAGCCAGCGCGGCCATCTCTGCCATTGCTGTCACGCGCGCAGCAGCAGCACGGGCGGCTGCCAAGGCCACACGTGCAGCGCAGGTGCGGAGACGCGCGCACGTGTGTGTATGTGTGTGTGTACACGTTAGAAGGTGTGGGTGTGTTTGTGTGTGGGTGTGGGTGTACGTGAGAGTCAGGGTGTAGGTGTAGGTGTAGGTGCACAATGCAAGTGAATCTATGGAGTAGACTCTCACCATGGAGTCTTGGCTGCAGGGGGGGTCTTTCATGCTCGCCTTGAGCTATGCATTTAAGTGTTGCCCTCCAACCCTCAACAGAGTTCCTTAGAGAATTTAAAGTTCCGGCGAGGACTTTGATCCTTTCCTCAGTGCACGCACCCTAATGTCAAGCATAGACTCTTCATTCGATGTACCTCTTGACCTTATCACGTATGCTCACTGGCCCGGACTCACTGCATGCTGCTATGTGTGCACCTGACATGCTTGATTTTCCTACACCCACCCCCCGTATGTGCTGTGTGTGCACCTGCCACGCTTACCCTTGCCTACACCCATCTTCCTGATGCCGTGTGTGCGTGTGTGTGTGTGTGTGCACCTGACACGCTTGCCCATGCCTAACCCCCCCCCGTATGTGCTGTGTGTGCACCCTCCAACATGTGCAGTCCGCTGCCGCAGCAGCAGCAGAGCAAGCAGCGGCGGTGGCCAACGTGGCTGCGGGGGGCGTGCGCGACACGCTTGGTGGAGGGGGTGAAGGTGCCCATGGCGCCCACAACAGCGCCAGCAGTGTGGGCGGCTCAGGCTCCACCGATGGAAGCACTGGCAGCAGTGGAAACCCTGATGAGGGTGAGCAGGGAGCTGGTGGTGCCGCAGAGAGCGGAGCAGGCAGCCCACAGCAGAGCAGCACGGACGCAGAGCAGAACGGCGGAGACGCTGGGCTGCATGGGGCCGGACGCATTGAAGGCAGCAGTGAGGAAGAGGGGCATCCAAAGGGGGTGGTGCCCGAGGCAACATCCAGCAGCAACAGCAGCAGCGGCAGTAATAGCAATGATAGGGTGCCTGGCATGAGCAGGACAGACGGCTACGACAGCCCCAACAGCAGCAACAACCTGAGTGGCGGACCTCCTGCACGTGTTGACAGCCACAGCAGCTTGAGTCACACACTTCCAAACTCTCAACCTCAGAGCCATCAAGACTCAGACCACGCATCTGAAGTAGCTAGCAGCGACCCCACACCCGACAGCCACCTCCAGGGCGCCCGCTCTGCTGTCGAGGTGTACCTCCCACATCAGCACCACCTGGCACACGAGTGGTCCACGACACCAGAGCCCATGCTGGGACCCAGCCCTGGTGGTGCAGCAGGCAAGGGCCCCAACGTAGGCATGGGTGCAAGCGTCAGCCAGGCACACATCAGCGCTGCAGGCTCAGCAGGCAAAAATGGCAACGGCAATGGCGCTGGTGCCCCCTTGGTCACTCCCAGCCACCTTATTCGAGAAGGGCAGCAAGAGAGTGAGAGGGTGCTGGTGGGAGCGGGAGCGGGTGTGTCCCAGGTGCAGGTGCAGCAGCAGCAGCAGCAGCAGGCTCTGATGGAGGGAAGGGCAGTAGGTGGAGCGGGGTTGGCCGACAGGAGCAGCAATGGGCAGACTGCTGTGCAGCGCCACCACCTGCACGAGCCTCAGGACACACGAGCAATGGAGCCCGCAGCCTTGCTTGGAACTGCACATGCCAGCGTGATTGTGAAAGGTACGGACCTCCTCGGGCACGTGGGGCAAGACCGAGAGCTGCAGCACTTAGAAGGGGAAGGGAGTAGCAGGGATGGGGATGTGGGTGCAGGGGGGAGTGCAGGAGGTGCAGGGCAGCAGGACCACCACCACCACCACCAGCCGCACCCATTGCCTTCACGACATGAGCACCAGCATTTGCCGCTGCTGCCTCCCAAAAGCGGTGTGGGAGTGAGCACCAGCAAATGGGGCAACCAGCAGGAAGGCGGCGAGGGCCTGAGCCATGCAGCACATGACAGCAGGACCGGGAGCGGTGAGCAGTTAGCACTGAGTAGAGACAACAGCGCAAGCAGCACCAGTAGCAGCAGCGGCAATAGCAGGACGGACGGGCAAGCCAGCAGTAGCAGCGGCGCCGCCAGCGGGAGTGAGGGCAGGCAGTCGGAGCATTGGTGGTCGCCGTTGTTTGTGGCTGTGGCCATGCTGCTGTCCAATCCTGAGGAAGGCAGCGCGGCAGAGAGCAGCCGCAGCAGCAGCAGTGAGAGTGATGGGGGGAGGAGAAAGGGCGCGGCAGCCTCCACAAGCCACCAGCAATTGCAGTCCCAGCAGCAGCAGCAACAAGAGAAGCCCTGGTGGGAGTCGCTGCCGCTGCCCTGGTGCGTGTTGCTCATAAACTGGCAGTTTTTCCCCTGTTTTTTTCCATCTTGACTTGTGAGACCGTCCGTAATGGGATGGCCGAATTTGTTTTGCCAATCTGCCATCAGAGCCGCGGGCTTTGCAAAGTTGAACATTAGAAAAGAAATGGGATTTGGAACCATTCCCAAAATGGCTTTCGCCCTGTGCAAAAAAAGACTCTTCTGCATTTGTTTGGCCAAGGAAAGCATGCATGCATGGGAATGGGTGGCCATGTCTACAAAGAGTAGACGTACATTTCTGGAAGAGCAGCATGAGTTGTGCAGGGCGCATGACTGCCGAGCCGAGTGCGGCCATAAGCATAGAGCCTGACCTCAACCAGTCCTCAAAAAACGCGGGTGCCCCTCAGGTCTGGCGACCCTGACTCCAGCAGTAAGAGCAGCAGCAGTAGTGACTCAAAGCAGCTGCAGCAACAGCAGCAGCAGCAGCAGGTTGAAGAGAAGGGCAGCTCACCCCAAGCTGAAACCGTCACTACCGATGCAAAAGCCGCGCAAGGTCATCAGCCGGGCGGCAAGGCATGGTGGCAGTTTTGGGTCCATGAGGAGGGGCCTCCAGAAGCAAACCAGGCTGATGGCAACAAGGCCCAGGCCCAGGGAGGCAAGGGCAAGGAGGGCCAGGGGCAGGGGGAGAACGCAGAGAAAAGGGATGCACAGCTGATGACCAAGGCAGAGGGGGGCGCAAAGGTGGAAGCTAAGCCTTGGTGGATGTTTTGGGTGGGTGATGAAGAGGGTGGCAGTGGCGCACAGCAAGAAGCAAGCAGCGTTGCCTCCTCCTCCTCCTCAGCAGCAGGAGCAGACGACAGCGGCAGCGGCAGCAAGGAGGGCCGACAAAAAGAAGGGCACGAGGGGGCAGGTAGCGGCAAGCGGCCGTGGTGGCAGTTCTGGAAGGGCGGGGGTGATGAAGGGGAGGAAGACGGGCAGGAGAAAAAGGGGGGGCAGGGAGATGAGTACAAGGACCCTCGCAACAGGCCGGTTGATGCCATCATCATCCCCCCTGATCTACCGATTGAGGACATTGCTGAGTGAGTGATGTAGTGGCTCGGGTGCTCGGGTGTGTCCAGGTTTGCATGCATAATAGCGGGTCTGAGGCTGCTAGATGCACACATGGCTGCACGCTGAGAAGCAGGCCTGAAGTTGCTAGGGTTCGTACAGATCTGCATGCAGAGTGCGCCTAAGATTGCTAGGGTACGCCCAGGGCTGCATGCGTAGTAGTCTCGTGCGCGCATATTTAATACTGTGCATCTCCATCAGCACACACCAAGTTTCTAAACACTTGTGTACACACACACAACATGCGCACCCGCACACATGCACGCAGGGAGGTGGCCCGGTTGAAGCAGGAGACCTGGCGGCTGAAGGAGGGGCATGTGGAGAGTCTGTGGGCGCGCACGGTAGAGCGCAACGACCGCAAGTGGGTCATCCTGGCGGTCTTCCTGCTCACCGTGTCTGTGGGCTTGCTAGCAACAGTGGCCTATCGGCTGGACAAGGTGAGCTTGAATAAAGTGTGGATTGCCCTGCGCGTGCGCGGTCACACACACACACATACACACACGCACGCAGACACAAACACGCATGCGCGCATGCATGCACACACAACAAACACTTGCACGTGTTATAAGCCCTGGATCAGCAACCTAGGCTGCACACTGGATAGGTGAAACTGGACACGGGCGTTGCATCCTTTACAGACGTTCTTGATTTATGGACTCCTCTCTGGTGCTTCGCTGGCAGTTCTGAGAGCACTGAGAGAGAGAGAGAGAGAGAGAGAGAGAGAGAGAGAGAGAGAGAGAGAGAGAGAGAGAGAGAGAGAGAGAGCACTGCTGTATGACCCTCACTTGCAGCCCAATGGCAGATCACAATATCTGGCAGGGTTATCAAAAAAGGAGTGTCATCACCTTTGACAGATGCTGATTTTCTGTTGACAGCTGCTGGCCAGCACGCTGGCGCCATTATTTGTTCTTCAAGTACTGTTACTGCAAGCCTGGCCACAACCGAGGATGCTGAGGCTCGGCACATACTGAGGCTGGGATAAAGAGCGTCTAGCAAATTGAGGAAGAGGGCTGAAGGGGCTATTTGAGCCTCTCTGATGGAACATTGACCTTATTTACTCATCCTTTACACAGCCTGTCTAGCCTCCTGCCCCCCTACCCCCTACCTTGTTTTCAGCTCGACGCATACAGCTCCGCATGCACACACTACAGTTCCTCAACTAACTCTTTCCCATACTTCTGTTACAGTGCTTGACCCCTTCTGAGGTCTGAACCAAGCCAATGTCCCATCTTTCTTGCTTGTTACAGGGAGAAGTCCTCTGCGTACTTGATTTTTCTTCCCTATTCGATGATCGTATCCACAAATGTGAGGTGTCACACGCGCACACACACACACACACGCACGCATGCACGCACCTGCAGCTGTCGCGCGAAGGTGGGCTGCACAGCCCTGAGGTGGCCCTGCCCCTGCTGTTCTTGCAGCTCTGGTTTGACATCGCCACCCTCCTCAAGCAGTGATTGTGTATGTGTGTGTGTGTGTTCTGGGCTGTTTGTATTTTATATGGTTAGGCTTGCAAGAAATGAGAGATGCAAGGTGGTTCTGCAGACTCACTTTTATTGTGAAAGGAAGCATCAGGATTATTTTACAGGGCTAGAAAGCTTGCAAACTTGCAAGGTTGCCGTAGTGTGTGTTACCAAGCAAATGTCATCGGATCGATTTGCCGTTGGGACATTGTAGCAATGAGGAGTTTCGCGATAAGGTACGGGTGACATGGAATGCCAAAAGTATGACTTGGAAATCGATTGTCCATCTCTGTTACACTTTTTTGTTCACTGATGCACGACATGCTTCCTCATATCCTGGGACTCAAGCTAATGCGTGTTGTACGTTGGCACTTCTCTTGCCAGCAGTTCAACTAAGTTAGGCAAGTGAGTAGTAGCTCAATTTCTTTATTTCATTCAGTCACAGCGGGTAGCGGTGTTGGAGTGTAATTGGCATTTTGCGGACACAACATAGCAATTTCTCTGAGCATATTCTCTGTGCAAAACGATTTTCCTGTGTATATGTGGCTGGCGTGTGCTATGTAGATGCATTAAGAGAAAAAGAGAGAGGATTGCCCCGGAATGCTGGTGCTAGGGGTGAGAGAGGGCTGATTTTATCAGGCAGCCTTTTACATGTCCTTTTTGGTGTCCCTTTCCATGTTTTGTTGTTTTTCATGATGTTTTGGCATGTACGCTGTGCCAAATCCTGTAATGCTGAACCTTCCAGCTCTTTGAGCGCTGCTTCAAATCGCTGTGCCAAGATTTAGCTGGATGCCAGATTTCCCATTGTTTGTATAGGGTCCTGAAGCATGCACCAAAGGAAATAAAAGAAAGGATATGTAGGCGAGTAAAACTTTCCATGCATCCATTCAAGCAAAAAAAAAACATGTTGGCTCAAAGTCCCATGAGTTACCTTCACCAGGAGAGGAAAGAGGAAGACTAGTGGTGGTCAGGAGGGTTGCTGGAAAAGGAACGATTAGAAAAACAGGGTTACAAGGGGGGGTTGGCCTACAGCCCGAGAACCTGGCTGATCGGATGCTGGTGAAACATTCTCATCCAGCATCAAAAATTGAAACCAGTTCAGACAAAAAAATTTGAAAATCTGTGCGAGCCTTGATGTAGGAAAGCATTGACCTTGAAATCAGTCAAAATGTGAAAGCTCGCCAAGAAAGGAATAAAGTCAGTGTTTGGAAGCTAGGCAAAAGTATGTAATGGTTAAAAAAGATCAATGAACAGGTCCTTGTATTTTCTGCGCAGCTCGCACAACTCAAAGCAATTGCAATAGAAAAGGACATGTTTCTCGTCCTGGACTTCAGCACATCCACACTTATCACATATATTTGAACCACCCAACCATTTACAGGACTCGACCTCAAAGCAGTGGGCACGAAGCCTAAATCTACTCACATTCCTCATGACTCCTTTATCCAGATCCATAAATATGATGGGATACAGAAGGGTGTGCGTGCTGTTTGATTCAAAGGTTTCCCACACCAATGATGGTAAGTCACTGCTTTTCTGTTCACCTCTCGGGGACTCAGGGCGTCTGCTTCCCTCCAAACCTTCTGCTGTCTGTACCTCAAATCCCCTAAAAAATCCTGCATGGGTATCTTGGAAGCACTCAGCAATTTCTGTTTAAACACCTTCTCATTGCGCATGCCACTAAATGGCTTAGACACACGTGCAGACCAACAGGACTCATCCATATCAGCGAGGTGTAAATCTGCCTTCAGCACTTGGCGTAGTGTTTCACTGTTAGAAACAAGCATATTGTTGAAAAATTTAGTAGCCCTAAACCCAGTAGCCCTAAACCAATAAAACTGTAAGGGCTCTTGACCACACTCTCTCAATACTGGCCAGTTCGTGGCAGTGCTCTTCACACCTAAAAAACGCCTTAAAGAGCATAATTGCCTCTTTTGTAATTGGCTTTTGAACTCACTGCCTTCTCGTAAATACTCTGTACCCCACACTTGGCATGCGTACATCCCAGCCAGAATGCCATACACCTTCACGTTAAGTTAGAGAGCCAAATCAGAGCATGCGGCCTATTTATTAGATCATGTTCATGCACAAACTCCTTAATCCTTTGCTGGGCAGCCATGTAAGGCCGCACTGCATGCTCCTCAGACACCGTGTGACCTTCAAATTCATGTGCTTGTCCACAAGCATACCGAGGTATCTAGACTGCTCTTTCTCTGGAAGAGCCACGTCTCCATACATGAAAGTAGGTAGAGAAGAACACGACCTATTAAAATGCATGACCTCTAACTTTGATGTATTTACAGTCAGCCCCTTTCTCATTGCATAAGCTCGTAATCTATTGAGCATAACTTGCATTTCACCTGGTCATTGGTAGTTAAAACTCAAGTCGTCTGCATATAGCATGTATGAAACGCCATTCACTCCATCCCCTGTCACAGCACCTCTGATACCTTCACTGATATCTCTGCCCATGTCATTGATGTATAGAGAAAACAGGAGAGGGGACAGGGGACAACCTTGCTTGACTCCATTTGTTGGACGCACACTTGCCCTTTTATCCCCATCCGATGGAGTCCATCAGAATATATTCATCATCCTGGTACATTTCCTTAATTGCCTGGAGAAGTAGTGCAGGCATGGCAATGCGCTGTAGATGGTCCCAAAAGTGCAAACGGGGCACAGTGTCGTACGCTTAAGAGAAGTCAATGAAGGCAGCATGCATCCTAGGTGATTGCCGTGGCTTGAGCTTTTTTGCAGCATGTCTTAAGTGCCTCAGGATGAGTGAATATATATATATATAATGAATAGAAAAACTACACAGGCAGTGCAAGGATAGGGTAGGATAGGATAGGGTTACATAGCTGTACCTGCCTACAAGGGCAGCTTAGCTGAAGCAAAAAGGCGCCTGTAACCAAACCAGACCAAACCTATAACATGTCAACTAAAAGCCTTGAGCTGAGTTCAGAAGTTTCAACTGTAAGAATCACACACACTGTCACTCTACATGAAACAAGCATGCAAAGCTTGTTACACGCAGCTTGTTACACGCAGGCAGTCACTGGGTTTAGGGTTTAGGGTTTAGCTACACGGTGTAAGCACTCCCCACATCAATTATGGAACAGAGGATGCCTAGGGCCGAGGCACCGTGTATCCCCTTCAACAAGAGAGACAAAGAAGTCAATGGGAATCAGGAGGGTTACTAGCAGTAGCCCGTGCCTGATCTTGGTGACGAGAGTTGAGAGATGTCTTCTCAAGAGCGCGTCTGGTGCTAACAAGTTTGTAAGCCTCCTGGACAGAATGGGCATGAAGCTTCAGAGCAAGCCTGGTGGCTGTACGAGTGTCAACTTGACACTGAAGACCAAGCTCTTTAAGAGGCTCTAAAGTGTGTGGGGTGTGGATGACCCCTCCCACACCTTACAGAATGGTATGGAGGGTGACTTGAGCTGAGCCCCTTGAAAGGTGGCAACATAGATCGCGGTGCTGCTGCTTGGAGGCCTCCAGCTGATTCCTGGGCCTAGTGTCTATGCAATGTTTGACTTCCACAAGATGGATGTGCCTCTGTTCTGGAAGGAGCTGACTAGGATGACGGACCTTGGAAGGAGGTGGAGTGGCTGTGGCTGGCGCTGAGTGCTCATTAAGGAAAAGGAGACACATCGGCCCAGAAGAGCCATGAGTCCCCTTCACCACAAACCTGTGAAGTAAAAATGGCTAATGGGGACCTGGAGGGTTGCTGGAAGCACCCGGCTCCATAACCTGGCTGTCAGAAGTATTCTTGCTTTCAATAGCACGCCTAGCGGTAACAAGCTTGTTGGCATACAAAACAGCATGGGCATGAAGTTTGTGAGCAAGTTTATTGGCGCGTTGGTGGTCAAGTCCCTACTGTTAAAATGGTAAAGGGTGCGCTCAGTGTAGCAGGTCCGCCAACACCCAAAAGGATGTTGTGGAGAATCACGACTCCGACCAAGGAACCCGCGACACCAAAGCCGCCCTGATGCGGTCTTTGTGCGGTCTATCCCAGGACGATCTGCCCACATTGATCCTACAAAGATCCCTCCTCAAGACAGGGATATTCATCTTGTTGAATTTAAGTTCTGCCCTGATACCAACCCTTTTTCCACCCTGGAAGCTGCATCTGCCCAGCATGCCGGCACTATAATCAGGCTCAAAAACCGCAGCTCAAGAAACCCAAACAGGAACAATAAGGTAACCTTATACATCATCTTAGTTGGTGTGGCAGGCACTATTCATAGTGACTAAACCATTACACCTCTTGTCAAATTGGTTTAACCAGGCAAAAGCTAAATCATTAGCATCATGCTATTTAAATGATTTAACTTGAGTTGCCATGCTATTCAAAGATTATCAATTATCAACACCAGGCATGCACTTCACTTTCATGGGACTTTGGGGGGGGTGCTAGGTGCGTGGCCGTGGAGAGCAGGAGAAGGAGAGTCCGGGTGTCCAGGAGCATGGCAGATAACGCTCCAGATACTCTTTAGCTCTGTATCTGGCCGTCTCCTAGGCTTGCTGTGTCTAGTCTAGGTTTGAGGGCCCTTTGGTGAGACCCTTGCTAGCTTGCTAGTCAGGGAACCTTTCCTTAATGCACACAGCCTTTTGCTGGCATTTCTTTCTTTTTCTAATCACAAGTTTTGCATTAATGAGTTTGCAGAGGTCTGCATGCTGCTGCTGCTGCACCGCTTCCAACTTCTGTCCAGACCTCGTGTCTTCACAGTACTTGATTTCAATCAAGTGCACATGCCGCTGGTTCACATTCAATTGGTGGGGTTGCATCACGCGGTTGGCTGTTGTGGCCCTCAGTGTGGGGTTGTGTCTGCTGCGTAACGCATGATGGTGTGAGCAGGAGGTAGAAGGAGAAGAAGGAGTGGGTTTTTCTTTATAGGGAGTAATCAATATAGCATCAGGACGGCTGGAGGTGAGTCTAGATCTCTTGGAAATTTTTCTTGGAAAGAGATAAGGGGGTATAATTCTTTTTGATGCATGTGCAGGGATTTGAAGGTTGTGCTGCGCCAACCTATCACCACTTCCTATGTCCATGTTAACCAAGCCTGCTCCCCAAGGGCTTTTGCTAAGAGCTTTGATGATCATTCTTCCAGCAACATTGTGGCGTTCAGTTTTCATACTGGAGATTATGTGATTCTGGCAGCCTGAAAGCATGTGGAGTGCGCTGTCTAATTAATGGCAGCCTGGGAGAGGGCATAGTGGGTCAGTAGACCTTTTGAAGCGAAGCGTATGCTTTTGGTTATAGAGGGTGCCTGTGCGATATTGTAAGATGGTGCGCTTATGCATGTGGATATACAGGACATGCTCCTAAAGGCATTGCTGGTTTCCTTATCTACATGTAGTAACCAGCTCTGATAGTATGAGTAGTAGCCTGTTTTGGAGTTGGCATATCCAAGTCTGTGTTTTGTATGCATATGAGATTTGAGAGCGTTTTGAAGATTGGGGAGGTAGGAGATTTTAGGATTGGGTGTGGGAGCTGTGGATGTGCCAGTATTGTGTTCTTTTTTTCCTCTTTGGCTAACCAGAATAAATGAGAAAATGGATTTCCTCCGGGGCCTGCGCTAGGGATCCCGGTATCAGATATGATATTATTGGCTTGGCTTGCTTGATATTTAGCAATAGCACCTGCACATTTGTTACCAGCAATGTCAGCATGAGATTTTACTTTGTAGAAACAATTTGAAATATTGGTTTGTGAGTTGCTAATGAGGGTAGATATGTTTTTTAGGATGTCCCCTTGAATATGTTGTTTGTGCTTCTCAGGGTAAACTAGTTGTTTACGTATTTGATGAAGAGAGGTGAGACTGTCTGAAGCAATGTGTGAATAAGAATGCGTGATGGCAGCAGCAATTGCTGCTGGTTCAGCTCGACATATGGTGTTGGTACTTCCATCACCGTTGGGCTCGACAAAACTTTTGCTGTCAGTGTATAGGCAGTAGACACCTGCTTCAAATTTCTTGTATGCCATTCTGGATTTGACAGCTGCCATCAGTGTAAGCCCATATCCTCCAGTCAGGGACTTTGAACATGAGGGTTGGACTAGATTGGTTAGGTACAAAGAGTTCTTCATGATTCCCTATGTGTGGATAGGTCGGATTTCTAGATATTTGTTGTTTTTCAGAGGGGAGGCATTAACACATTTTAAATCCAGGCATGTTGGCGTTTGTCATATTGAGAGTAGATGGTTGCCAACACTGCGCAGCTTCCTTTTGGCTTCTGATACAGCTGTAGCCAGGCCCTGTAGCCAAGCTGGGTTATGATTGTTTAGATAAATCCTTGCAGCTGTGTTTTAGACTGCGATATATTTGTAGGTCCCAGGTGTGCTGAGAAAGAGGTATTTCCTGATTGAGGCAGGATTGTGCAGGCTTGAAAATGTCGATAAACAGATCCTTGTATTTTCTGCGCAGCTCACACACTCAAGGCGCTTGCAGTAGAAGAGAGCATGTTTCTGTCTTGAGCTTCAGCAAAGTCATACTACACACAAACATTTGAAGTTCAAATTTTGAACCACCCAGCCATTTACGGGATTCAACCTTCAAGCATTGGGCACAGAGTCTAAACCTACTCACACTCCTTATGATTTATTTATCCAAATCCTTGAATGGATATGATGGGTAACAAAAGGGAGTGCGTGCTGTTGATTCAATGGCTTTCAAGAGTTTCCGAGTTCAATGGCTTTCCGCACCAATGATGGAAAGTCACTGATTTCCTGTTCATCTCTTGGGGACTGAGGGCATCCGGGGTGCAGAACAAAACATTTGCTGGGTTTCCATTCGAAGGTTGTGACTGGAAAGGCGTAAACATGAGATGTAGCGTTAGTAGTTTATGAGGGATGTCTTGTCGTAGGTAGAGAGGCTCCGTTAGAGAAGTAGCAAAGGCTTTTTGTTTCATTTTTTTCATCCCACCAGCCTGGTACTGAGCCCAGTGGTACGTCAAAGCGCACGCGTGTGTGTGTGTTATTTCCTCATTATTCTGCTGGAAGCATGGGCCTCTTGTGGGTAAAGGTAAGGTAAGGTAAGATTGCATCGCTATATCCGCCTACAAGGACAGCTGAGCGGAGACACTGGGGCCTGTCACCAGACCTGGCCAAAAAAAGCTCAACTCACAAAACTTGGATTGGAAAGAAAAGATAAAAAAACCATGTTTGTTGCTGTCAGGTGTTCACCATATGAGCTTATAACTTACAACAAATATGATTGGTACACTGTTCAAGGGGATACAAGGGTAAAGGCCTCAGTCAAGGGGTTCAACGTAAGTTACAAAGGCCTTGTACATAAGAGAAGATGGCGGCCTCAAGACCTTTGACTGCTAGCCTGTTCATAAGTGCACATGAAATCACAAAGGAAAAAAGAAGTGTGTTGTCATCTTAGTTTAGAAAAAAGGAAAACTGCGTAGGCAGTGAGAACACTCCCGCATCAATTGAGGAAAATAAGGCACATTGGCTCAAAGAGCCGTGAGCCTCCCTCATCAGTTTAGAAGAATATTAATACCCTGTAAATCCACATGATGAATGATACCTAAACAGAGCATCCTGTGGGAGATATGAAAATGTACAAAAGAGAAGCTGTGCTAAAAAATGAGGCACACTTTTGACGGAGAGAGCAGACCTGGGGATTAGAATGTCTGAACAGCACGTGTTTTTCGTCTTGTATGTCATCAGAATCACAGATTCACAGACTGGAGAAGTACTATTCGACCGAATAGCCTGTTAAATTCAAAGAGTGCGAACCCGCGGCCTGAATCTGGCAGTGTTGCAAAGGACGTGATGGGGAAGATCCAAGTACATGTGTGTAGGCACTTATGCTATCCCAGCAGGAATGTATGCCAGCCAGATATTGGCCACCCCTTACTAACTGCTGGGCACAAATGGACAACCCGCTGCAAAGGTGGATTCTAAATGTTTTGCGGAACCTTCCTGGGGTGAAAACCACCACACCATCTTGGAGCATTCTTCAAGGACGTGGCATTGAACCTTTTCAGTTCAATTGGTTTCGTGCCACTACGCACTTCTACAACTCGCTTACTAAGTGCAGTACAGTCTACTCCTCAAGAAGGTTCTCCATGCTGACATCAGCCTTAGCACCAGAACTAACTCTTGTTGGACATCACACCTCTTGTCTGTGCTGGATGGTCTGGCTCACTCGGATCTGATGAAACGTCAATTTATGGCTTGTGACCCTGTGAACCTCAGTCAATTTGTGGTGGATCTGAGATCTAGACACCTGGGCTATTGGAACCAATTCACAGCCCCTGATCCAAGAGTAAGCAACAGTACACGTCTGACATATCACCAATGGTGCCCACTTCCTGTCAGAGATGCACATGCAATTCACTCTGTTACAATGACTAAATACATGTCTTTCATATCTTCAACAGGATGCCCTGCCTATGTACCATTTACCATGTACATTCCCAGGATATTATTATTTTTTCTAAACCAGGACAACAACGGATGGGACACAGTTGTTCTTGTCCTGAAGAAGCCCCTTGCAGTTCCTATTGGCCGCAACCACACACAATCCGCTTCCCCTCATTTTCAGCCTTTCCATCTTCCAGACGCGTGCCAGCTGAATGAAATTGTGGCCAAACACATTTCTCGTGTCAATCCCACCTCTTTCCCTGGATTTTATACCGTTCTTCCATCTTTTCTGAAGTATGCATGTAAACTGGTGCGAAGAGAGGATGGCAGAGGTTTTCATTCTATCAATATTGATAGAACACATTAATGTAATGATGCCATGTGTTTCCCAACTCAATTATACTCTCATGCAACGAGCTGTTATCCCACAAGAGTGGAAAACTGCCAAATTTACACCCTTGATAAAGAAGGCTCTATTACCGATGCTGGCAATTACCGCATGCTTGCTGTAAGCGGGACCTTCTACCGCCTTTATGCTAATGTAATGCGCACTTTATTACAGGACTGGTGCTTAAAAAACAACAAAGTTCCTGATTGTCAATTTGGGTTCTTCCCCGGGCACAGCACTTTACACCCACTTTTTATTTTGAGACGTCTCAAACATGCTGCCCATACCTGCAAACCACATGGCTCATCACGCCTGTATTCATCATTCATTGATTTCCAACAGGCAACTCTACGACTCTATCCCTCGTGACAAGCTATGGCACCATCTTCACCAATGCCAGCTCCCTATTCACCTTCTCAATATCCTGATAATTTTGTATCACAAGGACAACTACATTCTGGTTGATGGGATGGGATCCTCTGCCTACGTAGGTTTTCTTTTATTTTCTGGTTGATGGGGATAAGCAAGCATATGTCAGGCCCACCTATGGTGTTAAAAAAGGCTGTCCCCTTTCTCCATTGCTTTTCTCCATTTACCTTAATGACATCAATGAGGTTTCTGAGGGGATTGAAGGAGCTTGCACAGGCACACCTAATTTCCATGTATCCAACCTTCTATACGTTGATGACTTATGCTTAACCTCCAACTCGCCAAATAATCTTCAGGCCATGCTTAGCCGTCTCAAGGCTTATGCCCGTCAGATATTCCTGACAGTCAACACCAGTCTTGCTCTCAAACCTTTTTTGCGCCTGCTTCTCTTGCCTCCTGTCCTTTGCGGGCGTGTGTTTTGTCTTTTCTAGCTGGGAGTCTTAGGGAAATCACTATTTCCCCGTGATTGACTTTGTGTAACCCCCCCAAAAAAAACACCAAAAAAATCTGTTATCGTCTGTTTTAACTCCAAGACTGATAACTTGTGTTATCTATACTGACTACACCATCACGTGTTATCTATAATGACTACACCATCACTCCTCTGGTTGAGCTGGGTCTTACCAGACATAACGCAGAAAAATTAGCCTCTCAATTAAGTTGCCATGCACTCCAATCACTAACAAAAATAATAAACACCAGGCACTCATTATACGTGCAGGGTCCTTTGGGCAGGGGCGGCAATGGGGGTGAGGCAGTTCAGAGCAGGAGGAGGAGAGTCCACGCCCGCAGGTGCATGGCTGACAGCAACCCACCAGACCTGCATTAGTTGCTCTCCATTGGTTCATAGCTTGGTTTAGGCTGGGCCTGTGAACCTCCTCGGTGAGGCCCTAGCTAGCTTGCTAGTTAGGGGACCTTTCCTTAATGCACGCAGCCAGACCTGGCCTGTGTAGTCTTTTCTTTTCTTTTGATAACTTGCCTCCCCTTTTTTTATGATGGTGAGGTCTTGCCTTACTCAAACACCTTTCGCTACCTGGGGATGCAGTTGGACAAACACATTAATCTGCACAGTGCTGCTGAGGAAGTTCTCAAACCCTGCCTGGCAGGCATGGCTCGTGTACGTAATTTTGCCCATCAACACCAGCTTACACACTGCTTACATGCCTACTTATGGCTCTTCAAGACGTATGTCATACCAGCAGGAATGTATGCAAGTCAGATCTGGGCCACTGCATATCTTCAACAGGGGACAGAGATGGATAATTGCATCCAGAAATGGCTTCTGAGATCCTTGAGATCCATGCTGCGTGTACGAACATCAACTCCTTCCTGGAGCGTCCTCTGTGAGTGTGGAATCAACCTATTCAATTCAACTGGTTCAGAGCCTGTGCAAATCACCATGGGCTTAAATTGGAAGCATCAAATTCAACGCATGACCTGTAACCTCAGAAATAAGCTTGATAACCTTGACTCCTCCTATGCTTCTCCACGCCAAACCCTTAACATTATCCGCACAGCCAATATCCCTAGCCTTGCCTATGCTTTTGCAGTTACACCCTGCACACAAGCAGACCTCATCATTTGGGACACTATGATAGACAGGATAATTAAACATAAATTTAAACTCTAGAACAGCACAGCAGCAGCAATGATTCGCGAAGATTTTGATAATTTTGGCCTAGGGCGCACTTCAATCTGCGTAGGATACCACAGACGCTTGGCTTTCACACTCACATCCAGCCTGGAGGACCCCTCAACCAGACACCGCACCATAAGCCTCAACCTCCTCACTAAGCAAATTGCGGACCTCAAAATCCTTTCTACGGATTATCTCACCAAACGAGAAGGAACCAACCTTCACATAAGACGCCAGCTCAACTTCTGCATGCGTGCCCGCCAACTGATCAGTATTCACTCCAGTAAGCTCCACCTCATGAAACACGAGGAAACTGTGTTTAGTGAAGACTTGGACCTCATCCATAAAGCCCTCTCCCTGCATAAACCACCTCCCCACAACCTTTCCTCCCTCATGACCTGCATAATGCAGCCCCTGATGGGCCTTGGAATTAATGGAGTTCATGAACTTACATCCCCGTGCAAGACTCACATCATCACAGTAGCTCAGCTACAAGCCAAGTACTCCAAGGTTAACGTTAAATGTAAAATAGCACTCAACAGACTGGCAGCACTGGCTAACCTCCCCCAGGAAGAAGAGTTGAGTACATCCTCCATCCAAAAAATCATTGCCTACAAAAACACTGAAGCAAACACTCTTGCACACTACCGCCTTATCAAAAACACACATGTGAGTGGCCTCAATGTGGAATTAAATGACCCGACTCATACCTTCCCTCTTGCACGCTCCCAACCAAACAGAACCCCTTTCACACAAGCAGTGCCATCACCACAACCCCGCTCCACATCCCACTACAGAAATAAACATACTGGACGCCGCCTCAGACGTGACCAAACCACCTTGTCCGCCCCTACAGAAAATGCTCCTACACAAGAAATCTGTCCTATTACTCAGGAAGTAATAGCTGACAAAGAACCACAACCCACAGAAGAGCCACCCAATAAAAGAACTCGCTCCAATTCTAGGCCGAGCATTACTCCTACAAAAATGATTCATACCTCAACACAAAATACTGCTAACGCTATGACGCCCACTCAACAGGAATCACCTGCAGAAGGGCCACCCAGCAAGCGTACACGCTCAACAATGAAACACACCAACATACTCATATCTCATTCTCCTAGCCAGAATAATCAAGGAGCAAATGCCAGCCAAAGCACTGCTAATTACAACCCAACACAGCCCAACTCCCCATGCACGACATTTACTGACCAGGCAGGCCCCACAGCCCTCCTACCTATCCAAATACTCCAAACAGCCTAAATACGCAAAACGATAACCACAAAAACAAGAAGAAAAAATTACTTCACATAGAGACAGAGCTCACCCCTCCTGCCATCAACCCCCTCGGCTCGCCATGCCAAGCCTCTGAGGTCTGGAATTACAAGAAAACCTCGGTAAAAAAGCTTATAAAAGCAAAAACAGCCAGCCATGCCATAAATATTATATATAACCATGATATTGACATAGACCACATAGATGGTTGGAGAAACTGCACAGTTAATAAAAAAGACGGAAGGAGGAGCCTCATCCAAAACCAAGTGCAATACCACACCCATTTTGCCTCAATGATTATTGAGGAATGGGCCCTGCCTTTATTCCAAAAAGCTGGATTTCAGCCTGCGACTACCTCGACTGCTGCACGCACTGATATTGAATGTGCTTGCTGCCAAATTTGCAACTACCATGAAGGTTATGAATCTACTAACTCTCAACCACCCTACCCTGATATGTATATCTGTGATGTCTGCCATCGTACGTACCACTGGAAATGCATGAAAGATCTTGGATGCTTCACTGATGGGCAAAGACAAGAGATTGATGCAGCTGACACATGGGCTTGTCCTGCCTGCGCAGGCCTAAACGATGCACAGAAATTTGACAGAGAACGTCAATCTAAAGAAGAACTCATAAAGGTCACTTGGACACCCTCCTGGGAGCCTGAGGAATTTAAAGAGATCTGGCCTGAATTCCAACAGTGTTTGCTTGAATTTGAAACCAGACAGAGCGAACCCGACCTTTCCCGAACCACAGCAGACTCTGCTCTTTCCAACCTTGAGAGGCAAGGCTTTGAAAAAATTGATACGACTAATACTTGGAAGCAAAAGCTTGACACAATACTGCGCAATAAAGTTACCTTTGACATACACCCCACCAACCCACAAGTAGACATAAAACCCACTGGTTGCAGCGAATTCTGGCTGCATGACATTGACCTTGTCAAGTACACAGTTAAACAAAACCCTGATCAAACATCACAAGACACTGAATCACAAAGCCCCCACCCTAGTGCTCCACCTCCCCTTATCCTCCCAGAAATTTACAAATCATACATGGCCTGCATTTATAACACACAAGGTAAATGTGTTGGGATGATAACCCCTAGCCGATTTCAAATCCTTTACAAGGCTTTCTATAGGGCCAAGCTTGCGGGCTTGCACGAAGCCATAACACCTGCTCCCATTAGCTTTGCATCTGAGCTGCAAGGGCTCCTTGCTCGGAAGACTTTGCTAGAAAACAAGTACACTAGCAAAAAGATTAAAGACTCCTTTTCTCGGGCCCTGCCAACCCACATCCATACTGCCCTCCAGCGTTGGGCCCTGGTAACTCAAGACAAAATGGCCTCCCCGCTAGACCATGACCCACAATACCAGAATTACTGGAGCGCTGACCCCCGAGACGCTCTTTTTGGTGCCCATCATAACTCCTTCTCCTCCAGATTTTCAGGCTTCTCTGTCTGCCATCCCATTTACGCCGAGGATGCCATGACTCAGGCCTTGCGTCATGCTATCTACTCAGCCATTCTCAACACAGAGGCCACTGCTACTTTCATGTTCCTCCCTGTCTGGGGAATACAAATGATAACTAACCCCTACTCCAAACTCATTTCTGCATTCCCCCACCTCTGCTATGAACTTGGTACCATCCCGCGCACCAACCTTACTTACGAGGCTCCCCAATCATGCCCCAACCAAGAAATACCTCTTCCTCAGCACACCTGGGACATACAAATTATTGCGGTTTGGAACACTTCTGCAAGGGTCCATCTAAACAACCATAACTCAGCTTGGCTACGGAGCCTGGCTAGTGATATAGATAAATATACAAAAGCCAATTGGAAACTGCTCAGTGTCAGCAGCCATGCCATCCTCAATTCCATGCACGCTGTCATGCCTGGATTCGAGAATTGTAAGCGCCTCCCTTCTGACAAACAGCAAGTTTCCAGAATTTCAAACAGCCCGCTCATAAACAATTATGAGGTAGTCTCTGTGCCTAGCCAATCCAATCCTACCCTTGCTCTCAAAGTCCCAGACTGGAGGACATGGGCGTACACTGATGGCAGCTGTCATACCAGAAATGGCAAACAAGAAATTGGAGCAGGTGTTTACTGCCCTCTCACAAACAATATAAAATTTGTTGAGCCCAACGGTGCTGGAATTACTAACACCATCTGCCGAGCTGAACTGGCAGCAATTGCTGCTGCCATCACACACTCTTACTCACACATTGCTTCAGACAGTCTCACCTCTCTTCATCAAATACGTAAGCAAATTATTTATCCTGAAAAACACAAACAACACATTCAAGGGGATGTCCTAAAAACCATATCTACCCTCATTAGCAACTCACAAACCGATATTTGTGTATACAAAGTAAAATCTCATGCTGGTATTGCCGGTAATGAATGTGCAGATGCTATAGCAAATTATCAGGCTAAACAAGCCAATAATAGCATGGCTGATACTGGGATCCCCAGCGCAGGTCCCGGCGGGAACCCGTTTTCTCATTTATTTTGGTTAACCAAGGAGGAAAAAAGAGAACATGCTGAGGGCACATCCACAGACCCCCCACCTACTCCCAAGCTCACCTACCTCCCCAATCTTCAAAATGCTCTCAAGTCTCACATGCACACAAAACACAGACTTGGATATGCTAACTCCAACACAGGTTACTACTCTTACTATCAGAGCCTATTACCTCACGTTGACAAGAATATTAGCAATGCCTTCAGGAACATGTCTGGAATATCCTTTCCTGTGAAGCGCACCATCCTTCAATACCGCACAGGCACTCTCTATAACCAGAAACACGCGGTACTTTTCAAAAGGTCCACTGACCCTTCATGCCCCCTCCCAGGCTGTCACCAATTAGACAGTGCACTCCACATGCTCTCTGGCTGCCAAAATCATATCATCTCCTGCATGAAAACTGAACGCCACAATATTGCAGGAAGGATGATAACCAAAGCTCTTAGCAAAAGCCCTTGGGGGGCAGGCTTGGTTAACACGGACATAGGAAAAGATGATAGGTTGGCGCAGCACAACCTCCAAATTCCTGCACATGCATCCAATAGAATTATCCCCCCTTACCTCTTTCCACGTAATTTTCCCAAGAGATCTAGACTCAAATCTAGCCGTCCAGATGCTATACTGATTACTCCTTACCAAGCCAAACCCACTTCTTCTTCTCCTTCTTCCTCCTGTTCACACTATGCGTTACGCAGCAGACACCCAACACAGAGGATCAATGGCTCTAACCGCGTGCGACAACCCCACAAATTAAATGTCAACCAGCGCCATGTACACTTAATTGAAATCAAGTACTGTGAAGATACAAGGCCTGGACAACAGTTGGAGGCGGCACAGCGGCAGCACGCAGACCTCTGCAGACTTATTTCTGCTAAAGCTGTTACCCTGCACACCATCCTTCTGGGTGTTGGTGGGACCTGCTATAGGGAGCATACCCTGAACCAGTTGAAACAACTGGGACTTGACCAACAACGTGCCTTGAAACTTGCTCGCAGCCTGCATGCCCATTCTGTTAAATATGCTCATAAACTGGTTACCACTAGGCGTGCAATGGAGAACAAAAGCAATTCTCACAGCCAGGTTCTGGAGCCAAGTGCTTCCAGTAACCCTCCTGACCCCCATTAACCCTTTGTTTTAAAACTTTTTGGTGGAGGGGACTCACGGCTCTCTGGAGCCAATGTGTCTCCTTTTCCTTAATTGATGTAGGGAGAGTTTCTCTGCCTACGTAGTTTTTCTTTTTCTTTTTTTTCTTTTTCTGTGCATGCTTATTTAATTCCCTCGCCCATTGCAACAGCGCTCTACTTCACAAGGTTTTTCATGCAGACATCTCCCTCAGCCCCAGGAATTCCTCCTGCTGGACATCCCATATTTTGTCTGCCATGAATGGCTTGCATCACGCCCATCATTTCCAGCAAAAGACACGCTCTGCTGACCTTTTGGACTTGAGTCAGCTTGTTGTGGATCTCAGGTCTCGCCATCTAGCATATTGGAGACAATTTTCTGGTTACAACCCACGAGACACAAACAGCAAAATATTTACTTATCATCACTGGTGTGCTCTCCCAACCAAGCCTGCACACGTTACATATTCTCCTTATATTCTGCCCAAGTATTTTTACTTCGGTTTACCCAAACATATTATCCGCAGTGTAGCTCAATTTCGCCTTCGTGTCCATACCTTGAAAGTTGAGCAGGCCACATGGGATGATGCTATTTCCCCTGCCTGTGATCTATGTGATGCCCAAGATTATTTGCAGGATGAGCAACACGTTCTTTTCAAATGCACTCATCCCCATGTTTGTTCTCTTTGGCTTAAATATGCTCCCTTATTTTCTGGTCCTCTCCTCTCTTTATCTCACTCTTCCAATAGCGTGGCTCCCTATGTGCCTGGCATTCACCATGTACAGTCTTATCACACCCCTTCTTTCTTAAATCAAAACAATAACAAGCTTTTTCCTTTTCTAAATGAGTTGTATTTTTTTTATGAGCAGGCTAGCAGTCAACCGTTTTGACTGGAGGCCTTCTTTTCCCTGTAACCCCTTTTCTTTTGCACATCTGTTATCTGATTTCCCCTCTACTCACAGAATTCTCCTGGATGAGTCAGGCACTTTTTACTATACTCAACCTCAGGCTTCTGAGGATGTCGTCCATTTCTAGGTACAAGGAACTTTGTGGCGATCTGAACGCCAAGATTGGCAGGATGAGAGAGGTCACGGACGTGCATGGTGGTCTTTTGATGGCACACCCTGCCCTGCACCACGCTCGTAGATGTAAGTTTCCTGGTGTGACTGCCGCTGGCAGACTGTTGGTAGAGCTTGCGAGCATCTGTGAATTGGTGTTGGGCACGGGCAGGGTGCGTGGGGATAATGGGCAGCGTACTTGTTTGGGGCATGATGTTGGTGTTGCAGGGAGCAGACCTGACCATGTTTTGATGTCTGACAAGGTTTTTGGGATTGCTGACTGTGTGCACATTACTGAGGATCGCACCATCAGTGACCACTGCCCTATAAGCATGACATTTCGAGTGCCTGATTTTAGTTTAGAGGATGCAGACTGGGGAATGCAGTCTGAGCATGTGTGTAAGCCTGGGGGCTGTGGTAGCAGGTTGTCCATGAAATGGCGGCGTCAGAAATATCTGGCCTGCGGCTGCTAGCGGCTGATGCGGCTGTAGCGCGGCTGAAAATTTGTCAGCCGTGTTCAGCCGCTAGCGGCTGTGAGCAGCCGCACGGCTGATTTCAGCCGCTTCAGCCGTATTCAGCCGTGATGTTATTTCTATTGACCAGTGAAAATTCTTCAGCCGTGTTCAGCCGCTAGCGGCTGTGAGCAGCCGCACGGCTGATTTCAGCCGCTTCAGCCGTGTTCAGCCGTGATGTTATTTTTATTGACCAGTGAAATTTGTTTAGCCGGCGGCCGGGCCTGAGCTTGCTGAGGTTTATGCGGAAGCGCTTGTGGGGAACAATGAGATGCAAACTCAGTTTGAGCAGGCCATTGCAAAGGAGGACCCTGTGTCTGCCTGTGAGGCGGCATATTTTTGCTTGCGTTCAATGATTGTACAAGCTGCTGGGGATGCGGGCATGACTGGGCTGGTCAGTGTGTGTGGGCCTTTGCGTGCCAGCCGGAGGGGCGCTCACAGCCCTCCCTGGTTTGATGCACCTTGTAGAGAGAAGCTTCGTGTGTTCATGGAGGCTCTTCGAACTGGTCAGCCTCTGCATGCGCGTGAGTTTGTACGGAGGCAATACAAGATCCAAATTCGGTGGTCAAAGCGTGCATACACGCAGAGACAGAGGGATGTGTTCCTAGGGAGGCTTTACAGTAAAGACCCTGATATGCATGCAATGATGAGGCGATCTAAGCGTACTCAGACCACACCTGTGGCACAGTCTGTGTGGGAGAGGTATCTAAAAGCGCACTTTCAGCCCCGTGAGGCAGCTCAATTGGTTCGTGGGGGTGTGGCTTTGTCTGCAAGGGATATGGCGGTTCCTTTGGGTCGTGGGCGCGACGTTGAGGCTCTTTTGAGACAGGGCACTCAAAATAATTGGATGCCTGAGCCGGATACAGTTGCTGTGCCTTCAGAGGAGGAGATGCAAGGGCTGGTAGCCAAGCAGATTGGGAGGATGAATGGGCGTGCTTCCCCTGGTTTTGACTGTGTGGCTGCTCCTCTTATCAAATATGCTGCTGTGGTGCGCCCGCGGGTCAATGGCCGGGGCACTGAGCGGGTAAATGTGCTGGTGCCGTACATTGCCCGGCTTTTCAAGTTGTTCTATGACAAGGCTCGCATTCCTGAACGTTGGAAGAAGGCCAAGCCGACCCCCTTGTACAAAAAGGGGCCCCTTATTGAACCAAATAGCTATCGCATGCTGGCTGTCAGTGGCACAATGTACCGCTTGTATGCTAATGTAATTCGTTCTCTTGTCACGGACTGGTGTGTGGCCTCAGACAAGATTCCAGACACACAATTTGGCTTCTATTCTGGAAGGAACACCCTCCAGCCCATCTACATTTTAAGGCACCTACAGCATGCTGCACGCACAATCAAGCCTGGGCGATCTAGCCGGCTGCACACTGCATTCATTGACTTCAAGCAAGCATATGACACCATCCCTAGGCAGGCACTCTGGCAGCACCTGCAGCGCACACGCATGCCCACTTCTTTCTTGTTCGTCATTAAAAACTTGTACGATGCTGACGAGTATATTTTGAAGGATGGAGAGAAGAATGCTCAGGTGCAACCTAACACAGGTGTGAAACAGGGCTGCCCTTTGTCCCCTCTGATTTTCTCTCTGTATATTAATGACATTGATGAAATTGCGGAGGGGGTCCAAGGTGCTGTCACGGGTACGGCTGAATTCTATGTGACGCACATGTTATATGCTGATGACCTGACTCTGATGGCCAACGATCCTGTTGCGTTGCAGACCATGTTGAACCGCTTGCATGCGTATGCTCAGAGGAAGCACTTAGTCATCAACACAGCTAAATCTGAGGGGGTGCACTTCAATTCCTCTGGGTCGGACCTGCCTGTTTTTCATATTGGGGGGTTGCCACTGGCACACAAGGAGTCTTTTAGATACCTTGGCATGATGTTTCACAAGTGCATGAGCATGGCCAAGTCCTCTGAGCATGCAACTGGCCCCTTCATGGCGTCTGCATTTCGGGTTCGTCAATTTGTTCGTGAGAATTTTCTGGCAAATAGGCCGTACGTGTCTCTGTGGCTTGGGAAGACGTATGTGGTTCTAGCTGGAATGTATGCAGGCCAAGTGTGGGGCACTGAATACATTAAAGCGGGCAAGGAATTTGCAAGTGATCTGCAAGTGCGGCACATGAGTTATCTTAAGAGCACGCTGGGTGTTAAGCGTACCACCACAAACTGGGCTGTCCTGAGGGAGTGTGGTCATGAGCCGCTTCAGTTTTACTGGTTTAGGTCTGTTGTCAAAATGTATAATAGCATGCTGAGGTCTAACAGTGAGACGTTGAGAAGAGTGTTGAAAGCAGATTTGAATATTCATTCGCGTGAGCCAGCCTGCTGAACTGCTCAAGTTTTAGATGCTTTTCAAGGCTTATGGCGCTGTGATTCCTTTGTGCAAGCTCTGCGGCAGGGCACTCCTATCCCTATTCAAGAGTTTACTGATGACCTCAGACACAGGCTGCGGGCAGTGTGGAGAGATGTTGAGGGAGTGAACCCGCGGGACACATATAGTAAGCTGGCAACTTACCAGTCTCTTTTTGCAGTGCCTTTTGACCATAACGTGCGTGCCCCTGCCCGTTTACCAAGGCACATGCATTTGGATTTGTCTCCACATGTCATGACGAATGTTAGCCGTTTCAGACTTAGGGCACACACACTGAAGGTGGAGACAGCAGCTTGGGATACTCGGAACACTCTTTTGTGTGATCGCTGTTCTTACGATGAAATTCAAGATGAGGCTCATGCCCTTTTGGTGTGTAGAGACGCAGATGTTTGTGCTTTGAGAAGAAAGTGCGCTTACCTGTTCAACTGTTTCTCTGGTGATTCTTCAATGGAGCAACCATTTTTACAACAAGCCAGTGTCCAGGATGTTTCTGATTTCCTCTTGCAACAGAACAACAAGCTTTTTTCGTTTATTTCTGAGCTTATGGACATTATGTTGGCTGGCGAAGACCAGTCACAGACCGATCAGCCGAACAGTCTGGCTGAAGGTCCCCCTGTGTAAATCTAAATCTAAATCTTTCATTTCTTGCAGAAGTAAACTAATGAGACTTACCATTTTTCAGAAATCATGAATTATTGTGTGGTTGGAACAGTTGAGCGGGCCGAGCAAACAAATTACCTGGCTGAAGGTCAAATCTCATTGTAACCATTTACCTTACCTTCATCAGCAAAGCACACAGCTTTTCTTTTTTGTGTCTAAGCTCGTGGATTTATTGGAGGCTGGCTGAGACCAGCCACAAGCCAATGAGCCAGACTACCTGGCTGAACATGTTTTCTTCACGAACAAAAACAAGAGCAAGTTGTATCCTCTCTTACATGGGCTCCATTTTTGTGAACAGGCTAACAATCAGTAATTTTAACTGGAGGCCTTGTCCTGCAACCTGTAACTGGTAAATTGAATCTGGTCGTCCAAGGCACTTAAAATGAAAAGAGATTAATATCAAGTAAATCAAAACGCAAGTGCATGCTCAGGGCAGAGCTCAAACACCATCCAATTGTGAAAGAAACTGAAAGTCTTCAGTCTTCACCAGAGCCTGACGGGCACGCAACAAGCCTGACAAGCATGTGCTGGCACACCAAGTGGTGCCCTTCATTCCTGCGCGTGTCGGCAACAACAGCAACGACGACAATGGCAACAACAAATCACGGCCCCACCCCAGCAAGACTCAGCTGCTTTTGCACTTCCAAATTTAGATTCTATCACCCCAGACACAGCTACCACGCTGTATAGGAAGCCAAAAGCCATGACACCCTAGGCTCTGGCTACCAGCTGCCACGGTGATATCAGGCTTCAAGGGAGAGGAGAGCAAAGAATAGTTTCACAAACTGGTGCATAGAAATGGGAGTGCTGCCTGGACACACACAATGTGTATCAGAGATGAATGGCAGAAGAGTAAGAACAGCAGGAGCAATATCTAGTATGCAGTGTGCTACGCCTCCCCCCCGCGTACTTCCTAATTGTCCTAATGCAGAGTCTCCAGCCAACTTCTTCAGCCTAATGTGAGTGACAAACCAACCTAATGCAGCCAGCAAAGAAAAAATATTAAAATAATGTGACAGTGAAAATGAAACATCGTCTTGTAAAGCGAGTGGAGAGCAGGACTTTCCTGCTGCTCCTCAGACGTCATAATGGTCATTATGGTAAACAAATACAGATCATGCACCCTCTCGCCTTCTGTAGGCCAAGCAGGATACCTACGTGCTTTTAGGGGTTACCTGGCTTCTCTACAAGGGACAAGCAAGCTAGTGGATCATTAATAGCCTGCTTAGTTAAGACGAGGACCCTAGTCCTCCCTCTGCCATGTGCAGCCCAATAGCAGAATTGAGACAAACACTGACGGCCAGCATAAATCGTATGAAGCTTTGGCAAACGCCAACAAGAAATTCATATTGTACACAGTGAAGATGAGTAAATTGCATCATTGTTGAGGTTCCCTTGCGCCTTGACACTAACTAATCCGAGGCTGTCTGGCATTGCTGTAGATGCTGTTGGCAGTCAAAAGGCCTCCGCTGCCGCCCATTGGGGACAGTGCAATGCCGCCAGCCTTGGAATAAATTGCGCGCGAGCTGCTGCGCTCCAAGCTGGCACGGCCTGTGCGCAGAAAGCACAGACGTAAGTGTCCAGCAGAATGAGGTGTGATGCAGAGAGAGCATTGAGGGCATGGAACGCTTCGCAATGACATATTCAAGGCATGGGGACGACATGCTTCACAGTGTGAAAGTGCACAGTCGGTAGAGAATAGCTGAATGCTTGCTGTATCCCTCCTTGCAGGAGGTTGGCCTTTGGCGGGCGCTGCCAGAAAGCTTTTCCAGGACACAGCATGCAGCTCACCTTGGGCGTTTATCGGAACCAGCGAGCCAGATTGACTCTTAGGGCTATTCCTGTACATAAGGCTACCCTGCCGCTCTGAAGGACGGAGCTGTGGCTGCCCTGCCTTGGTGCTGCCAGGGGTAGTGCTGCTGCTATTTGTGCTGTCCTGAGAGCCGGCACCAGCACGCGATGGATGGATTTGCAGAGGAGGCAGCATATGCGGCCTGCGCATGGGTGCAGGCATTTGCATGTGCAAACACATTTGGTGAATTGGCAAAGGAGGCGGCATGCGCGGCCTACGCATGGGTGCAGGTACAAGCATGTGCAAACAAATTTGGTGAATTGGCAAAAGAGGTTGCATGTGCGGCCATCTTGCGACCACGCTTCAGCCAATGCAACCGGGCTCATCATATAATACATGTCAAGCCACATGCCACACATGGCTTCTCATTTGAGAAGGATCCCTTGGCAGTTGAAAGGGGATGACAGCATCCAGATACGGCCTGTTTCGTTCCCTGCATTGTGGTGATGGCATGCCTGCGCGCCTGTGTATAACACTGAACATGCACTGACACAAATCTTGCATTGGCTTCCACAAACTGTCTTCCTCCACCCCAGCTTTTTGGCGCCAGCTGACTTTGCACTTGTATGCTCCATTTCTCTGCCCAAGCTTGCACCTTCCAGACCTTGTCATTCCGATTGAATTTGCGTGCAGACCTGAACCCTCCTTCATTATGTGCTCATTAAATGCATTTGCTCTCATGCACCAGTAATACAAAAGACAAAACGAATGAACCAGGCGATCATCAATGCCAGTAGCCGGCATAAAGGGTGGCCAATTCTGCACAAGGTGAAAGATGCACAATACACGGGCTGTGAAAGAACATTCATAATGCCCAGGGGGCCTCTGCATCCACATTAGTACAAACATCTTAGACGGAGTGAACCTGTATGCGTGCCTTGAAAGTCACCATTGACAAAGCATCAATTGGATAAAACTCGTGTGGCTCACCAAGTGCGTTTTGAGCTACTACAAGCATCTGGGTTACATCATGATGCTCCTGTACCAAAGAGGAGGTGCTCGGAGTCATTGCGCAGACAAGGGAGCCAAGAGAGATTGCGGCAGCAGGGAACGCAGCGGCAGGGAACACAGCAGCAGGCAGAAGGGATAGTTCAGCAAATAGAAGGAAGAGTTCTGTATTGCGTACACACACACATTTGCACGCACGTAGACAAGCACGTGCATGCAAAGTCGTGTCCCGGTAGTCGTGCTGGATGTACACATGCATGCACATGCAAGCACGCGCGTGCATGCACCCATCCACACACTTATACACATCCACACACACAAAACCACACTCATCTATACACATGCAAACACGCATACACACACGCGCGCGCACACACCTGCTATTGGAGCGTTCTTGGGAGGGGGTGCTCAAGCTGAACAACGAATAGGAGGCAGGCGTTGCCGGAGATGCATCAATCGGAGAATCGTATGAATCTGAAGAGATCGTGAGCGGCGTGGGCATGTTGAAGCTGGCCAGGCTGGGCTTTGCGTTAGGCGGCACCTCAGAGCCGCGTGTCCTACACAAAAGAGTGAGCACACTGCATAATACCAAACTGGGTTCCACTGAGTGCTATGCCTGGGCATGTTGCAGCTGGATGGGCTGGGCTTTGCACTAGGCAGCACCTTGAAGCCTCATGTCTTACGAAAACGCATGCGCACAGTGTGTGACACCAAACGGGCTTGGCTGAGTGCTATGCCAAGGCATGGTGCAGTAGGCTGGGCTGGGCTTTGCACTGGGCGGCACCTCAGAGCCTCATGTCCTACAAGAAAACATGCGTACATTTGATGAGGTTGAAAGGGTTTGACTGAGTGCCACGCCACAATCTACAGAATGCACCGCACACCAAGCAAATGCGATGGTGAGTAGCTTGGGACCTTCATCGTCTCATCAGCAAAGAGGCGGGTGACAAGGCCACAACTGAATGGATCGCAGATTAGTAATCTGAGATTACTCAAAGGGTTGATACGATAGCAATTGCCTATTTTGCTGGTTTCTCAACCTTGCTGACACTTCCACCTGTTATGTTTAAAGACCAAGCAGTGGGCACCAAGGCCATGGGACTTTATCTGGACCTCTTTGAGGCACCCAGGAGTACTTTTAAAGCTTGTGCAAGGGACTTTATCTGGGCCTCTTCGAGACTCAAGATCTGATCTTCAAGCTATTGCGTGGACTTGATCTGGGCCTGTTTGAGACGCCCAAGATTGCCCTCAAAGCTGTTGCAGTCCTGCTCTGTTCTTTAATGTGGCAGTCCCTGTGTAATAGCAAATTAAGTGGCGGAAACCCTCACACGCTTCCAGCCAAAACCGAGCACATCTTCAGGCAGGCAGGTCTGTAGAAACTACGCACCTCATTAAGGTGGGCGACTCCCTGCTAAACGTCTGCAGGTCCCCCTTCGAACCTCTTTTGCTGAGTGGGCCTGGAGGTGTTGCAAGGAGTCGCTGGCTGTCCTCCTGGGCAGTCTTGCTCTTACTCTTAAGGTTCACCTTAGGCAAAGATTTCCGCTGCTGATGTTGTAACGCAGAGCATGATGCTGATGATCGCTCAACCTGGGCCATGGCAAGGCAGCGTGGGGTAAAGAGTAGCACAGCAGGAGGAGCATGCATCTGCATCCAAGCACTGGGTTTGTGTATGAGCTGCAAAGAACGGACCTGTGGTCCTTCGCAAGGAATGCTGCCTCTGGATTGTACACTTGACCACATGCACTGTCCACTCATCCCTGCTTTGTCACTATTGTACAGCGGATATTGTTCTTCTTTGCAGTGGCTATCATGGAGCGTGTCAAATAGCGGCAAAGGTTAGTCAAAGTTTGAGAAAGAATGTTGGGACCAGCAATTAGTTTCTGGAATTTTTTAGAACCCAAAATAATAGACAATACATGATCGTCACAAAACCAGCTTCATGGTTATAGATGATCGTATTTCAATTTAAGAATTGAGTGGGGCAAGCGATGCCAAGCAATTGGCGAAACCAGGCCTTCCTGACATTGATCTTAGGAAGAGGTACAGTGCCTGGGACAACTACAGATCCCATCCTACAGTAGACCATTCGTTGCACATGTATGCATGCAGGGTTGGGTCATTCATGATTCGTGAATTATCAAAAATGTTTAAAATGGCCTTAAAATTGATCATGAACATCCTTGAGGAAAACGGCAACACCCTTTTGCAGTGCAAGCCTATGCCCTGCAAGGCAGCGTCCTGGAGTGCTTGTCAACGTCCCATTGCAAGTGCTTGCCTGGACGCTCGCAGACTTGCCATCTTCTCCCCAGCAACTCAACTGCCAACAAGCACACGCACCTGCAAACCAGTGTCCCCACTGTGAAAAGCACTCTTGCGTCTAGACTTCTGGCGCTGCAGTTGCTGCTGCAGCTGCTGCTTCCTCCGGCTTTCCTCAGCGAGCCTCTCCTCCCACACCGAAACAGACATATACTGGGAATCTGCACCCGGCCCGCCATCTTCCTCAAGAGCATCCTGAATTGAAAAGGGCGCAAATGCATGTAGCAATGGACCTTGGCCAAAGCAAACAGGCCAGCAAGCTCTTATCAAGCCATGTGCAAGGCGGGATCAAAGGGCAGGAACATGTCTGTGCAAGCATTCGCGCTCTTGCGCAGTCTGTTGCAATGTAGTCCTGTGCCCAGGATTCCTTTCCAGCAAAAGGAGGCTGCCCTCAATGCATGCAGGCAGGGTGCAGCAGACCAGCATGCAGATGAGTGTGGCCTGCTGTGTTTTGCACACCATGCCTCAGAAAGTGGCCCGCACTTGCTCTCATCGTGATGACTACATGATCATGACTGGCAGACACCAAGAGAGCTCAAGTAGTGTGTCATTTCCTTTGAACAGACCTGCACTTGTTGTGGTGCTCAATGATTCACATGGGACCTTTCTTCAGTCCAGTTAAAACTGACGGCCATAATGCTTATTAGGGGCATACAGGGACAAGGGCCCTGCATGGTTGACGCGCAGTTGTGAAAGCCATCAATGTCTGGGTGCGTGCTTGCAAGAAGATTGCTTTTTTGGGGGTGCAGGATGAGTCCAACTCTCTACGGTGCATGTGTATTCATGCAATGCTCACCTCAAGCAGCTCATCCACATCCAGCTCCGCCAGCCGCCCAGAATAGTGAATCGATTGCACTCGCTCAACCAGCTCACCCAGCTCAGCTTGCAGCTCTGCCTCTATGTCCCCTGCAAACGGTAGCAGCAGTACAGGAAGCAGCCGCCATTGAGCAGCCTGTGGAACTACCAGCAAAAGGATCCTGCTATATCCCCTGCAATGGCAGCAGCAATACAGAAACCAGCCAGCATTAAGGAAACTAAGGCGCTGTCAGCATACGGGTCCTGCTGGAGGGGTGAGAAGAGCTGCTCCTGCTCCGCTAGTCCATGTTTTTGGTGTGTTGCACAAAAGTTTGATGGTTGTTGCACAGCATCAGATGGAGGACCCAGAAGCAGCAAGCAAGGCCACTCACCATCCAGTTCGTACTGGCCCTTTGAGCCTATGACGGCTTTCTGCTCCCTGTTGGTGAGATCCTTGGCCACATGCTTAGGGCGTCCCATTTTTGTGCGAGAAGTAGAGACGAGCCTTGCATCTGCATGGTCCAAGTAGACAGATGCAACAACGCTTGAAGGTGCACGGCAGGCATGCGTGAACATAACTTGTCACTGGTGGAAGCAAGACTGAAATCGAAATGAGTGCAACAAATCACATCGTTGTACCCTAACGTGGATACTCGGCGGTTTATCTTGCATGTATGCTTGCATGCCAATTGATAAGAGACTGACATATTGGGAAGAGGGAGGGGGGGGGGGGGCCGCCTAGCAGCCATAAAGGATGTTATGGTCGAGCTGCAGGGGCGGCAATTTTGACAGCTGCAGAGGTGGCAATATGGAGAAGGAAGGGCTGAAGGGTCCCTAATGCTTGAAATGGATTCCTCAGAAAACATGTAATTCATAAAAGGGTACATGCAAGCAAGCCTTCAGCTCTGCTTGGTGGGTGCCTTGGTGAGAATCCACATATGTCAGCAGAGAGCAACAACAGAGCTCCGATTTTTAACCTGTTCATTAGTTTCTCAATGCCCGACTCTGCAATTTCTAAAATAAGTGGCCATGCCTCTTTCCCCTGCACAAATGTTCACTTCTCAAGGGTAGGCTCAAGCAATCCTGCAATTGCACTCTTGTGCAAGGGGCATGTGAGGACAGCATTGCACAGCTGTGACAGCATGAACATAAAACTCTTGCTTTGAATGTGCATGTTTGTTATACTTGCTTTCCAGCAGGCTTGTGGGAAGCCAGTGCGCCATTCCTTTGAGCCCACTTGTGGGCAAGCAAGCGCACCTTGAAAAATTTCCTCCACGCCCCTTTTCTCACTGGGAACTCCCTGATTGAGCAGTTATGGGGTGTAAATGGGATATGAGCTAATTGAACATTATCAGGGTCACTGGGTTCAGAATGTCCAATGGGGCAAGCATGCCTTTCAGGCATGCCGGTGAGGCTTAATTAGTTGACGACCATGCGACCCTACCTTCCCCTTCGAGAAAAAGCCCCCTGTTGCCGCCAGCAAGCGCTCCATCTCCAGCGCCTGTGGCTGCCCACTTTTAACCCTCTCACACCATTATCCTTCCATTAGGTGTAAAATTTTGAGGTTGACTATAAATTAACTAAAACTCTTTTCCAAGGTACCTGGTATTTGGCTGCGTCTCCCACGCCTGAACTTTTTTCCTTTCATCACTTTCATCAGGACGGATGCAAGCAGTAGCAGGCCCAGCTCAAATGAGCTCAGTCAGGCTGCCCGTGAAGGGAGCTGCCTTGAGGAAATCGTGCCAACTGGTTGCACCCAAGCTGGCGCTTGATGCATCTAGATGCCGCGCACCCTGCCCTCTACACAAGGCCCAGCTGAATCAGAGACGGTGAGTTGACAAGCCTTGCATCTGCCAGAGCTGGCTGTGCAAATCTGCTGATTTGATCCCTCCTACGTTCATCCCTCATGCTTGGCACATCTGGATTCTTTGCAGGAGCACTCTAGCAGCAGCAGCAGCAGCCTCAGCCAGACCTGCTGTCTTCATGTTTGGTTTTGGGGGAGATGGTGAGCTGCAAGGGTGACTCAATTTCTTCAACGAACTGGCAAAAGTGGTAGTTGCAGCCACACTAGGTCATCTCAAAGATCTGCCTGACCCACTCCATTGTTTATGGAAACACGCAGATGACCTGTATGAGGAAGAAGAGTGCACAGTCTTGAAGCTCCAGGTCAGTGTTGCCAAGATGCTTGCACATTCTGCGCCATAAATCTAGACTGGCAACACAGAATATCCCCCTCTCAGTCTGCCCCAAGCAATGTGTACGTGAAATCTTTTTTCAACACTAGTTCCCTGAAAACATATCATCAGACAACAGGAAACTTAAGCAAGAAGCAGCTGCAAAAGCATCAAATTCCTTGTCTGACGGGTCGCATCTCTGGTTGCCATTGCCATTTCCAGCTGATTGCCCTGACCTGCTTCTTCTCAGTTGCACGCTTGCCAGCTTATGTGCGCTAGGCTGCATCAGGTGTTCAAGCTTGATGAGCATGACTTACTCTCCAGTTACAACCATGCTCATGTTGGTGCGTCTCCTTTCCGCAACAGATTTTCCACACTTTAACTTCCTATTAAATCAGAGGTGTGTTTGGTTGGATGGGGCACCTGCAGATCGGAATTTTTGGAGACACCTCAAAGTGGCAAAAGAAGTTTGTACGCATGGCAGAGCAATATGATACAGAGGAAACAGAAGGCCTGCATGGAATCTTGCAAGGTATGCCACAGGAGTCAGTGTTTGCCACCTGTGAGAGTGGTGAAGAGATCTAGGGTGCCAGGGCAAAAAGTGGACGAAGGGCTTTGCTGTGTCACTGCTAAAAAGTCAATCACGCTTGTTCAATGCCTTGATTCACCCTGCAATAAAAGCATGCCCTTGCTTTCTTTTATCTGCTATATTTAGTGCAAAAAATGGTAGGAAAAAATTGTTATGAGTTATCAGGATGTAAATTGCTCCCCGGGCCCTTCAAACATGTCTGAAAACCCTTCTCGTAGCAGCGTTCCTGGTACAGGATGTACAAACACAGGATGTCCATGTTCTGATGGAAAAATGCAGGGATGTGGCCCTTTCCGAATGATGTCAGGACATGAAGTGGCAGTTCACAATTGAGCCTTGAGGCCGCGTTTGCTAGAGCCTTGCAAGTCAGGGGCTCTCTGGGGGCTGCTTTGCATGGATAGCCGCGCCGGGCGCTACTTTGATGATGTTTGCTTAAATGCTTGTGTCGCTTGCTGCAGAAACCTTGCAGCTGTTGCTGCGCAACAATGAGTACTGCCAATATGCTCTGTCAGCTGGTCGAGTGTATGACAATTTTGACGACGCGGAAGTCAAGTTCAACGAGGTGAGCCTGCATGCTGCATGGCTGTATCCTCTGGCTAGGTTCTCTAGGTACATGATTCCGTAATGCCTGCAAACCAGCCGGAGTAAGCAACATGGAAGCAAAGTTGAGATATTATGTGGACAGGGGCATGATCGCTCTGTCGTTGTAACTTTTCGGACAAGTTTTTCCTTATGTTTGGCTGTTCTATGGGCATAAAATTTCTATTCCCTCTATTGCATCAACAGAAGGTGTCTTGAGTACCTGTGCAGAAGTCGAAATGCATTTGCATCTTGATGACCTACATGTGAGTGAGCGCAGGCTTAGCAGAAGATTTCTGTCATATACCCTGTTTACCTGCGTGATGACTGCTCAGAGCGTGCAGATGTGGCTCTCCAACCTCTGTAAATGCATCCATTCTATACACCTCATCCTGACAAGCATCAATGGAACAAGTGTGCAGGTATCCTTCACGGAGCGATCAAAGTGCAAGGAGGAAACGCTGTCGAATGTGGATGGGCGCAAAAAAAGCGAGGCTGAAGCAATGGGCTCGGACTCGGGTAGGGTGGCAGACTGTGCTATTTAGGGAGCTCATTCTCTGCATGAGTACGTGCAATCTCTGCATGAGCGCATAGGATAACAGACTGCGCCACTTTGGGAGCCCACTCCCTGCAGGAGTGTGATGCACAGCCAACCAACGACACTTCTGGGTATGGGAGGGGCGGAGTTGCAGGGTCCCAGTGTTGCTTGCCTTGCTCCAGCTCTGATTCTTTTGTTTGTCTGTTCAAACAGAAGTGTGCCACACTATCCAACAAGCAGCTGCTGTTGGTTTCTCGCGGCGCCTTTAATGGGACTGCATCAAGGGACCTGATATCATCCTCAGAGGCTTTGACTCTTGGCCTCGTTTGCTATCGCTCATTCACCATTGGTTGCCATTGGAGATTTTCAAGCCTGTGTGCATGCAACATGCAACATGCATGTTGCAAATTGGTAGTGCGTGAAGTGCGCTCCCTGACCAATGCAAATTTCAGCTTTTCTTAAATTTTTGGTCACCTTTATTAATTTCAGATCAATGCCAGCCAACTCCAGTGCCAAACAAGCAGTCCATTTCTGTTATTGTGCAAAAGCTAAATCACAGCGCATCAATAACGTGCTTTGCCTCGCGCGGTGACTGCATGCACGGAAAAAATATATATTTATTTCAAGGGTGCGCAGTTGTGTAAACTAAGATCTCGGACAGCGTGAGGGTATGAGTGTCGAGAATGCCCATGCGCGGTAGTGCAATAATGATTAAGTTTGGGCTGCGCTGTTGATGCGTGGTTGCAAAACTAATCCTTTTGGGGTGCACGATGGGTTGATTTCTGCACGGTATTTAACATTGCATGTAATGTCTTGGTAAACGTGTTGAAAACAGGAGCAAAGTAAATGTTTCTGATGGAAAGCACATGTAGTTATTGGGCTTGGACCCCCCTGCCCCTCCCCCCCCAGCTCCTGTCCAGTGCCCCTACACAGGCAAGGAAATTAATCTGCATCCATGAGCATACTTGTTATAATTGACAAGTAAGTTGCAGAGGGGTCATGGGACAAAATTTGTGTTACAGATGCTCATACATGCTTGTCCTGCCAGGCACCCACTACTAACTTGCAAGTCCACAGACTGCCTTTCTGACACAACAGCCGAATGGATCATCTCTCACTTTTAATATACTGGAAGTTTTGGAGGTTGCTTTGCCGCACCTTTGCCTACACACTCATACATACTCATACGTCCCTTACCTATGCCCATATACCTTTGCGAATATACCTTGCCATGCACGCAGAACCCCCCCTTTAATCATTTTAAAAATGGCAAAAATGACATGAATCAAAAGTCTGCCAATTGGCGGGGCTTCAGCCCTGTCAATTGAGTTGAGGAACCTAGCCCAATCTGAGAATTTCTTGTAGAAGTGGCTTTAAAAGATTCCGAAGGGGCTCCCCAAACAGATAGGCCATACCTGATTCTTCCTGCATGCAGCATACACCGATTAAAAGGATCAGTTGAGGGTGCTTTTAGGACACCACTCTCTAGTTGGACAGGACCTGACATTGCCTCTCAAGTTGTTCTGCTCCCGAATTTTGCATCTCTCAACCTAGTTGATTATTAATAAAGTTCACTCACCCCCCATGCGATGTTGGCAACTTTGTGGTTTTGATCATGAACCAAAGACTGAGAGTAGTACCGTGGTTGTGGTGTGCAAATTTCATGATGTTCGCGTCCTCACCTGAGTCTGGTAGGCATTGTTGTGAAATACCTCCTGCTAGTCTGCGACGTCTCGTGCCTCTCGACAGGGAATTCATTCAACTGCCTGTGCTTTGCATTCTGCAGGTGACCTGAAGGACAAGGACCAATGGATGTGTATCACCTTGGTGATGGCTGTTGCCAGGGAGCTAAAGCTTCCCCCCATCAGCACAGTCTATGACCTGCAGAAGGTGAGGTGTGAGCCCTGAGTGAGCAAGGCTCTCAAGTACATTATGGCCGTAACCTATATAGGGCAGGGCAACTTCCTTTGTGGATTATTTAAATGTTGTGTATGGCTGGAGGCATGGTGTCAGGTCTTTTGGGGTTTTGCAAGAGCTATTCACAGCTGCGTGGGGCCCTGCAGCAAAACAGACCCCTCAGAAAACTGCAGAGCTGAAAATATCTTAATGGATTCCCAAGGCAAAGGACTCTTGCTTAGAATGCCCATCCTGGGAAAGTTAAGGCAGTTACATGCGTCCCTGCGGTATTTGAGCGTTTGCTCCCACTCGCGTGTTGGCCAAATCGTGTGCGCACTTGCACTGCCTCAGGGTTAAGATCAACATACATATCTTGAGCCTTAAAATGCAGATCAATTTTTGGAGATATTGACGACTAGCTCTCAAGCAGCCTGCTCTCTAATCCAAAAAGGTATCGCCAAAAAGTCTGCAGGCCATCAACAAACATGAAAGCAAAAGAGAGTGATTGTAGGTTTGACCTTGTAGTTCCTATGTAAGGACTCTTCCGCAACTTGGCTGTGCCCTGAGGCCTCAGAATAGCAGCTCTTTGCGACCATCTTGCCCTCTCTCACTCCTCCTTCAATTCCAGGCCAGAAATGCCCAAAAAATGTGCGCATCTGAACCCCTTGCCCCAAGGCCCCCAACGGTGCAAAGAACAGCAATGCCTGGCACATGCTGTAATGCTAGGCAATCCCAGGTCCTGGTAATTTGTGGCTGTGCACTTCAAGGTACAGAGTGCCCCTTAAACCAACAGGGTGGTGCCATCCAGAAAATTGAGGCTGTCCAAAACTGCTCAGGGTAGTGGGATTTTTGAGCCGCCTCTTGGGTGGGAGTTGCACGTTTGAGTTGGACCCGTGACGGTGGGGCCTCTTTGCTGTCTTTCCTGCATTCACGTAGCGAAATGGCATGCAAGACTCCTTATTTTCTTCATTCATCCTGAGCTTCCAGCATGGCTAGTGCTTGCTCTAAGTCAGTGTTGCACTGTGGCTTGCCAAGTATCCTCTGCCGTGCACCTAGAATCCCTTCCTATTCACCACCTTAATACAGGCTGCAAATGCTACTACTGCTCTGCCCTGCCTTTCCTGACAACTTTGTTGCGTGCGTGGGTTTTAAGGCCTCCTTTGGTGTCAATTTCTGCTTGCCAGGACAAGCTTGCCTACCTCCAGTATCAAGCTCCATTGCATCTACCTTTTTATGTGGTATACATAGTTCTCATTCCGCGCACCTTAAAAAAGTAATTGGTTCTGTTATTCCGCAATACATCCGCACCCCCTTCAGTACATATTAATGTGCAATGTGCACAAATCCGCTGGGGCGAACATCTCCTGCTCTGCCCTCATACTTCAACCAATTCACTCAAATCAGCACTGATGCTTGCTGTACAATACCATGTTTGAGTCCTCATGTCTCCAAATAAGTAAATTCCTTATAAAACAGCAGCCTACCAAGCTTTCTGTCATCAAGGGAGCCTACTGTGAAGGATGATACCAATTGTCTGTCCATCCTCTCCAGGGACTGGAAGAATTCACTTACACCCCCATCGATCGAAAATTATTATTTTCAATCCATCCGCACAAATCCGCACCTCAAGTTTTTTTATTTTTGAGGTAAAAAGATTGGCCGCACCCCTCAAAACCATTATTTTTGCGGCGTGAATAATGTCACTACGGTATGTGCTGATTGAATTGCCGAGTTTTAACTACCATAGAGAAAATGTCATTACGCAAAAATAACTTTTGGGGCCCGTGCGTAAGAATTGCAGCTGGTGAAAAATAATTATTTGAGGCGATGCGTATGTGTGCAAATGATTATTTTAAGCGATGAGTGAGCAAGGCAGTGAGCAAGACAGCGAGGGAGGGCAAGGGTGCAAGCAAACGCGCATGCACAAGGAGGCGCATGCACACTGGAGGGTGGGAGTGTGAGGAAGGGGAATGCCAGCACTGAGGACAGCAGTGAGAGTGAGGGGGGGGGGGGGGCAGCAGTGACGAGGAGAGCGAGGAGGGGAGTGACAGCACTGAGGGTGGAGTACGAGTACAATTTTAGGATAGATCTTTTTAGATTGGGCTATACACCAACTCAGTATCTTATTTGAGTGGAAAGGCATGGTAGCTACCCAAACCACATTGAAGATCAGGTTGCTGGTTGATTTGTGTGGGCTAAGGCCCTTTTGGCAGTGCGCAAACATGCGTATCTGAAAATAGTAACTTTTGTCAGGGGTGCGTATGTGATGCGTATGTGAAACTAATCATTTGTAAAAAGAGTGCGTAATGAGTACGTCTCTCTACGGTATGAATATGTACGAGCTATACTCACTTGTTCCACATGCGCAACATCTATGCACCCGTAGGAATTAGAGTCTCCTCAGGCCACTGTACAGCTTGTAGTGCCGGCTATCCAAAAGGCCCTCTAGTTTTGCTTTTTGCCAGAATTTGGGAAGCTGTGATGGCATGCAGCATTGTTTCAACAGTTTGAGCGATGTGGGGCTCAGACATTTGCCTATTTCATTGCATTTAATTCTATTTATCAACAGCATTTTTTAAATTGAAATCATGTTGGCCACCACTCCACATCTAGTACATTCCTTGTTGCATTTGCTAGAACCATCATGGCATGAGGTGTTACCGGGTGGCTGGTTTCTGCATCCATCGTCTTTGCAGGAAGAGGACAATCCTTTTGGCAAGAGTGTCCACCAGATAGCACTCCTGGGGATTTTGATTCCATGCTAATCATATCCACTGAGGTGTCATCTTTGCTCTATTGGTTGCAGGCCTTGAAGGTTCTGGGGGGCATTCTTGTAGATGACCTCATGGCATTTGAGCTGATGTGGACACCCCAGCAAGAAGGAGATTCATACTCAAGGGACGAGCTGCTCCTTGACTTCCCCACGCTCATTACTCTGATTTGAGCACAATTTAACTTTTTTTTTATACCCTGCCTCGTCTTCCTCATGTTTAACTCTCCTCTTTACAGTATCTATCGGACCTGGATTTTTTGTGCAAACGCCTAAGGTTTGCTGACTGCTGGCTGATGGCTTGCAACTTGTAACATAGTTGTGCCTTAGATGTTGGTTACAATGGGGTTTGACCTTCAGCCAGGTAGTTTGGCTGCTCGGCCTGCTCAACTGTTCCAGCTGCACAAAAAATATCCATGAGTTCAGAAATAAAACGATAAGTGTCATTAGTTTGCTTCTGCAAGAAATGAAAAAAGCTAGCTTAAGAATAGTAGAAAGTGCCTGAATCGTCCAGGAAAATTATATGACAAGAGGGGAAGTCAGAAAATATTAATATTATTAATAACTGTGCATACGTTTTTCAAAGAGAACACACACTGGCAGAAGCGCAACTTGCGTTCTTGAAGAACAAAGGAACACGGCATGCTTTTCATCTTGGAGTCCTCCTTGGTCACACCTATCACAAGCAGATGTGTGCTCCTGCCAAAGTGATGTCTCAACTCATAAAGTGTGAGCAAGAAAGTGAAAATGTGTTATGTTTCTCAGCGTGCGCTTGCCCAAATCAAGATGCGAATACCTTGGGACAGAAAAGGGCGTGCCATGAACAGACAAGGGTCTCAAAGGAAGTGCCATCCAGTGATGATACTTGGCTAGTCTGTTCGTGTGTTCACCATGTTCTGCCAATTGACAAACAACAAACATCTAGAAAGCCAACATATCCACATATAAGCAACCAGGAAGAACTTTTTGTACCTTACCAATCTAGTCCAACCCTCAAACTCAAAGTCCCTGACTGGAGGACGTGGGCTTACACTGATGGTAGTTGTCAAATCCAGAATGGCATACAAGAAATTGGAGCAGGCGTCTACTGCCCTCTCACTGACAGCAGAAGTTTTGTCGAGCCCAACGGTGCTGGAATTACCAACACCATATGTCGAGCTGAATTAGCAGCAATTGCTGCTGCCATCACGCACTCTTATTCACACATTGCTTCAGACAGTCTCACCTCTCTTCATCAAATACATAAACAACTTATTTACCCAGAGAAGCACGAACAACATATTCAAGGGGATGTCCTGAAAACCATATCTACCCTCATTAGCAACTCACAAACCAATATTTGTGTCTACAAAGTAAAATCTCATGCTGACATTGCTGGTAACAAATGTGCAGGTGCTATTGCTAAATATCAAGCAAGCCAAGCCAATAATATCATATCTGATACCGGGATCCCTAGCGCAGGCCCCGGCGGAAATCCTTTTTCTCATTCATTTTGGTTAGCCAAGGAGGAAAAGGAAGAACACAATGCTGGCACATCCACAGCTTCTGCACCCAATCCTAAAATTACCTACATTCCCAATCTTCAAAATGCTCTCAAGTCTCATATGCATACAAAACATAGACTTGGATATGCCAACCCCAAAAACAGGCTAGTACTCATATTATCAGAGTTTGTTACCACATGTAGATAAGAAAATCAGGAATGCCTTTAGGAACATGTCCTCTATATCCACACACACGAAGCGCACCATCTTACAATATCGCACTGGCACCCTCTATAACCAAAAACATGCGGTTCGCTTCAAAAGGTCCACTAACCCACTATGCCCTCTCCCAGGCTGTCATCAATTAGACAGCGCACTCCACATGCTTTCAGGCTGCCAAAATCATATTATCTCCAGCATGAAAACTGAACGCCACAATGTTGCTGGAAGAATGATCATTAAAGCTCTTAGCAAAAGCCCTTGGGGAGCAGTTTTGGTTAACATGGACATAGGGAGTGGTGATAGGTTGGCGCAGCACAACCTTAAAATCCCTGCACATGCATCAAACAGAATTATACCCCCTTACCTCTTTCCAAGAAATTTTTCTGAGATCTAGACTCACCTCCAGCCGTCCTGATGCTATACTGATTACTCCCTATAAAGCTAAACCCTCTTCTTCTCCTTCTACCTCCTGCTCACACCATCATGCATTACGCAGCAGACACAACCCCACACTGAGAACCTCAACAGCCAACCGCGTGAGGCAACCCCACCAACTGAATGTAAACCAGCGGCATGCGCACTTGATCGAAATCAAGTACTGTGAAGACACGAGGCCTGGACAGCAGTTGGAGGCGGCACAGCGGCAGCATGCAGACCTCTGCAAACTCATTAATGCAAAAGTTGTGACTCTCCACACCATCCTTTTGGGTGTTTATGGGACCTGCTACACTGAGCACACCCTTAACCAGTTTAAACAATTGGGACTTGACCACCAACGCGCCAATAAACTTGCTCGCAAACTTCATGCCCATTCTGTCATGTATGCCAACAAGCTTGTTACCACCGTGGTAGTGACTAGGCGTGCTATTGAAAACAAGAATACTTTTTGCAGCCAGGTTATGGATGCGGGTGCTTCCAATAACCCTCCAGATCCCCATTAGAATCTTCTTTTTGTAGCTCCGTGGTGGAGGGGATTCAAGGCTCTTCTGGGCCAATGTGTCCCCTTTTCCTTAGTTGATGTAGGGAGAGTTTCCTCTGCCTACGTAGTCTTTCTTTTCTTTTCTTTCTGCCAAGGCATCAGCATTCCACACACCTTGCAGCCTTATTTTCAGATCAACAACAAACTCCCTCATGACTATAGGCTGCCCAAACCGAACACAATGAGTAAACACGTTGCACCTGTCCAAGCCTGTGCAGGCAGCCAAAAATCCTGAGGTCCAGCATGTATGGGAAAGACTGCTCATTTTGACATCTGCTTGCAGTACCTTACTGAGTGTAGTGCTGTTGCTGCGCAGTAAAGCATTGTAAAGAAAAGAAAAGTCTACGCAGTCTCGAGGCCGCGTGCATTAAGGGAAGAACCCCTAACAAAAGTTAGAGGCCTCACCAAGAGGCCCTCCACCTAAACTAGCCAAAACTAGCCTAGGAGAGAGCAAGAAGCAAAACTAATGGGGATCCGGGGGATTGGCCGCCATGCCCCTGAGCGCTCGGACTCTCCTCCTTCCATCCTCAGCCGTTGCCGCGCGCCCAGCAAACCCTCCCCTCCCAGATGCTCCCTGAAAACAAAGTGCATGTCTAGTGTTAATGATGGTGGTTAATCTTTGGATGGCATGGTCACTGAGTTGGGAAGCTAGTGATTTAGCTTTTTGTTTGGTCAATCCCAGATTTATGAGAGGTGTTATTGTATATTTGTTATAAATCGTGCCACCAACACCAATTAAGATGATGTGCAAAGTCACTTTATTATTCCTGTTTGGGTTTCTTAAGCTGCGTGTTTTAAGTCTGTTAATGATGTGGGAATGTTGAGTTTGTGCACGCTCCAAGGTGCTGACAGGATTAGTGTCGGAGCAGAATTTAAGTTCAACAAGGTGAATGTCTCTATCTTGTGGTGGGATCTTGGTAGGATCAAGGTGGGCTTGTCTGCCTGGGATGTGTCGCACAAATAGAGCATCAGGGCGGCTTGTATGCCGTACAGGTGAGGCAGCACCATTTGGGAAAACCCAGTCTGGAATGGCTCGAGAGGTGTTTTCAGGGACTTGTATGTTTTGATCCATAAGTCTGTCATGATTGCAGCCATCCATGCTAATGAGGGATGAGCCGTAACGGCCTTTGCTGAGGGCTTCTACACAGAGACTAAGGGCCGCATGGTGTCTGTTGGTGTGCATCCCACTCATTGTTGGGTTGGTACACCTAAGTAGAACATGATAAATGTTATCTGTATCTGCACAGAGTGGGCACCTATCAGAACTGGAAAAGTTAAATTGAGAGGCATGGCCCTGTGTGTACAGTGTATCCGTTCGATATTTCATGAGATTTATTTGTTGTTTAAGGGTAATCTTTGGATTTTTCCAGAAGGAGTTGCTGATTTCCTTGTTTGCAAGTTGAGAGATTGGGTTGTGAGCTTCATTGTTTGTGTTGTTGGTGGATGGTGTGGCATCGTTGAGCTTCTGCCATCTCTGGTAGTGGTAGCCAGAGGTGTCAGCAGAGCCAAGTTTGTGTTTCTTGTGCATGTGTGTTTTAAGTTTGTCACTCAGGTTGGTGAGGTAGTGTATTGGGAACGTGTGGGAGCGGTGCCTGCCATCATTTTGTGTGGAAATCTTTAATGAAAGCCAATAAAAGTTGTGGAAAGGGTCCCTGGCATCAGGAAGTGTAATGTCTACTGTGTCAGAGAGGGCTGCGTTGCGAGCACAAGCGTCAGCCCCCTCGTTTCCTATGATGCCAGAGTGGGCTTTGACTTTATAAAAATGGATAGGGTGAGGGGAGTGCTCTATTATGGTTGATATTGCGTGTATCAACTCCGCATGTAGGTGATATCTCATGCGCATGGGATGAAGGGTTTGATTTGAAATTTGAAAAATGCAGGATGCACTATCAGTGGCAATTTTGGTTTGCTCATGTTGGAGCGCCACCAGGATACCCACTAGTTCTGCTCTCGTGATAGTATTGGTAGGCCCATGGCCGTTGGGTTTTATGTGTAGTTGTAAGTGTTGAGGGGGTTGAGTAGTGTCTATACCTGGTTTGTAAACGCCTGAACCTGACAGGGGTGGGGAATCGTCATCTTTGTGTTTAATCACACTGCCATCTGTGTATGTCATTTCCCTCCAATCCTTGATTTTGGGTGTGAACATCTTTTTGAAGTTGGTAGGGGTGAATGCTGCCCTTTCTTGAGGGCATTTGTGCGAGCAGTTGTGGGTGTCGGGGGGGAGTGATTGGAGTTTCTGCTTCCAAGTGTTTGATGCAAGGTGTTGGTGTGTTTGCAGTGACATGACTGGATTTGGAGTATCCAAGGGTAGCCAAATAGCTTCTGGTACAACTTGCTTTACATCTTGCTGGAAAAACTGAAACCAGTCACTGTTTGCGCTGTCTAGCATAACTCTGGCATTATGATTCCACGCAACAATGAGCTGCATAGGATAGGGTGGTGGGGTAGGATTGGGTATGGTATCAAACCAGTGTTGTGGTGCCTGAAATTGGATTTTTCTTGCGGGGAATTTGGCAAGTACTTTTGCAACGTCTGGGTATTGTCTGATCCAGGTCATATACGCGTTGCAGCTGAAGCCTCTCCAGTGAGGCAGGAGCATGAAGGTGGCAACTGGATCTGTGCTTTGGAGGGAGGAATGCACTGCATGGCGCATGAGTTTGAACATTACTTCATCATCATGGGGTGGATGGCAGAAGGAGAAGCCGGTGTAGCGCACTGAGAAGGCGTCTGTGTATGCTCCGAAGACTTGGTCTCGGCAATTTGTACTGAAATAGGTGTTGTATGTATTTTCAAAATGAAGGGGGCTGGAATACCTCTCTACTGAGACCATGCACCATTTTTGCAGGGCTGAACGGATGTGGGAAGGAGTGATGAGCGTGTTAGAGTTGAAAACCTTGTTGCTCTGGGCAAAGAGATCTTTTTGTTGAGCTTTCTGGCGAGAGAGCAGACCCATAATCTCAGTTGCTGGATTCTGGACAGGGGGTTGAATGGTGTCATGGATGCCTGCCTTTTTGGCAGTTTTGTAGGCTTCAAGCAGGGTCCTGAGCCTGTCTATAGTGAGCATGCCCACGCATTTGCCATTGGTATTGTAGACGCAGGCGCATTCAGAGGTGGTTATCTCTGGCATTTGTGCTGGCATGGCGACTTCATCACATGTGTCAGGGTGAAGGTTTTCCTTCATGAGGTCAACATTTCTTATGATGATGTCGCATTGCCGTGTTGGCATGATATCTGTCTGTGGGTTGGTAGGTTGGAAATCAAAGGTGACATTTTTGCGAATCGCGCAGCCAGTAGTTGAGATCCATGAGGAGTCAGAAAGGCTTTGGGGATTGCCTTCAAAGCCTTGGTTGACAAGATTGTCCAGGTCTGTATCAATGGTCAAGGGGTCTTCTATAAGCTCTGGGTGTTCCTCCGAGTCGAAGGCTTGCACATGAGCATCCAGGTCTGGATGTATTCGTAGCTGTTCTGCAGCTTCCCATTTAGGATGCCACTCTACATATATCATTTCGCAGTCTTCAGAGAAGTTTATCCTTTCCGCTTTTTGAGAGTCTGACAGGGAGGCGCAAGCAGGGCAGTCCCAGTGTTCATTTTGTTCGCTCAGTGCCCGGTCATTTTGGGAGCAAGCCTTGACATCTATGAGACAGCCCCAATGGTATGTGCGGTGGCAGGTATCACAGGTGGGCATATCGTTATGGCATTGACTTTCAAAGGTGTGTTCCTTGCTTAATGGGCTCCAGCAGAGCTGGCAGCACGGGTCTACTTTAGTTCTTCTTGGTACATGCTTTGAAGAGGCCACTTCCAGCCCATCATTTTTGAAAATGGGCAAGGCCCATTTCTCAATGGTGACAGGGTGCCACTGTACTTTGTATTGTTTTTGATCCTTTTCTTGAGAAGATCTCTTGTATTTCCGGAGGTGTTGCCAGCCCAAGATATCTTGGATAACATGCTCGTAGCGGAAGATGGTGTTGCTAGCTTCAACTTTGCTTAAATTATCAGCCTTATTCTGCTTGTAATTCCAAAGCCATTGGGGGATTTCAGTGCTTGAGGTGTTTGGAGGTGAGGGACAGGGGGTTATTATAGGTTGGTGGTTAGGGTAGCATTGTAAAACCTAACTGCTGCACGAAACTAATAGAACTGTAAAGGTTCATGCCCACACTCGCGCAGTACAGACCAATTAGGAGTGGTGCGCTTTACCCCAAGGATACGCTTCAGTAAGCACAGATGCACAGTTTGCAAAGGACAGTCCGTTCCAGCTCCTTCTTTCATAAATCTAGTGCCCCAAATCTGGCTTGCATACATGCTAGCAGGGAGAGCATATGCTTTAGTCAGCCAGAGCATGGTATGCGGCCTGTCCGTCAGATGGTGCTCAGATGCAAATTGCCTAATCCGTCTACAACCAGCTAGGAAAGGGGCACACATGTACTCAGAAGTGGCTTGCAGGTTGCGTTGTTTTGTGAACAGCATGCCCAAATATCCAAAAGAATCTGCACACGCCAAATGAGCTCCACCTAACGTGAAAACTGGCACATTATCGCCCCTTGAATTAAAGTGCACAATCTCAGGCTTGGCAGCATTTATCACCAATCCTTTCCGCTGAGCATACGTATGTAGCCTATCTAACATCAGTTGGAGCTGATCAGGAAGGTTACTGGTGAGGCACAGATTGTCTGCATACAGCATGTGAGTGAATCGAACGTCCCCAGTGCCTGCATTAGCCCCTTGCAGATTTTCTGCCAAGCAGTCCACGTCATTGATGTACAAGGAAAACAACAAGGGGGAAAGCGGGCAGCCTTGCTTGACTCCATAATGGGGGCGCACACCTGCTTGCTTGCAGCCATCCACCAAGATATAAAGAAAAGAAAAGTCTACGCAGGCCACAGGCCGCGTGCATTAAGGAAGGTCCCTTAACTAGCAGGCTAGAAAGGGTCTCACCAAGGGTCCCTCAAAACTACACTAGCTACAGCTAGCCTAGGAGAGGGAAGAAACAGAACTAATGAGGATCAGGCGGGTTGTCAGCAGTGCCCCGAGACGCCCGGACTCTCCTTCTCCTGGTATCCAACTCCGCGTGCCCAGTGCCCCCCCCCCCCCCTGAAGCCCCCTGTAAGCAAAGAGCATGTCTGGTGTTAACGATAGTAGTTAATCTTTGCAGGGCATGGCAGCTCAATTTGAAAGCTAGCAATTTTGCTTTATGCTTGGTTAGGCCTAAATTGACAAGAGATTTGGTTGTGTACTCATTGTAAATGGTGCCAGCCACACCAATGAGGATGATGTGTAGAGTCACTTTGTTGTTCCAGTTTGGATTCCTTGAGCTGCGGGTTTTAAGTCTGGTTATAGTGTGAGCATGTTGAGTTGCTGCAGTTTCCAGAGTAACGGAGGGGTTGGTGTCTGGACAGAATTTCAGTTCAACAAGGTGGATATCCCTGTCTTGAGAAGGAATCTTGGAAGGATCAAGGTGAGCTTGTCTGCCTGGGATAGAGCGCACAAAGAGAGCACCAGGGCAGCTTTGGTGACGGGCAGAGGAGCCAGTACCATTAGGGAAAACCCAGTATGGAATAGCTTGTGAGATAGTTTCAGGGACTTGTATGCTCTGATCCAGGAGTCTCTCATTACGGCAGGCATCCATACCAATAAGGGATGAGCCAAACCTACCTTTGCTAAGGGCTTTTATACAGAGGCTAAGGCCCTCATGGTGTCTGTTGGTGTGCATGCCACTCATAGTCGTGTTTGAACATCTGAGGACAATATGATTGATACTATCCATGTCGTCGCAGAGCGGACACCTTTCAGATGTGGAAGATTTGTTGAACCTGCTGGCATGTTTTTGTGTGTAAATTGTCCCTGTGCGGTATTTGATTACAATTATCTGTTGTTTGAGGGTCATCTTTGGATGTTTCCAGAAGGAGTTGCTGGTCTCTTTGTTAGCAAGTTGACAGTTCGGGTTGTGAGCTTGAATGTTGGTGGTGGTGACAGAGGAATTGGGTTGTATGGCATGGTTGAGCCTTTGCCAGCTATTGTAATGGTAACCAGTGGTATCCGCAAAGCCAAGCTTGTGCTTATTGTGCATGTGTACTTTAAGTTTGTCGTTAAGATTGGTGAGGTAGCGGATTGGGGAAGCGTGGGAGCAGTGCCTGCCACTATTTTGTCTGTGTGAGTTCTTCAATTAGAGCCAGTAGTTATTGTGGAATGGGTCCTTGGCATCTGGAAGTGCAATGTCCGTGGTGTCCGTGAGTGCTGCAGTGCGTGCACAAGCGTCAGCCCAAGATATACTCATCATTAGCATACATGCCTTTAATGATAGCCAACAGGCACGTAGGCATACGAATGCGCTGAAGGTGAGTCCAAAGAGCTTCCCTAGGAATTGTATCGCCAACTTGCTGGTGTAGACTTCTGTTCCACCTCTTCCTCTTGGTCTATGTGGTGGGGCCCTGCCTTTCAGGTGACCTTTCCTTAATGCACGCGGCCAAACTTGACAAGCGTAGTCTTTTCTTTTTTCGTATGCCTGCTTGAAATCATTAAAAGCTGCATGCACCCTTGGGGATGCATTTGGGCGCTTGACCTGAGCAGCATGCTGCAAGTGCCGCAAAATGAACATGGGCTGCAGTGCAGTGGGCAGAGTGTTACGGCCAGGATAAAAACCAAACTGGGTGTCTGGAATCTTGTTTTTTTTCTTGGCACCAGATGCCAGCCTTAGATGTTGAAGCAACCTTGCACATGTGGAGCAAGGTCAGGTAGGTAACATCGCTATATCTGCCTACATGGGCAGCTGAGTGGGAACACTGAGGTCTGCGACCAGACCTAGCCAAAACAAGCTCAACTCATAAAGTTGGACTTGAAAAAAGACACGTTTGTTGCGGTCTGCTGTTTCATGAAACAGCACGAGGTAGGTTATGCTCCAGGGGTTCAAAGTTGTTGTGGAGCGAATCCTTGGACAAGCCTCAGCGTGCTCCCCATCCCATTTGTGATGTTTTAGAGCATGCAAATAAGAAGATAGGAATTAATGCGCAGAGCCTCCTAAAGCTGCACCGGTAGAGCTAAGACTGATCAACGTTTAGGTAAGGTATGGTTACATCAACGTATAGTAAAGGGAGGGAAACAGTTACATAGCTGTGCCTGCCTACGTGGGCAGCTAGCTGACACGGAAACGGTGCCTGTAAAGAAAGGAAAGGGAGTTATACAGCTGTACCTGCCTACGAGGGCAGCTTAGCTGAAGTATAAAAAGAGGTGCCTGCAACCAAATTTGACCTGAGCTGTGAAACTAGTGAAATACAGCTTGAAGAATAAAACGGTGCCTATGACCAAACCAGTCCGAGCTGGAGAACAAGAAGAAAGCATGAGTCAGTCACAGCATTTCAGGCATGCTGATACGAGCTTGGCTAATCCTAGGGCATCAGCCTGGTTAATAAAATCTGAGACGTGATGCACTACTTAGGGGTGCAGAACAAGACAGGTTGACTGTAGACAGACTCCAGACTCTGCTTGAGGCTTATGAAGCAGCCAAAAAGGCAGGCATCCACGCCACCATCCAGCCACCTGTCCAGGATACAGCAACAGAAATTATGGGACTACTCTCACGTAGGAAGTCCCAACAAAAACATATCTCTGCCAAGAGCAAAAAGGTCTACAATTCTAATGCGCTGATCACACCTCCCCACATTCGATCAGCCCTACATAAATGGTGCATGGTCTCAACAGAGAGGTTCTCTGACCCTCTTGAATTTGACGGTATCTTTAACACTTATTTCAGCACGAGCAACCGTGACCAGGTCTTCGGGGCACATACAGACGCCCTCTCTGTACGCTACAGTGGCTTCTCCTTCTGCCATCCCCCTTATGATGATGAAATTATGTTCAGACTCCTGCGTCACGCAGTACACTCCTCCCTACAAACCACCGAGCCAGTTGCCACCTTCATGCTTCTGCCCCACTGGAGAGGCTTCAGCTGCAATGCTTACATGAGTTGGCTTAACCATTACCCAGATCTTGCAAAAGTGCTTGCCAGATTCCCTGCAGGAAACATCCAATTCCAGACACCCCAACACTGGTTCGATGCCATGCCTAACCCCACCCCACCTTCTTATCCTATGCAACTCATTGTTGTCTGAAATCGTAATGCTAGAGAAGCACTTGACAGTGCAAACAAAGACTGGTTCCAACTCTTTAACCAAGATGTATCTCTTGTGAGATCTATCCCTGGCAGACAAGCTCACCTTGATCCTTCTAAGATCCCTCCTCAAGACAGAGACATTCACCTTGTTGAACTAAAACTCTGCCCTGACACCAACCCCTACATTACTTTCGAAACTGCAGCAACTCAACATGCTCACACTATAACCCTGGCAGGCTTAAAACCCGCAGCTCAAGGAATCCAAACAGGAACAACAAAGTGTATAGTCATACATACTACATCATCCTGATTCAAAATGAATACACGATCAAACCTCTTGTCAATTTGGGCCTATCCAAACACAAAGCAAAATCCCTAGCTTCCAAGCTGAGCTGTCATGCCATACAGAGACTTACCACTATCATTAACACCAGACATGCTCTTTGCTTACTGGGGGCTTGGGGGGGGGGGGGGGGTCGATGGGCGCGCGGAGGTGGATACAAGGAGAAGGAGAGTCCGGGCGTCTCAGGGCATGGCCGACAACCCGCCCGATCCTCATTAGTCCAGTCTCTTTCCCTATCCTAGGCTAGCTGTAGCTAGTGTAGTTTTGAGGGACCTCTGGTGGGGCCCTTGCTAGCTTGCTAGTTAAGGGACATTTCCTTAATGCATGCGGCCTGTGGCCTGCGTAGACCTTTTTTTTTTTTTAAGACAAGTGAAAAAGAGAAGAAAACTACGCAGGCAGTGAAAACACTCCCCACATCAATTAAGTAAAAGAGGACACCTAGAGCCGAGGCACCGTGTATCTCCTTCACCAAGAGGAACAAAACAAATAAGTCAATGGGGATCAGGAGGGTTACTAGCAGTAGCCCGTGCCTGATCTTGGTGACGAGAGTTGAGAGGAGTCTTCTCAAGAGCGCGTCTGGTGCTAGAAATTTTTAAGCGTACTGGACAAAATGGGCATGAAGCTTCAGAGCAAGTCTGGTGGCTGTATGAGTGTCAAGACCAAGCTCTTTAAGAGGCTCCAGAGTGTGGGGGGTGTAGATGACCCCTCCCGCACCTAACAGAATGGCATGAAGGGTGACTCGAGCTGAGGCCCTTGAAAGATGGCTACATAGGCTGCGGTGCTGTTGCTCGGAGGCCTCCAGCTGATTCTTGGGCCTGGTTTCTTCACAGTATTTGACCTCCACAAGATGGATGTGCCTCTGTTCTGGAAGGAGCTGACTAGGGTTACGGACCTTGGAAGTAGGTGGAGTGGCTGTGGCTGGTGCTGAGTGCTCCCTGTTCCCCCCGTGCCCCCTCTACTTCTCAATGGATACCGGGAATTTGTCCTTGGCACTCTTTTCATTGGAACAACTAAAATTGCATCAGGGCAACTAGAGGTGAGCCTTTGTTTGTCAAGGAAACTACAAGGGAAAATGTATTTTGGGAGGGTTCTATTTGTTGAGTGTTCAGAGATCTGCAGGTTCTGTAAAGCAAGACGATCTGCGCTGCTAATGTCCATGGAGGCAAGGTTTGCCCCAAGCAGTGCTTCGATTACGGATTTGGGGTTGGTAGCATTTTCGCGACCAACGGTGCTCATATCCAATTAACGTGTAGCACAGCCAAAAAAAATTGCCAAAATTTTGGCATCACACCCACAGGCATAAATCCAGTGCAATTTTAAAAAAAGACCCTCAAAGGCTCTTCCCAGCCTGAGTCGTCACACTAACGCTTGTGGGGCATGATCTTGGACAGCTTAACATCGAAACATCACTACCAACTTTGGTGCACCAAGCAAGCCTTAGCTGGACACTAACAGGGGCTCATTGGTAGAAATCATGTGTGCATGCACGCTGCTGCACACTTTGGTACATCAAGCAAGCCTTGTTTGGACACTGATAGTGGCTCATTGGTAGAAACCATGTGTGCATGCACGCTGCTGCAAATGTTGGTACATCAAGCAAGCCTTGTTTGGACACTGACAGTGGCTCATTGGTAGAAATCATGTGTGCATGCACGCTGCTGCAAATGTTGGTACGTCAAATTGACAAGCAGTTTCTCCTTTTTCGATCACCCCCTCCTTTACCCCTGGTTTTTCAGTTTGCTGCTTACAGTTTTTGCCTCCGTGTGCTTGAATGTACCAGCACCAGGCCTATCAGCCCAACAGTGTGGCTGCCGGTCCTTTTTTTAAGTCTGTTTGTTTTTAATCTGACATAGTAAAACAGCTGCTCCAGACCATGGGCCGCAAATGGGAGAGATGGTGGAGCACAGCAACAAACTGCTTGAACTTCTGTGCAACACCATACTAACTTGCTGCATGCAAAAGCTGCCGATTGCTGGGGCCTCCTGCCTCTCCTGCAGCAACAGCTCCTTGTGCTGCTTTCAAGCCTCTATATTGGCAAGCCCGGGTAATGAAAACCTGCTTCCTGCTGCTGCCGTTGCGCATTTTCCTGCCCAAATGGGACAGCAGGCTGTCCTTCTTCTGCAGGAACATGAGGCAGTCCGCTTTGCTAGCCCATGAGCACTGCAGGCAATTCGCCATCCCTGCACCAGCTGCCTCACCCTGTGCAGGAGGGGAATCTTGTTCATGTCCCCAGGAGAGCTCACACACTGATGCAAGGGCAGTGCAAGCAGGTGGTGGCGCAGCTGCTGTGCTTGCAGCTGCTGGGGCACCCCCAATGTTGATGCAGGTGGTGGTGATGCTGCTGCTGCATGGGGTACACTGCCTGCTTCTGCCGCTGCTGCTGCTACTGGTGCTGCTGTTGCTGCAGGGACATTGTCCAATGGATGGGATTGGTGCCTGTCCCCCAGGGCAGGCACCTTTCATTTGAGGAAATTTGCCCGTTCTTTTGCTTTTGCATTTCTTCATGGAGCATTTTGTACAAAGTAAAAAGAAAATTGGCGACAAAGGATGGTCCCCATAATTTTCCGCGTCGCCCCGTGGCGACGAGGGGTGCTCCTGGGGTGCCCTCCCGGGCACCCCTCGTCGCCACCATTTGCTACACAATGCGCCTAAAATGCGACGCGTCGCCCCTAATCGAAGCACTGGCCCCAAGAGGGCCTTTGCTGACACCTTTAAGGAGGATTCTGCTGGCAATATTGTGGCGCTCGGTTACCATATTTAATATGATGGAATGTTCACATCCTGAAAGAATGTGAAGGGCACTGTCTAGCTCCCCACAGAAGGGACATTGTAGGCTGGTGGACATTTTAAAGCGCACTGCATGCTTTTGATTGAATAGGGTACCTGTGCGGTAGTTGGAAACGTTTTGTTTCATTTTGAAAGGAAGCGTTGGCATGGTCCAGAAGGCATTGCTATTGCTAACCTTTTTATGGACTATAGGAAGTAGGCTTTGGTTATAAAAATAGTATCCTGTCTCTGTGTTAGCATTTCCAAGTCTATGTTTTGAGTGCATGTGCGTCCTCAGAGCATCACGAAGGTTGGAAAAGTGTTTAAACTTTGGGGCAGGCGAGTCAGGGCATTCCGATGTGCTTGCGTGGGAGCGAGCAGCTTCCTCAAAGGCAAGCCAGGTGGTGTCATGGAAAGGATTGCCTTCAAGGTTGACACAGGGGAAGAATGTGTCTGCAGGGGTGTGATCACCCTGAATAGCCTGGTGTTTGGCAATGGCATCTGTGCATTCGTTGCCTGCAATTCCAGCGTAATATTTAACCTTGTAGAGATAGATAGGGGTAGGTGAATTGCACACAAGCTGTATAGTTATTTTAAGGATATGGCCTTGGACACGCTGGAGCGATGAAGCTCTGGACACAGTATTTGCTTTCTGATTTGGAGGAGTGAAGAAAGGCTATGAATAGCAATGTGAGAGTGGCCCTGGAGAATTGTAGCTGCTTTTGCTGCTAGTTCAGCCCTTACAATTGTATTGGTGATCCCCGCTCTGTTTGGTTGGACATAATTGGGACAGGTGCTGGAACTCAGTGCACAGGTTTGTTAAATCCTGAGAAGGGCAATCCAGCATATTGCACTCTTTGTCTTGATCAGGCTTATCATGAAGCAGGTCCCCTACCCCGTATCATCCCCTCCACACAAGCAGTTCCACCACCTCAACCTTCTTCCGCAACATGCTACAAACACGAACATACTGGGTGCCGTCTTAGACGCACTGTCAATCAATCTGCACACTTATGTTGCCTCGAAACACAAGAGATTCCAATTGCCATGGAAGCACAATCCACAGATGAGCCGGTGAGCAAAAGAACCCGCTCCAATTGTAGACTTAGCATCACTCCTACACAAATACTCCACACCCCGACACATAGTTCTGCTGCAGACCCATACATAATGACACCCGCTATACAAGATCCATCTGCAGAAGGGCCACCTAGACGCAAGTGAACACGCTCAACAATGAGAAACACCCCTTCATCTATGCCCCAACTTAGCCAGTACACACAGGACGATGAATGTGCTAAATCTAGTCTAAACACTGGTTATCATATCCCAACGCAAGCCAATTCCCGGAGCATGACCCAACACTGTCAGACAGGCAATACTCTTTGCCCTCCAATATGTAACCACACTCCCCAGAGCCTAGACACGCAGACAACAGCCACAGAAATAAGAGGTCAAAATTACTTCACATAGACACTGAGTTCATATCCCCTGCCATCCACTCTCTTAACCCGCTTTTTCAAGGCCATAAGGTCTGGAATTACAGGAAGAACTTTGCCAAGAAACTGGCTAATACAAAAACAGCTAGTTATGCTACCAACAAAATCTATCACAATGATATAGATATCACAAACACAGATGGCTGGAGATATTTTGCCCCTATGCTCATAGAGGAATGGGCCTTGTCACTATTTAAGAAAGCTGGCCTTCCCCACAAAACCATCTCACCTTCTGCTCGTACTGATAATGAGTGTGCCTGCTGCGAAATTTGCAATTACTAAGGTAGTACCATTATGGCCATGAGTCTGATTCCACTGAGCCTCCATTCCTTGATATGTACATCTGTGATGTGTGCCGCCGGACATACCATTGGATATGCATGAAGGAACTTGGATGCAACTCAGATGATCAAAGACAAGAAATTGAAACAAATGACACATGGGCTTGCCTCGCCTGTGCAGGCCTCAATGATACTCGAAAAATTAACAGAAAGCGGCTGGCTAAAAAAGAACTCTGTAGGGTCACTTGGAAGCCCTCCTGGGAACCAGAGGAGTTAAGGGATAATGGCCTAAATTTCAAGAGTGCCTGCTTGAATTTGTAGCAAAACAGAGTGAGCCTAATCTTTCTATACCCACAGCAGATTCTACCCTCTCAAACCTCGAGAGACCAGGCCTTGAAAAACCTGATGCAATTAATGTTTGGCAGAAACTTGACACAGAATTGCGCAACAAAATCACCTTTGATATGAACCCCACAAATCCTCAAGTGGACATAAAGCCAACAGGTTCTTGCAAATTCTGGCTGCGTAACGTTGACCTTGTGCAATATAAGGCTCAGCAATCCCTGCACCTAGCATCACCTGATGCTGAATCACACAGCCATTTGACTCGTACTCTACCTCCCCTTACTCTTCCAGAAATCTATACATCATTGATGTAGGGAGAGTTTCCTCTGCCTACGTAGTTTTTCTTTTCATCGCACATGGCTTGCATTTATAACACACAAGGCAAATGTGTTGGCATGATATCTCCCAACCGCTTCCAAATCCTCTATAAGGCATTTTATGGAGCCAAGCTTGCTGGCATGCACAAAAAAATAACACCTGCTCCAACTTCCTTTGCACCTGAGCTGCAAGGGCTCCTTTCTCGCAAAACCATGCATGAAAACAAGAACTCCAGCATGAAAATCAAAGCTCCTTTCCACTCCTTTTCACGAGCCCTCCCGACCCATATCCACTGCCCTCCAAAAATGGGCCATGGTGTCGCAAGAAAAAATGACCTCCCCTCTACAGCACAACCCACAAAACCAGCACTACTGGAATGCCAACCCCCGAGACACTCTTTTTGGTGCCCTGCATAATTCCTTGTCATCTACATTCTCAGGTTTCTCAGTTTGCCATCCCATTTATGATGAGGAGGCTAAGATCCGTGCCCTGCAACATGCCATCTACTCCGCCATTGTCAACAAAGAGGCCACTGCTACTTTTGTGTTCCTCCCTGTATGGGGTAAGCACATGATAACCAACCTTACTCCAAAGTTTTCACTGCCTATCCACATCTTTGCTGCGAACTTGGAACCATTCTACGCATTAACCTTAGTTACAACGCCCCTCAATCCTGCCTTAGTCAAGAAATACTACTATCTCAGCACACCTGGGACCTACAAAATTTTGCTGTTTGGAACACTGCAGCTAGAGTCCATCTCAACAACCATAACCCAGATCGGCTACAGGGCCTAGCAAGAGATGTACCAGAAGCCAAATGGAAACTTAACAGCGTCGGTAGCCACTCTACTCTCAATTCCATGCATGCTAACATGCCTGGTTTAAAAAAATGTGAACGCCTCCCCTCCGACAAACAACAAATCTCAAGGGGCGCATGAAGTGTACACATAAGTAGTCAGAACAGAGGCTCTGTGCCTAGTCAATCCAACGCCAATCTCACACTCAAAGTCGCCAACTGGAGAACCTGGGCTTACACAGATGGCAGCTGTCATGCCCACAATGGCAAGCAAGAAACTGGGGCAGGCGTCTACTGCCTGCCCACTAACAGCAAAAACTTTGTTGAATCCAACGGTGCTGGGATTACTAACACCATATGTCGTGCTGAATTGGCAGAAATGGCTGCTGCTATCACCCACAGCTATGCAAACATTGCGTCAGACAGCCTCACCTCCTTCCATCAAATACGTAAATAGCGTCTCTACCCTGAGAAACACTTGAAGCATATTCAAGGAGACGTCCTTAAAATGATTTCAGCTCTCATCAGCAACTCTCAAACCCATATTTGCCTTTAAAAAGTGAAGTCTCATGCTGGCATCGCTGGAAATGAATGTGTTGATGCTATTGCAAAATATCAGGCCAATCAAGCCAACAACTGCGTGGCAGACACTGGGATCCCCAGTGCAGATCCTGGCGGAAATCCATTTACACATATCTTTTGGTTAGCCAAGGAAGAAAAAAGAGAGCATGCTGCGGGTACATCTACAGGTCCCCCACCTGCTCCCAAGTACACCTACCTCCCCAATCTCCAAGATGCTCTCAAATCCCACATGCACACTAGACACAAACTTGGATATGCCAATGCCAAAACATGGTGCTACTCTTACTATCAGAGCTTGTTGCCTCATGTAAACAACAAAATCAGCAATGCTTTTACGAACATGTCCTGTATATCCACACCCATGAAGCGCACCATCTTACAATATCGCACTGGCACCCTCTATAACCAAAAACATGCAGTCCGTTTCAAAAGGTTAACTGACCCATGCTGCCCTCTCCCAGGCTGTCATCAACTAGACAGCGCACTCCACATGCTTTCAGGCTGCCAAAATCAAACCATCTCCAACATGAAAACTGAACGCCATAATATCGCAGGTAGAATGATTACAAAAGCACTTAGCAAAAGCCCTTTGGGAGCAGGCCTCATCTACACAAACATAGGAAGCGGCTTTAAGCTTGCGCAGCATAACCTTTAAACCCCCTGCACATGCCTCTAACAGAAGTACACCTTCTTATCTCTTCCCTTGTAGCCTTTCTATGAGAGCAAGATCAGCCTCCAGCCGGCCAGATGCTATATTGATTACACCCTACAATGCCAAACACACTTTAACAATGTTTCTCTTTGCTCACACCATGCTTTACGCAACAGGCACAGCACCACACAGAGGACAAGAACAACTAGCCGCGTGAGACAACCTCATCAATTGAATGCTTGCCAACGCCATGCGCACTTGTTTGAAATCAAGTATTGTGAGGACACAAGGCCTCAAGGCGTCGGAAGAACGTGTTATATTGAGCATACCCTGAACCAATTCTAAAAAACTAGGTCTGGACCATCAACGTGCCATCAAGCTTGCTAAAATACTTCATGCCCATTCTGTTCAATATGCCCACAATCTTGTTGCCACTAGACGCGCTGTGTAGAACAAAAGTACTTCTAATAGCCAGGTTCTAGAGCCAAGTGCTTTTAGAAACCCTCCAGGTCCCCATTACCTATTTCTGTTTCACTTCCTGCGGTGGAGGGGACTCAACGGCTCTATTGAGCCGATGTATCTCCTTTCCCTTAATTGATGTAGGGAGAGTTTCTCTGCCTATGTAGTTTTCCTTTTCTTTTCTTTCTTTTCTTTCTTTCAGGTGAGCCAATCACATTTTGTTGCAAAATTCTAAGCTTGTGTGGGCACCTATTTCCCTGATGGGTTTCCACGCAAAGGTTGTGACTGGAAGGGCATACGCATGAAAGATATAGCATAACTGATGTTGAACAATTCATGAGGAATATTTTTCGTTGGTAAAAAGGTAGCAAAGGCTTTTTGCTTCGTTTCATTACACCGACCTGGTACAAAGCCCAGTGGTACACCAAAGCGTGTGTGATATGTCCTCATGATTTTACTGGAAGCATGAGCCTCTTGTGGAATCAGATTGTCCAGACTTCTCTAAGCATGGATGATTTGCTCACGAAGATTATCCTCCAGGTCGTCCATGTTAGTCCTGGCTTTGATGTATTACCTTCTTTCCGAGATCATGGACATATTTTGTGTGGCTGGCAGAGACCAGCAGGCTGAGCAGTCAAACCACCTGGCTGAAGGCCAAAACCACATGTAAGCGAAACTAAACCAATCCTGGCTTTGGTGTGTATGGTAGCAAAGCTAGCAGTCGCACTTCTTGACTGAAGGCCTTATCCTTGTATACCTTGTATGGTAGCAAAGGTAGTGGTGTGTATGGTGGCGGTGGTGAGTATGGTAGCAAATTGTTGGGCATTAGGCACTTCATGTAAGGCTGTCAGAACCTGGTAAGTTCAACTGCCCTTCTTATCAGCAAGCAGGCTGATGTCCTAGGATTAGGCAAATTCGTGTCTGCATGCCTGAAATGCTGCGACTGAGCTTCTAGCTAATACTGTTTTTAGATCGGACTGTTTTGGTCGCAGGCACGTTTTGCTTCAGCTAAGCTGCCCCCGCCGGCAGTACAGCTATGTAACCCTTCCCTTTCCTTATCAGCGAGTTGCAGGTCTGCTTGCACACTCGGCTCTGGAGGGCATTCCGAATGCCCAAGAGTCTTTGTGCTCACTTGTTGACACTTCTGAACTCAAGGCTTTCAGTCGACATTTACACAATTTTGGTTTGGATTGGTTACAAGCACCTTTTGCTTCAGCTAAGCTGCCCTTATAGGCAGGTACAGCTATGTAACCCTATCCTATCCCTTGTGCTCAGTAGAGAATTCCAGAGATCATGATACACTTGAATTTGTAGAAGTAGTGAGGCATCTGACCTGTCTCTTTTAGGATGCAGCGTGTTTCTGTTGCTCTTTTAACATCCGAAAGAGACTTGAGAATGCCTGTATGATAGATGTGTGCTTTAGTTTTTGCTGATGACTTGCAGGAGAGTTTGTTTGTAGCCCATTAAACTTGCTCGCAAACTTCATGCCCATTCTGTCATGTATGCCAACAAGCTTGTTACCACTAGGCGTGCTATTGAAAACAAGAATACTTCTCACAGCCAGGTTATGGAGCCGGGTGCTTCCAATAACCCGAAGGCTGAATTGTGAACCTTCCAATAACCCTCCAGATCCCCATTAACGTCTTCTTTTTGTAGCTTCGTGGTGGAGGGGACTGACGACTCTTCTGAGCCAATGTCACATTGGCACGGTGTCTCCTTTTCCTTAATTGATGCAGGGAGACTTTCCCCTGCCTACGTAGTTTTTCTTTTTTCCTTTTCTTGTAGCCCATATTCGGCATCCGTATAAACCAGCTGCGGGTGCAAAGGCTTGAAAAATCCAAAGCTTGGCATGTTTCCTGTTCAAGATACCAAGCTCAGCACTAACTTTGCGTACTCAGGCGACGCCTCCCATGAAGTTACGTGCCATTTGGCTTGTTGCAGCATTCATGTTGCCATCGCGGCTCAGGAGAACTCCCAGGTATATGAATTGAAGGTTGTGATTGGTGTGCTCTTGTGTTTAAAAGTTAAAACAACCGGAGGTCGCGTGTGGCGTCTTAAGCCCCTGGTAAAACTGGGCTGAAGGCTGGAGTGTACAGATGAGACCAGGGATGCCTGTGTCATGCAGAGCACCCTCCTTGGCGATTGCAAGCCAAGAGGGACATAAAGGTAGCAGCATGTGTATGCAAAGCGAGGAGGACGCCCCAGCTCTCATTTGTTTCAATTAAGGATTCCTGGAGCATTCACGTGGCATGCCAAAGGAAGACATTAACAAGGAAAAGGCATGAAATGTCTGTCCTAACAATGTGTCACCAAGGTGACTTGTCAAGTACAATCAAGTAACAGGTCAGAAGTCAGTCTGGGAGCTCATGAGCTGAAGGTCAATTCCAACGTAAAGTTGTAAGCATGAAGCTCATGGGCCCTGAGCAAACAAGCGAGCTTGGTTTGGTCAGTCAATATATCATCATGAACATGCAAGTGAGCTACACAGCTGCAAATTCGCTAGCAGCCAGTGCCTGGATCCCATGGTGTAGGCGAGCTGGGTGCTGTCCCCAACAGCCAGCAGGTATCAGGTCAATCAAGGTCATTTGTCAGGGCAACATGTAGGGTTTACATTGCTGCAACAGTCTACGTCATATTGCAAGGGGGAAAGGCAGGCAGGCCTTTCTTCGCATGAGCGTGACAAACCCGTCGCATGCACACATCATGCAGCTGTGAGCTGCATACAAGTTCAGGCGTCTTAGGGCCTTCAGTATTATGCCATGGATTTCCTGGTGCGGCTGCGGCTAACAGCCCGCTCCTTAGCCGGGCTATTTGTGACACGCCTGGCTGGGCTCTTCTGAGAACGCTCAGGCTTCTTTGCAGATCGCGTTGACCTGGGGACCCGTGGGCTCTTTGGCTCCTGCAAGTGTGTGTGTGTGTGTGTATGTGTGTGTGTGTGCGCGTGCGTGTGCGCATGCGCCATGAGGGTGGCAGTTCGGCCGGAGCTGATGTGCAGCCTTTTCGACTTCATACGGCGTTCGCTTAAAAAGTTAAGAGGATGCATGCTTGCCAAATGCCTGAGCACACCTTGATGGAGCTCTTGGACTCTGGCATCTCCTCTGCCTTAGCAGGTGTGGCAGCAGTGGACGCCGCGCGCCTTGGCTTGGCAGGGGTAGCCTGTGCAGCCATAAGGGAAGACTCACTATTTACCCCAACTCCAAGTAATGGCACCAGTGCAGCTAGCGCTCAAGGCTTCATTTCAGCCTTGCTTAATTTATCAGACGATCATCATCAGCAACAGCAAGAGTCTCTCTGCCAACCCCCTCTGCTCCTTGTCGCATACACGCTTAAGAGTACAGTGTTTTGCATCTGCCCAAGGCAAGAGTGTGCGCGCATACGTGCATGTGCGTACGCGCGCGTGCGTGCGTATGTGTGTGTATGTGTGTGCGTGCGTATGTGTGTGTGTATGTGTGTGCGTGTGTGTGTGTGTGCGTGTGTGCGCGAAGCACAAGAATGGGTTCATGATTCCTGTGCATCCACTTACTTTCCAGGAGAGAGCACTTGCATTTGTTTATTGACTTGCAGATGTGGGTGGGTTTGTGTTCTCATTGCATGCATTCATTGCATGTGCATGAGTTGAAGTTAAAGAATTCAAGTTAAGTATGTGCACTGCCCATGAATGCATGCAAGCAGTCCTACATTGACTGCACCCAGTCCTGGGTAACGACAAGCTTCCACATCCATGAGTCTTATTGGCACTCACTGCTGGGGTTATACCATCCACCGGTGCGTCGGAGGGCCGCTTCGTTTGTCTGCACAGAGAGCAATAAAACGCACAAACGAATGCTGTGTGGAAAAAGGTGATTGAGCGACAGCTAAAGCAGCACGATGAGCATCCAAAATGCAGCAGTGAGTCTATGGCGTGCCCTGACACACGCAGGGCAAGGTCAAAGCCGACAATCTGTTGACTATCTAGTCACGCCACCACCACTGTATTAAGACAGCCAGAGAGGATAGCACGGACGAGCAATTGACCAGGGAAACTGGAGCAAGGATATGGTCATCGCCACTACTGTCGCACCTAGTAGAGCGCCGGGTTACAACTCGCTCTTCAGGCTCCTCGACAATGTTGGCGGGGGCACCGCCGCTGGATTCCAATTTTTGCGTATGTACTAGAAGTACCACCAGAAGTATCATGAGGACAAGGACGCCAATGAAGGGCCCTAGTAGGTGTTCAGCCTCGAACGTGGCATTCATTTGGCCGGACATAGTGGTGTTCCTCTCCCCGTGCAATTGCAAACAACAACAATTTTCATAGCTGTGCTAGGTGATGTCGCGACCTGTCCCTCTGCAACGGTCAAAACTGAAAAACAATTGCGGACAAGGACGACCAGTTGGTGAGGATCTGAGCCTCGAATCGCACTCCCAAGCTGTTTTATCATCCAAATACCAGCAACAACCCCCCCCCACCACCACCACACACACACACTCACACACCCTTTCAGGGAAGGCATGGTGCGCACCATCATATTCCATTCATAGTTTCCCCACCCTTCTGCTTTTCTTCTTTCTTTGTCAGCGTAATCACCAGAGATAAGATATATATATCCCTAATGGAGTACCACCCTCCCTGGGGGGGTGCCCAGTGGGGCTGCAAGTCAGTGGGGCCCCTGAGCCAGTACTGGTGGATGATCACGTGTTTGCCAAGTTGCCAGTTTTTGTGTCTTGACTACTTGTTACTCAATGCTTCTTTACTTGAAATCAAGATTTGAGGTGCAGCATACTTGAAGGATAAGTGTCTTAAGCTTTTCTGTGCGCACAGATGCACAGGAAAGCATGCACTTGTGCGTGCTGCCATCCAGTGACTTTGGCCACACCAGCCAGACAAACTGACTCAGGATAAATTCAGGAGCTTCATATTGTTGAAGAGGGGAGGGTGGGCCCCCTCAAAATTGCAGGTGCTCAGCTTTCAGTCACTATGTCGCAAAAATTGCATTCATAGCGACAAAATGTAAATACTCATACAAGATTTCAAGCTATCATCCCTGTATGTGTTTCAAAAAGAGGGGGAGGCATAAATTGACCTTATGGCACCGCTTGCGCTGCGTCTTCACTAGGGGAAGTGGCTGGATTTCTACATCTTATCGATTCTGCATCCTTTTACTTCATATCCTTTGCAATGCTATCTTTGAAGTAGAAAGACTCCAGCGCTGACTGTGCTTGACTCTGCATGCTGTTTAAGGTCTGGACCTCCAGTCTCTCAGCTTTTTTTTGTGCACTCTCTCTTTGCTGGTCCTGTCTTCAAGAAGTTCTTTCTCTGCCTGCCATGTGCATGCTTCTCTCAGTCTGACTGGCGGGGGGGTTGTACGGTTCTTGAACCCCTTCTCCTTAATTGATTGGAGATTCTTCGTTGCCCTCATATTCTTTCTTGACTTTTCGCCAAATCACCAAAGACTGAAAAGGAAAAGAAAATGTAGGGAAATTTCTCTCCATCAATAAAGGAAAACACCAATTAAAGAAAAGGGACACATTGGCCCAAAAGAGCCGTGAGCCCCCTCCGCCACAAACCTACAGGACAGGAAGGGCTAGTGAGGATCTGGAGGGTTACTGCAAGCACCAGGCTTTAGGACCTGGCTATGAGAAGTAATATTACTTTCAACAGCACGCCTAGTGGTAACAGCTTGTTGGCATACTTAAAAGAATGGGCACGAAGTCTGCGAGCAAGTATAATGGCATGTTGGTGGTCTAGTCCCAGCTGTCTGAACTTGTTGAGGGCATGCTCAGTATAACATGTCCCCCCAACGCCCAGGAGAATGGTTTATAATCATTATACACGAGGTGTGACAGCTTTCCCATGATGTGACAGCTTTCCCACATATATTTTTCATACCAAAAGCAAGCCAGTTTGGTCCAGCAAGTAATTTTGGCGTAAAGAAGGGCTCATGCTGCGGATGAACATGTGTGCACTCCAAATAAAGTTATAAGGAACCTAAGCTTGGGAACTGCCAGTTGGGGTGCATCTATGCAGCAAACATGCAAAAATCAGGCAATTGATCAGAATCAGGCCTTTCAAACTTAACCCTGTCTTGAAAAGCGTAGGAAAACGTGTGAGGCCATTCCCCCTCTCCTCAGCACTTGCTGACAATTGGGCACCTCTGCCTCAGTGTACATGCATGATGAAAAATGTCGAGAAGTGCTTATCAATATTGCCCACCATTGAAAATGGATACGGAAACAGAAAAGTTGGCCAGTTTTTCTTCTACTAAAAGATGGTAGTACCAAACGTTTTTTGGCAAGGAAGAAAGCATATTTTAGTTTACTAGTGGGCAGCAGACATTTGTCCCTACATTAATAACAGGCATGGAGAAGAAGTATAATACCGAGGAAGCTATGACTCAGGCCTTACGCCATGCTATCTACTCAGCCATTCTCAACACAGAGGCCACTGCTACTTTCATGTTCCTCCCTGTATGGGGACAACACATGATAACTAACCCCTATTCCAAGCTCATCACTGCCTATCCACATCTCTGTTGTGAACTTGGAACCATCGCTCGTACTAACCTTTGCTACAACGATCCACAATCCTCCATCAACCAGCAAATACCCCTTTCTCAGCACACCTGGGACCTACAAATTATTGTAGTCTGGAACACAGCTGCAAGGATTCATCTAAACAATCATAACCCAGCTTGGCTACAAGGCCTGGCTTCGGCTGTACCAGAAGTTAACTGGAAGCAACGCAGTATAGGCACCCATTCTACTCTCAATACAATGCATGCTGATATGCCTGGATTCAATAAATGCCAACGCCTCCCCTCTGACAAACAACAAATATCTAGATATCTTACCTCTCCACACGTAGGTAATCAGGAAGAACTTCTTGTACCTAACCAATCTAGTCCAACCCTCAAGCTCAAAGTCCCTGACTGGAGGACATGGGCTTACACTGATGGTAGTTGTCAAATCCAGAATGGCATACAAGAAATTGGAGCAGGCGTCTACTGCCCTCTCACTGACAGCAGAAGTTTTGTCGAGCCCAACGGTGCTGGAATTACCAACACCATATGTCGAGCTGAATTAGCAGCAATTGCTGCTGCCATCACACTCTTATTCACACATTGCTTCAGACAGTCTCACCTCTCTTCATCAAATACGTAAACAACTTATTTACCCAGAGAAGCACAAACAACATATTCAAGGGGACACGATGAAGATGGGCCTCCCAGAAAACACACACGCTCAGCTAAGAAACAAGAATCCAGACATTCACGTGAGCCAGAACACTCAGGGATCTAGTTTTCATCAACAAAATGACGTGCCTTCCATTCCCCATACACACCCCAACACCCCAAATGCAAGCAGCTCAAATACACAGAACAGTATCCAGAGTCATAACAGAAAGAGGAAAGCTTTGCTTCATGTAGAAGCAGAACTTCAGACACTTACCATCTATCCTCTAGCTCCAAATTGGCAAGGAAACGATGTCTGGAGGTACAAAGAAAATTTGGTGAAAAAGCTGGCTCAAGAAGCCACAGCCAACCACGCCATTAATGCTGTATACTATAATGACATTCACATCACACATATAGACGCATGGAGAATTTATTCAGCCAAGAGAAAGGACATGAGTAATGACCCCTCATCCCAGCAGAAGCAATACCAAACACACTACGCGCCCATGATAACAGAAAAGTGGGCCCTGCCTCTCTTCAAGACAGCTAGCTTCCAACCAGCAAGCATCTGCACAGCTGTTCGCACAGACATTGAGTGCGCATGTTGCCAGATATGCAACTACCACGGAGGCCTGGAGCCTACCAACACAGAGCCCCCCTTCCCTGACATGTATGTCTGTGATGTGTGCGAACGTACCTACCACTGGAAATGCATGAGAGAACTTGGATGCTATAACGATGACCAAAGGCAAGAGATCAGCGCAGCTGAAGCTTGGGCCTGTCCCGCCTGTGCTAGCCTCAGCAACGAAGACAAAATTAATAGAGCACATAAGTCTGAAGAAGAACTGCTTAAGGTTTGTTGGTTACCATCATGGGAGCGAGAAAAATTAAAAAAACAGCTGGCCCATCTTTGACCAGCGCATACAGGAGTTTGAATCTCAGCTAAGCAAACCCAACCTTTTCCTACCCACAGAAGACTCCGCCCTCTCCAACCTAGAGAGGCAAGGGTTCAACAAATCTGATACAAATAGCACTTGGAGCCAGAAACTAGACATAGAACTTCGAAACAAAATCATCTTTGACATACACCCTACCAATCCGCAAACGGACATCAAGCCCGTAGGCACCTGTGAGTTCTGGGTTCAAGAAATAGATCTTGCCAAACACAAGCCTAACCCCTCCCCCAATCATTCCCCAACAGATGAAACACTTGAAAGCCCCCCACCATCTATCCCACCCACCCTCACCCTCCCTGAAATCTACAAATCAAGAGTGGCTTGTTTCTATAATACAGATGGCAAATGTGTCGGGATGATAACCCCTAAACGATTTGACGTCCTTTTCAAAGCATTCCACAGGTCCAAATCAGAAGGTTTGCATAATGGCATCTGCCTCCGACCAGCGAGCTTTGCATCTGAGATATTGGGGCTCCTAGCCCATAAAAACAAATTGGAAGACGAATACCAAAGCAAAAAGATTAAAGATTCCTTCTCACGAAACCCCCCACCTCACATTCATTCCGCTTTCCAAAAATGGGCACATATCACCCAAGAGAAAATGGCCTCTCCCCTGGACTATAACGCTCACTACCATCACTACTGGAGCTCTGACCCCCGCGACATCTTGTTTGGTGCCCACTACAATTCTTTCTCCTCCAGGTTTTCTGGGATGTCTATCTGCCATCCCATCTATGATGAGAAGGCCATGAAACTTACACTACGACGTGCTATCTACTCTGCCATCCTTAACACAGAGGCTACAGCCACCTTCATGCTTCTGCCAGCAAGTGGCAGGCATATGATAACCAACCCCTAATCATAACTCCTCAATGCCTACCCACACCTTTGCTACAAGCTCGGGACCATTCCAAAATGCAAACTTACCTATGACAAACCCCAATCCTGGGTCAGCCAGGAAACTGCCCTACCCAAGCATACCTGGGATTTACAAGTTATTGCAGTCTGGAATACGGCTGCAAGAGTCCACTTGAATAATCAGAACCATACCTGGCTTCGGAATCTAGCCAAAGCCATCAATATGGAAAAATGTATTTAAAAATGTTAGTAACTACTCCATTCAGAATACAAGACATAAAGTGATGCCCGGGATAAGGAAATGTGAAAAACTCCCCCTAGACATGAAACAGATTTCCAAGGGCCCCAAAAGACCCGCCCCAGGCATTACTTTTAACGCTCCTTGTCAGTCCCATCCCAACCTCCAGCTTAAAGTTGCAGATTAGAGATCTTGGGCCTACACAGACGGCAGTTGCCAGGTCCAGAACGGCAAGACAGTTATAGGGGCAGGTGTGTACCATCCTATGAGTGACTCACAAAAACTAGTTGAGCCTAATGGCGCTGGTATTACCAATACCATAGGAAGAGCTGAGCTGGCTGCCATTGCTGCTGCGCTCACTCACGATTACACACACATTGCCACAGACAGCCTTAGCTCACTTTATCAACTCAGAAAGCAAATCCTGTATCCAGAAAAGCATAGACATCACGTGCAAGGAGATGTTTTGAAGAAGAATTCAAACCTTGCCCGAGCCTCTCAAGATCACATCTTTTTCTACAAGGTCAAGTCTCATGCTGGAATAGCTGGGAATGAATGTGAAGATCAGGTTGCTAAATACCAGGCCTCCCTCAAAGATGGCAACCTAACTGATACTGGTCTCCCTAGCGCCGGCCCAGGAGGAAACCCCTTCCACAATACAATCTGGCTGGTTCGGGAAGAGACAGATCCTAGGCCTCCTCAATCCCACCCTTCTTCTCCTCGTCTGAGCTACCTCCCAGACCTTAAAAATGCTTTAAAATCCCATATGCATGCTAAACACAAGCTGGGCTATGCTGACAGGAAGACAGGCTACTACACTTATTACCAGAGCTTGCTACCTCACGTAAGCAAGAACATTAGCAATTCCTTTTGGAACATGCCAGGTCTCTCAACTCGAATGAAACGCACTGTCTTCCATTAACGCACAGGCACCCTCTACAATCAGAAACACGCGGTCCGATATAAAAGATCCACTAGCTTGACATGCCCCCTACCTGATTGCCATCACATGGATAGCGCTCTCCACATCCTATCTGGCTGCCAATGTCCTGTCATGCGTAACATGGTAACTGAGCATCACAATATTGCTTGCAGGATGATTTTGAAACTAGTCAGTGAAGGCTCTTATGGGGCCAATCTTGTGCAGCTGGATGCGGGTAACAAAAGCAGTTTGGCCCAGCACGACCTGCAAGTCCCTGAGCAAGTCTCTAATCGTGCTGTACCTCCCAACCTCTTCAAACCCACGGTTTCTATGCATACCAGACGCAACTCCAGCCGCCCTGATGCAATCTTGGTTACTCCTCACCTAACTAACCAAAACAGACCACCCACTCCACCCTCAAACTGGGTACTGCGCAGTATGGGGAATAACACAACTCCAGCCCACCATATTCACTTGATAGAAATCAAATACTGTGAAGATACGAGGCCTGGTGCCCAGCTAGAAGCCTCACAGCAACAACACAGTGAACTGTGCAAACAACTCCAAGGTACAGAGATTACTATCCACCCAATCCTCCTGGGTGTGGGTGGGACTATCTATACTGCCCATACCCTTGATCAATTCAAAAAGTTAGGGATTGACACACAGAGATCTGAAACGCTTGCAAGAAAACTCCATGCCCATTCTGTACAATTTGCGCACAAACTTACCTCTACCAGACGTGCCATTGAAAATAAAAGCATTCATCATAACTGGTGCTCTGGAGCAGCGTGCTGCCAGAAACCCACCTGATCCACATTAACTCCCCTCTCATCTTCTGGTGAGGGAGGCTCACGGCTCTTTGAGCCAATGTGTCTCTCTTTCCTTAATTGATGTAGGGAGAGTTTTCTTTGCCTACGTAGTTTTTTCTTTTTTTCTTATTCAAGGGGATGTCCTAAAAACCATATCTACCCTCATTAGCAACTACAAACCAATATTTGTTTCTACAAAGTAAAATCGCATGCTGGCATTGCTGGTAACGAATGTGCAGATGCTATTGCAAAATATCAAGCAAGCCAAGCCAATAATATTGTGGCTGATACCGGGATCCCTAGCGCAGGCCCTGGTGAAAATCCTTTTTCTCATTTATTTTGGTTAGCCAAAGAGGAAAACAAAGAACACAATACTGGCACATCCACAGCTCCCACACCCAATCCTAAAATCACCTACCTCCCCAATCTTCAAAATGCTCTCAAGTCTCATATGCATACATAACATAGACTTGGATATGCCAACCCCAAAACAGGCTACTACTCTTATTATCAGAGTTTGTTACCACATGTAGATAAGAAAATCAACAATGCCTTCAGGAACATGTCCTGTATATCCACACCCATGAAGCGCACCATCTTACAATATCGCACTGGCACCCTCTATAACCAAAAACATGCGGTTCGTTTCAAAAGGTCCACTAACCCACTATGCCCTCTCTCAGGCTGTCATCAATTAGACAGCGCACTCCACATGCTTTCAGGCTGCCAAAATCATATTATCTCCAGCATGAAAACTGAACGCCACAATGTTGCAGGAAGAATGATCAACAAAGCTCTTAGCAAAAGCCCTTGGGGAGCAGGCTTGGTTAACATGGACATAGGGAGTGGTGATAGGTTGGCGCAGCACAACCTTCAAATCCCTGCACATGCATCAAACAGAACTATACCCCCTTACCTCTTTCCAATAAATTTTTCTAAGAGATCTAGACTCACCTCCAGCCGTCCTGATGCTATACTGATAACTCCCTATAAAGCCAAACCCACTCCTTCTTCTCCTTCTACCTCCTGCTCACACCATCATGTGTTATGCAGCAGACACAACCCCACACTGAGGACCTCAACAGCCAACCGCGTGAGGCAACCCCACCAACTGAATGTAAACCAGCGGCATGTGCACTTGATTGAAATCAAGTACTGTGAAGACACGAGGCCTGGACAGCAGTTGGAGGCGGCACAGCGGCAGCATGCAGACCTCTGCAAACTCATTAATGCAAAAGTTGTGACTCTCCACACCATCCTTTTGGGTGTTTATGGGACCTGCTACACTGAGCACACCCTTAACCAGTTTAAACAACTGGGACTTGACCACCAACGCGCCAATAAACTTGCTCGCAAACTTCATGCCCATTCTGTCGTGTATGCCAACAAGCTTGTTACCACTAGGCGTGCTATTGAAAACAAGAATACTTCTTGCAGCCAGGTTATGGAGCCGGGTGCTTCCAATAACCCTCCAGATCCCCATTAGGGTCTTCTTTTTGTAGCTTCGTGGTGGAGGGGACTCACGGCTCTTCTGAGCCAATGTGTCTCTTTTTCCTTAATTGATGTAGGGAGAGTTTCCTCTGCCTACGTAGTTTTTCTTTTCTATAATGAACAAGTCTACACTGGACGGCAGCGTGCATTAAGGAAAGACCAAATAGTTTGCGCTGACACTAACAGTGAGTCCAACCAGCCAATCTAAGCTATAATCAAGCAAAATAATGGGGATTCGGTAGGTCGTCAGCCATCCATCCAGCCGCGCGTCTCGCCCTCCTGTAAGCAGCCCGTCCAGTGGGCCCCACCCCGGTTCTCCATTTTTTGGATTGCAAAATTAAAGGGTATGTTTGGTGTTGTTAGTTTTTGTTAAGGACCTGACAGCATGACAGTGGAGCTTTGTTGCAAGTCTGATGGCTTTTTCTTTGGATAAGCCGAGTTTATAGAGTGGCTCATTTATGTGTTGGTTGTAGATAGTGCCAGCATTTCCAATAAGGGTGACATGTAGTGTGACTCAATTTTTGCGGTGTGTGCCTCTAAGAGGTTTTGTACATAGACTTTTTAATGGTGTTTTTGTGCTGTTCTTAAGCAGCTAAAAGGGTTTGTTGGGTTTAGGTGTTTCAGCAGAATTTTGGTTCAATAAGGTGGGTATCTGTCTCTTGGATTCATGAGTCTTGGAGAATAGGTAGTTTTTTTGTCTCCCTGGGGTGGTACAATAATGCCGTCAGGTCTGCTTGGCAAGGAGACACAACGCTGGAAAGAGCCGCAAGTCCCCCCCACCACAAAGCTGAAGGAAGAGAGAAGGCTAGTGGGGGTCTGGAGGGTCATAGGAAGCACCCGGCTCCAAAACCTGGCTGTGAGAAGTATTCTTGGTTTCACTTGTTGGTTGCAAGTTTGTGGATATTCTGCACAGAATGGGCATGGGGTTTATATACAAGCTTAGCAGGCTCAGCAGAGGCCCTTCTGTAGCTGAGACCTTGGAATCTTCGCGTAGCAAGCTCCTGGGTTTGATGGTGGGAGGGGTAACTCTGTCTTAAAGACAATAATTTTATCCTCTTATGTTTGTGGTTGATGACTTGTATATCTAGACTGTGAGGAGTGTTTGGACTATTTGTAGATGCAAGAACAGTGCCTGGTTGTCAGGGGTCTGCAGTGAATGGGTGGTTGGGCTGTGTGGGGATATGATTAAAATGCAATAACATACTAATAGATGTGAGCATAGAATCAACAAACTGGACACAAGCAACACCTGGAAACAGAAATTAGACACAGAACTTCGCAACAAAATTATCTTTGATACACATTTTTTTCTTTTTCCCACAAGTCCACAAACATATATTAAACACAGAGGCACATGCAAGCTTTGGATCCAGAAAATTGACCTCGTTAAACACAGCCCCAAGCCACTCCCTAAACAGACTCCAACAGGTACGGCAACACACACTCCCCCTCCAACTACCCCACCTACCTTCCTCCTCCCAAAATCCTACAGATCAAGGGTGGCGTGTGTTCAGTTCATCTAATGCAGTGTTGGTCTTCTGATGTAAGACCTGTGAAGACCTATCAAAGGCTAACTTTACACTAGCTTTGTAGCCATAAGTGGCCATAATCTGCTCAAAAGTCATGCAAAGGTTCAGAGGGCTAACACATTACAGCTCGTGTGCACCCCACTAATACTTGAACTTGGGCTATCTCCTGTTTAAAACACCCAACATTTTCTTCACCACATGGGGCCTGTGAACGTGCAGATCTATGAGGTCCAAATGCATGCACTGTCTCAAGAAAAGGAATGGCAAGCTGGCGTCGTGCATGGAAACCCCAACTGGACAAAGTTCTGGGGAGACTCAGTTCCAAATTGTGGCTTGTGGATAGGAGAAAAGGGGGGCACCAGAGTAGCATTTGGGACAGCCATCATGGCCAGCGCCAACCAGGGAAAAAAGCATTTCATCATCCTGTGCAACCCTTCAAAGAAGGAAAAGGAACTGCAGTTTTTTCCTGAGAGAAACTTACTGGGTACCGGCAAGCTGTGGAAGGAGGCAAAGGCAGCTATGAATGACGTTCAAGAGGCAGAACTGCGCTTTGGGGGCAATGAAAGGAGCTATAACCGCAATGTGAGTGTTTTCCTTTTGTGTATGGCGTTGCTTCCGCGCAGTCATGCACGAGTTTGTAGTGGCAATAGTTATATTAGGGTGTGGGCTCACTCCCCTCACGCTTCTTGCAGGCGGTGGAGAGTGCATTGTGGCGGTGCAGAGGCACACACATGCCAAGACAGAAGCACTCGCAAAAGAAACAATTCCTATGTGCAAGAACCACAAGCACAAGCACATGAAAAGAAAAGAAAAGAAAAAAAGAAAAACTGCGTAGGCAGAGGAAACTCTCCCTACATCAACTAACATGACATAGACCTCACACAACCCATTTTGACACACAGGCCCTGCCCCTGGAACCCACTCAAACTCCATAAACTGGGGGCAGGAGGCCCAGAGGGAGCCGAGATCCAACAACGTACCTAGAGTACCGTACACAGCCCATTATAACCCCATGCTCCCTACCTCCAAACAACCAGGCACTGACGCTGCCCAGTGGCTCTGGAACTATAAGCAGGATAAGGCTGCTGAACTGAGCGCAGAACAAGTTTGCAACACCATCTTCCGCTATGACCATGTCATCCTAAAAATGTTGGGCTGGCATCATTTTCGAAAATCCAAGAGATCCGCTCAAGAGAAGCAGCAAACTCAATATAAAGTCCAATGGCACCTTGTAACAATTAAAAAGTGGGCATTACCCTTTTTTCCAAAATTATGGGCTGAAAGTAGCCTATTCAAAGCATGTACCTAGAAAAATTAAAGAAGACCCGTGCTGCCAACTCTGTTGGAGCCCTGTGAGCAAAGAACACACCCATGAATCTCAATGCTACGACGATATGCCCACCTGTGATACCTGCTACCGCACTTACCACTGGGGCTGCCTCATAGATGTCAAAGCATGCTCCCAAAATGACCGGGCACTGAGCAAACCAAATGAGCACTGGGACTGCCCTGCGTGCGCCCCTCTGTCAGACTCTCAAAAAGCGGAAAGGATCAACTTCTCTGAAGATTGTGAAATGATCCATGTGGAATGGCATCCCAAATGGGAAAGCTGCTGATACGTTACAAACGCATCCAGATCTACACTCCCATGTGCAAGCCTTTGAGGAGGAAAGGCTGGAACACACAGTAGACCCCTTGGACGATGAGGTAGACCTGGACAATCGTGTCAACCAAGGCTTTGAAGGCAATCCCCAGAGCCTTTCTGACTCTCCATGGCTCTCATCTACCGGCTGCGCCATTCGCAAAAATGTCGCCTTTGACTTCAAACCTACCAACCCCCAGACAGGTATCATGCCAACATGGCAATGTGAAATTATCATCAGAAGTGTTGACCTCATGAAGGAAAGTCTCCAATCTGACACATCTGATGAGGTCGCCATACCAGCACAAATGCCGGAAGTTATCACCTACCCCCTCCTCCAGTCCTCCAGTCCTCCAATTTTCATCAATTTTTTGGTGGACATGACAATTCATGGAATGAGTATGGTTTGCATGGTTATATTTGAGAGGGAAAATCGGGAAAGAGCATATCCAGCGATGTAGGAGTTGCCCGCCTCAGTTACAATTTTGTCCATTGGAGCTTGAATGGTACAGAGCATCAGAAGAAAGTAGTATATAGGCAAAACCAACAAAGCAGTACAAAAAGAGAAGCAAAGTACAGCTATCAGAGGAGCACGGTCCCTAGACTACCTGAGGCTCCAAAATAGGTGCCCGAAACACTTGGAATGTGAAAGCAGCCCCGATTCTGTACCAGATACTTCATTTCTGGTCTCATTTCTGACCCATCCACAAAATTCTTTGGCATGGTAGGCCGCCAGAGCTGCAGCAGCTCTGCAATCCTCGCTGTTGTGCAAGGTACAGCCTGGCCGCAGCAGAGGGGGCCTGCAAAAGGCACAAAATAAGCACTTTGAGAGCATGAAGCGGCCCCAGCCTGGAAGTCACACTCACAAAACAGGGTTTGATGTAAAGTTGGGAGTCTCATGAGTCTAGTCATGTCCTTATTGCATAAATATCATCCCCTCGAGATCAAATACGAGGAGTCAGTGGAAGAACCAAAATACAGAAATGGAAGCCTTCTGAGTCTTGCGGCACCATCTTTAAGTGTGAACACTTACATACAGTGGCTTGCCAGAATACTAGGACTCAGAGGAGTCCTAAAATGTGTTTGATTTGTAGGAATCCGAGCATTCGTCAGAAAGTGCAGGTTGGTCTGATCTGACCTGATTAAGGCTAGCTGGTTCTGATTTGTAACTGATTCAGGTAAAATCTATGATCGGGACCTGATTTAGACCTGAATCATTTTTAAACATGCCTGAATCAGAACTGCCCTGTTTTAACAAAGGTGCACAGAGTTGCTGGGAATCTGAATCAGTTCTAATGTGGATCTGATTCAGATGTGTCTGCACCTGGATCAGGGACAAATTTCCCAGTAACATGATTTTGCTGAGTATGTAGCCAAAGACTTTAGTTGTGCTCAGCAGGTAGCTGCTGAACATGGCTTTCCTTGGTTGGCAGGCTGACCGTGCTGAATCTGCTTGCTGCTGAAGGTCTGGAACTCCAGTCTTTCATCTATCATCCTGCTTTCTTTCTCGTTGCTGGACCTGTCTTCTTTCTCTGCCTGCCGTGCTTCTCTCAGTCTGAACTTCGTGGTTGGGTGGTCATGCAGTCTTTGCACCAATGTGGCCCCCTTGTCTTAATTGATGTAGGGAGTGTTTTCACTGCTTACATTGCTTTTGTTTTGTCTTGTTTTGTTTTGTATCCAAAAGAAAGTCTCTAGCCTGCTGCATGCTTAATTAGACCAAGAGTGATAGAAACTTATTAGGAATTCAATGAAAAACTGACTTGCGCAAAAAGAATGAGGGAAAAAGTTTTATAGCTCTTGGGAGGCACCCAAATTCATAGGGTTGCACATTTAAACATTTAGAGATTTAAATGATTCAACTTTTCAAAATCGAAAGTGCAGCCATTGGCGGCCCAATTAAATGCTTGGAAAGTGCACTTCAAAACACAGTCGCACAACCGCGCCTCCTCCGGTCGCAACCCTCCTCAATGTTAATCATTATCAGATGTTATACATTAACATTTGGTCAAAAGTCCTTTCCAAATCTTGCAAGACTCAAACTTCTGCATTCTCACAGCCATCATCACTCGCTGAACCCTCTAAATCCTCCCTCCATCGTTCTCACCATCACCATATTTCTCACCACCACCATCCTCCTCCTCCATACTCTCAACCTGAGCATTGCCCCCTCCAGATTTTCTTGCAAGCTGTACTGGCGCTTATCTGGCACTGTCCTTTCTGCTTTGAAAGGGCTGGCGTAGAAAAGCCCATGGAAAAATCAGGGACCACATACTCACTCCGAACAGTGCATGTCAGTGGAATCACCTGGAAGCTTGACCCTTGCCTATCCCGTTCCAGATGTGTGCATAGTAGCTAATAAGCACATCCCTTTGACTACACAATTTGTACCACTTCGCTGATGCATACGGCGCACGCGCATTTTTGTCAGTGCTATTGCGGGCTGGACAATTGAACAACAACTGCAGCTTTGTAAAGAGGTTTGGGCGGCCCTTGCCAATGTTCATTAGCACGTGTCAAACCAGAGCCTTCTGTAGAAGTTGTGTGATGCGTGCACGACCTACAAGAGGGAAGTGGAGATGCTGGTGAAGCCCGTCATCTACACTTAAATGGAAGGGCTGCCTCATCCTTTCATGTCATGCTGTCATATACACACTTGTTTGTGCTTGCCGCAAGAGAACCGCGAAGCAGAGAGAGCGGCACATGGAAGGTATGCTTCCTTCCTCTTTTTATTTACGTGTAGCACGCTCAAGTCTCTCCAAGGCATTATGGAGGCAAGGACTGCTGACTTGACGACGTATATGGATGGCTCCCCAGTTGCATGCAATCCCTCCTCATTAAGCGCTTGAAGGATAAGGCTAGGCAGCTGCTACGTTTCTGGCTGACTTCTTTCTGACTGATTTCTTTTGCTGATACCTAAACTGCATCTAAGTTAACGTATTTACTAAAATCTCTCTTGGTGTGCGTGAAGTTTTGACAGTGCTTCAAGGGGCTTTACTGTGTCAATGGTTTTAAAAATGGTATCAGTGTACCATCATCAACTTGCGGAACAGGTGAGCTTGAGTGTCATCTTTATCACCCAGATCAAATCTGCAGAAGCCTTTGTATGGGCTTGGGCTTGCAGGCTAGGAAGTTCTGATTCAGATCCTGGAAACCTGAGCAACTACCTGAATCAGGTCATTAGGCTCTCTTGATTCAGGTTTAAAACATGCTGAGTTTGACCTGAATCAGTTCTCCTGTAGAAAGCACACCTCCTAGGGTCATTACCAAACACTTGTAATCCAGACCTGGTTCAGGTTGGATCCATTCTGATTGACGAGCCGAATCATTTCAGCCCAAAGAACTGATTCAGATCACTTCTTTCCTGAATCAGGCTAGTTCAGAACTGTATCAGGTTGGGACTAGAAGATCTACACTTTCTGAAATCCCCCTGAGGTGAAAAGCAGGCTGTGCAGCGCCAGGGGTGCTTGCCACGCAGCCAGGCGGTGCGAGGTGCCAAGTAATAAACGCTCACAAACAGCAGCTTTCCTGAAAGCTTGAGCTCCAAGGAGTCCGATGTTGTGCTTTTTATGGGAATTTGAACATTTCCAGCATTCCCTTGAGGTGAATTTCAGGCTGGCGGTTTGAACCAGGCAGACCAGCCTAAGTTTCGGTGCTTCAGACACGCAAGATCTCTAGAGCACGCAATGATGGCCGCTGTCTTTCTGAAGCTCTTTCTGCCTTCGACTGCCCAAGCGTCCCAGTTGTGAGCGCATCAAATAACAGCACAAAGATTTGAAAGCCTGAGAAACTGAGCTTTTCGGCAGTCCGTTCAGCTTCCAGAACGGTGCTGTGTGCTGCAGGCAAACCATTCAAAAACAAATGAATAATTAATTACAGAAATTGTACGGGAATTTATCTCCCGTCACGTTTCCAAACCGTGGTTGATTAACTAGTTATTCGTGATGAATTCAGAAATTCCAGTCTAGGGGCTGCGTGAGGAAAGTGAAATATGGCAACAGGTATAAATAGATAGAGACAGAAATAAAATCATAAAATTAAGAGGGGTCAACTGGCCAACCCTGGTATAATATTGCAGGACACGCTCTCCCTCGCGTTTCTATATCAGATAACCCCATCAACCACTAAATTTTTATTTGTTTACAAGGCAGTATACACTCGCCCTGACAATAAAAAATGATTTCGCCCATCCTTCTGCTTTTCCTTCCCTCTGCGTACATCTTTGCCAGCGTTGTTTGCCTGCTCCAGTTCCAAGTCCTGTTCCAGCTGCTGCAGCTGGTGAGTGGTGAACGCTTACTCCGCTGAGGTCGCCTCAGCACTGAGGACAGAAGGATCTCTGGAAACCAAAACCCCCTTCCCTCCCTCCTTCCCTTACCCTGCCAGGGCGTCACCAAGCTTCATTCGGTGTCTGCTTTAGCTTTTGTGAAACCTGGTAGGTGGAAGTGTTGTTGCAAGCATACAACTGGAGAGCCTCGCGACTGCTTGAGTGTCCTCTCTCAAGAGAGAAGGGAATCCCTGCATGCTGTGCTTACAATTATGGCGTGGTGATTGAGGCACCAAGTGGTACAAGAGACACGACTTTCAGGACAAGCTAATCAATTGCTTGGCCTTGACTGCCTTGCATCCTCCTGCATGCCCATGATCGCTGTCCAGCATGCTCTTGTTCCTCCTCCCATAAGTGAGATGAAACAAATTACAAGCTACAATTTACATATCATGTTGCAGTTACGGGGGTGTTCATCGACCACCTTGTCCGCGTCTTTGGGCAGCCGCACAAATTTGTTCCCCAGCCTACGCACATCCTCCTGGTGAGTTGCCGGAGGGACACTCACAGATTGCTGCAGCTGAGTTTCTCAAGCGGACAAACCCAGTACGGCTGGAAGGCAACACCCTTGAAGCCGATCCTGATTACCCCACTACTGTCCTAACTATTGTATTCCCATGACCATGCACGGTGATGCACTCTCACCATGAAATCTCTGTATGAGCATGAATATTTTTTGGCAAATGCAGTTATTGTGCAGTATTTGCAAATACACAGTCATTGCGTAGGGCAGAAAATCTTCATTGTGGTGGTAGGTTGCACCTAGCCTATGGTAGGGTATGAGGTACCACAGCCAAAAAACTAAAATTGCCACACCGAGTTGGTCGTCGCCACAAGCAGACCCCCCCAAGTCAGGCTAAACTCTCTCATCAATCATTTTTTGACCAGACCTTAGTGCCCCCTGCACCTTTTCAGGACCTAAAAAGTGAGTTGGATATCTCAATCCTTCGCAGCAGCTTCGATGTGAAATTGGACTTGAAGAAGTCTAAGCGCAAAGAAACATGTGGTCCACTGATATGGTCAAAAAAAGCAGATTGCTTTTCGCACAGGCCACCATTGGGCCCTATTATCTTAGCGACATTGGGCAGTTGCGAATAATTAATGATATTGGGGTCCCTCGCTATCTGTAGTGACTTTGAAAATTACTTTTTTCAAGGCCTCATAAAGGGTCCAGTTTTATGTTCAGCCATCCATGGGGCCCCACAATGCAACCGTGTGCTCTTAAGGGGCAGGGATCCCTTTTCGACATGGGCTGCACCAAAGCTAAAGGATTTGGAGCTGCTCAGCACAGGTGGCAGCTGCTGGGAGCGTGGGGGGAGCAGGGTAGCTGGGAGCATGCATGGGGGAAGCAGGGCAAACCTCTCCAGAGGAAGAGTTGATGGACCCCACAGCCGCAGCTTCCAATCAGGGGGGGTCTGGAGGCAGGTGAAGGGGCATAAGGGAGCTCGCTGCAGCTGCTGCACAAAGCCAGGAGGGCAAGGGGATGGGTGTGGGTGGGTGTGTGAGTGAGCCGATGGAGGTGTGGTGAGGGCACCACAGATGAAACGATGAAGGGAGGGAGGGGGAGTAGAAACAGTGAGCCAGTTTAAGGGAGACGCGAAGACGCAGTTCGTGAAACTTGAGCTTTGTGGGCAAGCCTCGTAAACCCTAAAAACTCGCAAATTCATCATTGAAATAGTTTTGGGAACTCGTAATAAATCAGAGGGGGCTACCTGAGGCCCAAAATCAGGTGTTTTTTGCATGCTCCTTTGCATAGGTGTGTCCCAACTGGTTAAATTGAAACTTGGGTTCCTTGTAAAGCCCGTTGTCTGTAGCACTCAAGTTTAACCACTTGGGGCACACGTGCCTAATTAGCCGCAGCGTGTACCCTAGTTTTCATCACAAAAACTCCACATCTGACCACCCCAGTGCATCAAATTGGATGATGTTTAGTGATTTGGAGTCCTTGTAACAAAAGAACATCATTGCAAAAGAAATGTTGCGGAAAGACTCAGTGGTTGGTGTTTCATGGCGATTCCAGCCAATTCCCCACAATAAGCACCAAATTAGGGTTTATGTGCCCATGTGAGGTCTAGCCCAGTCTATCTAAGCACACAGGTCGACTTACACAAATCTGAGCATATGCTCTGGTAGCTTATAACCCCAGCTACACTTCAGAGCTAAAAATGGCCCAATCAGATGAAATGGCTGTGAGTGAGCGCAGTTTAAATGCAAAAAAGGAGCATGTTTGGGGGTTTGCTCAGATAGCCCCCTCTGGTAATAAATCAGTGTCGTAAACCATTAGTGTCACTACGGTAGATTCTTATTAGACACATCATGCTGGGCAGCTTCTAGGGATGTGCTCAGGTCACCACGGGATGTAGAGAATGCGAAGCGACACTTCCTAAATATAGTAAGGGATGCTAACTCGCTTTTGGCCTCCCACAGATGCCCTGCACCTCAAGCCTCACCTGCTGCTACTGATCCTATTCTGACGCCTTGCTGTGGCTGTTGCTCCCAGTGCAGGCCATTGCCCTCCTCATGCTTCTGCTTGTGCAGCCCATGTTGAAGAGGTTTCTCTGCCCTAAAAGCAGCACGGGGCTGCATTTTGGGGCCCATTGGTTTGCTTGATGTATACCTGTATTCTTTACAAGGCCATGAATAAAGTACTTTGCAGCTTCTTGATCAATATGTAATATAAAAAGCTTTTTAGCAGTGCGTAATGCTTTAATACTTTTTTTTTTTAAGTGGTGCATAGTGGGCGCGCAGTCTGCAAAATAAATGGCCGGGATGGGGTCCGTAATGGGTGCGCAATGGCCAAATAAGTTATTTTTTTATGGATAGTTCGTACAAGAGATAGGTGCGGGGGAGAGGGAAGGGGGCAGTCGGTCCCAGCGACCTGCAGCGGCGACAGATGGAGCAAGTGTAGTTAAAGCCACCAAGAAGCAGCAAGACAGCCATGAGGCTAGCGACAATTAACATAAGAGCAGTCAGCTTCGAAGGTAGAAGGTTGAGCGTGTGAATCTTCCTGGCATTACCCTTAAGGAGTTGCATGAGGGACACTGTTGCCCCTCAGATGCCTGGGAGGGTGTGTAATGAAGGCGGCGCAATGAAGGCGGCGCAACACTGAATTGCCTTTCAGCTGTTGAGCAGGGAGCGTAGTGAGGTGCGTAAAAAGGAGATATAAGGCTGAGGGTGGGAAAAAGGTTGCGCAATAAGGTTGCGCAAAGTGAAATTTAAACCTGTTTGGCTGCCAAAAAGGTTGCGCAATGGAAAAATAATATTCAATTTTGAAAAATTGGAGGTGCGTAGTGGTCACAAGTCTCTACGGTCATTTCCGCAGACACTTCCTACTGCGAGGCATCCCAAGGATTTTTCACACATCCCAAGGCAGGCGTGCTCAGGCAACAACCAGCACACTGTGGCTCTCCAGCGCACAGGGCAGACATATCCCTGAACTGCAAACCTGTTCGCTGTATTCATGTCAGAACCAAGGCCCTGTGAGACAGCTGCTTGGACATCAGCGATAAATGTATATTGGGACATCAGCATGATACACAGGTTTCTGAAATTGCCATTTTTGGAAGAGACATGAAACTAAGATTGTCCAAAAGCTCAAAGGTTGCACTGGTGTGCATGCATGCATTGTGCGCGTGCCGGCACGCTGTGCACCATTTAAGTAGCGCTCCAGCAAGATTCCAGTAACAGTCAGCAGCACGTCAAGGCTGGGGAACCTCTTTTGCTCCGCATTGGCCCCCCGTTGGAAAGCACTTGCGCAATTCATTGCCACCATCTTGTCCGGCTCATAAGGCAGTGCCTCCAGTTCTAACAAAATTGCATTGGCCTTGTTGAGCTTGACCTGCTGAGCTTGACCTGCTGTCAATGAAAGAGACCGCTTAGGCGCCATTCACACCTGCTCAGCTCAGCTGGATATACAAGCCTGAATAACTCAGCAGAGGTGTTCACACTGGTTCGTCTTGGCTCAGTAACCAATAGCCCAGGCCAAGCCAAGCCTTGCCCCGCCCCCCCAAGGCTCGTTTCTGAAAAACTCCCAGTGATTGCTGGGCTGCTGCAGAGCTCCTCCTCATCAACTGTTTACTAGAATTTGTTGCCCCAAATATTTCCAGCCTTGAGGAAGGCAAGCAGGTTACCAAGTGAGCTCTGAAGCTTGTGAGCCTCAATTTATCACTCCTGCCGAACCCTCGCAGTTGTCAACCTTTGCATCAGCATGCACAGCACCATGCACTAGTAACCCTGTGCAGTGCCCCCTACAGGCCTCCCCAGCATGCTGTCTCTCCATGTAGCACGCAAGTACCCATATCTAAGCATGTTTTTGTGCTGGACTTGTGAAAGAAGAGAGGTGGGAGCTCCAGGGTCTCAGAAGGGGGAGAGATGCCACCTGAGATGCCACTGCATGGGCGCACATACCTGCCGTAGTATCTGCTCCTTGCTTGCATCAGCGTGCCTGAAAGTTGGGGATTTTAAGCACGAAGATTTGTATGAGCAGTGAAATTTTGTTTGGGGGAATGAGTCGAGCCAAGCCAGTGTGAACATGGCTCGGCTCAGAAACTCCAGGAATCAATTCTTTTCTTACATGTCAGATTTCTTGGACATAAATACTAAGGCAAGGATTCTCACGTAAGGAACAAGCTCGACCTGAAAGGGACAAAGGGGCGTCAGAAAGCTCATGGAAAATGGTTTCTGAGCCAAGCCGAGCCGGGCTGAGCCGAGTGTGAATGCCACATTACTTGAATTCAAGCTTTTTGGGCGCAGCACAGCACGTAACAGCGAGAACCAGGAACTGTTTTCCTGGCCCTCCTTGGACATGCGCTATTCCTGGTGCGGTGGCGAGATGGCAGCAACACCAATGGAGGGAAGAGGAGCTGCTGGGATGCCCCGGATGACGCTCTGGAGCATGGTCAAACCCTTGTTTGGGCTAAGCAGCGTACCTGTTCTTTTGTAGTTATACAAAATCATTTAGCTATTTTAATTATCGGCAAATTCATCCCGAAAGACCGCTGGTTGGCTGCCGAACTTTTTATGGATTTCGGGCCATTGCTCAGTGATGCTTGCCCAGGAGCTTCACAAACTCTGGCATGCTTTCTAAACATGTTTATTGGGGCATTCCAAATTCCAGAGCCTAAGGTCTTGTTATGAGCCTCGAGGGCCCCGAGTGACCAAAAGTGTGTAACTTAAGGACCATAAGGCTTCCTCCACAAGGCACTATGCCCACTTTCGGCGTTGCCTGTTTTGGGGGGCTTGTTGGGGCGCCAACAAAGAAGTGCGAGAGAGCATGCCCAGGAGTGTAGGCTAGTTGACTCCCCTTGTTACCTTGGTAAATGATTGAACTTTGCTGACTCTGCAATTAGCGCAGAATATGTGTTAGATCATCACGTCATAAGATTTGTGTTCAACGTCCAACAAGAAAAGTGAGAGCCAACTTAGTTATAGATGTGCATGCTCAGGGTGTGCATGCAGGTGCAGGGACCTTTATGCAACTTGGCTTGCTCTTGCAACAGGTGTTTCGATGAATCAACCTTGGCTCAGCTGTTGCATACATGATTCAGCATCCAAACTCATCTGACACTGTAATTCCTGCTAAAAGCTCCATGCAAGTCAGAAGGAAAGGAACCTGCCAGACTATGCAACGTAGTAACATACGTCCTTGAAGTCTCTCAGTTCATGAGCTGGCAAACATGTTTTTGGCAAATCGATTGAGTTTGGCCAAGTAAACCTGACCCTTTTAAAGATATTTCTCTGCCCTGTGCAGAAATAAATATAATAGTAATAGACTAGGAATATAAAGGCTGATGGACATTCACACATGTCGCTCTCCTCGCAGGTTGCGCTTATCCTGGCAGTTGTAGTACACCTGGAGCGTGCAAGGCGATGAGCTGACCTCCTTCGTGCTTGCTCTCATCATTGGGGGTTGCCTCATTTAGAGGTGTTACCTCAGCGTGGGGGAACAGAGACTCTCGGAGAAGCTTGGAGCTTGCTTTTCTATTTGATTCAAAGAAAAATATCTGCCTAGGAACTGACTGGCTGTATCTGACTACATTTCAATGGCAGAAAGAAGGGAAAAGGGAAAGATCAATCTAGGGACAATCTTCTGCATGAGCCATGCAATTCAACTGGCCATGCGAATTAAGTATAGGCTCCCTGGCTAGCAAGCTAATAGCCAATTCTTTTACAGAAAATATTTTGATTAAAACATTTACTGACAGAAGTGCTAGAAATTTTCCTTAGCAGACGACCTTGAAAAGAAACCCATAGCAGCCTGGCCAGAAACAGAAAGAGGAACTTAGGTTGGTAAGGTTACATCGATTTCTGTGCCTACAAGGACAACGGAAACAAAGGCCTGTAACCAGGTTTGGCCAAAAAGTGCTTATGTCATGTTTGTTGCGGTCTGGTGTTTGATGAAATAGCATGAGAAAAACAAAGAAGGAAAAACAACGTAGGCAGAGAAAATTTCCCTGCATCAACTTGATTGAATTCCGGAGACACATTAGCTTAGAAGGTTACAGGAAGGTTACAGGAAAAGAAGGCTTCCAGGCAAAACGGTTGACTGCTAGCCTGCTCATAAAGAAGCAACAATTCATGTAGAAAAGGAAGGTTTACAAGGATAAGGCCTGCAGTCAAGAAGTACGACTGCTAGCCTGCTCAAAAAAGGCAATCAATTCATGAAGGAAATAAGGAAGTTTGTTGTTGTTCTGGTTCAAAAAAGCAGACACATCATGAGATTCAAGGGTTACAAGGGGGGGTTACAAGGGAAAAAAGGCCTCAGTCAAGACGTTTGACTGCTAGCCTGTTCATAAATACACATGAGATCATGAAGAAAAAAAGGAAGTTTGTTGTTATCCTGGTTTAGAAAAGTATTGATATCCTGGGAATTCACATGGTGAATGGTGCCTAGACAGGACATCCTGTGGGAGATGTGGAGGTGTAGGAAAGAGAAGTTGTGCTCGAAAAGTGAGGCATACTTTTGACGGAGAGAGCAGACCTGGGGATTGGAGCATCTGAACAACACATGTTTTTCATCTTGTATGTCATCAGAATCACAGATATCACAGACCGGAGAAGTACTATTGGACCAAGTAGCCCGTTCAACTCGGAGAGCGTGTACCCGCAGCCTGAATCTGGCAGTGTTGCGAATGACATGATGGGGAAGATCCAAGTACATGTATTTAGGCATTGTATAAGGTGGGTGAATGGCATGTGCATTTCTGACAGGGAGAGCGCACCATTGATGGTAAGTCAGCCGCTTACTGTTGCTTACTCTTGGATCAGGGGCTGTGAATTGGTTCCAATAGCCCAGGTGTCTAGATCTCAGGTCCACCACAAATTGACTGAGGTTCACAGGGTCACAAGCCATAATTTGACGTTTCATCAGATCCGAGTGAGCCAAACCATCCAGCGCAGATAAGAGGTGGGACGTCCAACAAGAATCAGTCATGGAGCTAAGGCTGATGTCAGCATGGAGAACCTTTTTGAGGAGGAGACTGTTGCACTTAGTAAGCGAGTTGTAGAAGCGCATAGTGGCACGGAACCAATTGAACTGAAAAGGTTCAATGCCACATTCTCGTAAAATGCTCCAAGATGGTGTTGTGGATTTCACTCCAAGAAGATTTCGCAAAACGTTCAGGATCCACTTCTGCAACAGGTTGTCCACTTCTGCGCCCTGCCGTAAGTAAGGAGTGGCCCAAATCTGGCTAGCATACATTCCTGCTGGGATAGCATACGTTTTCAAGAGCCAAATGAGCGCATGCAGCCGATTTGTAAGGTTGTGGTCGTGAGCAAAGGTTTTGACACGATAAGTCCCCGCCATGCATGGTTTCAGAGCAGCCTCAGCAGCAGTGGAAAGGTTGAGACGTTTGTCACAGACCATACCCAGATATTTAAAAGAATCAGTGTAGGGCAGGTTTTCACCATCATACAACAGTTGAGGAAGAGTGTCAGCTCTGGAATTGAAGCAGACGACCTCAGACTTTTTTGTGTTGACCGTCAGGCATTTTCTGGTTGCATAACCCTGCAACTTGTTTAACATGGCTTGCATGTGGGTGTGGTTGTTTGCAGTCAAAGCGAGGTCATCTGCATAAAGCATGTGAGAAACATGAAAATTTGGTAAGCCTGTCACCGCTCCTGTTTCCCCATTTGTGATGCAGCCAATGTCATTAACGTAGATTGAGAATAGGAGTGGTGACAGTGGGCACCCTTGTTTAACTCCATGCGTTGGCTGGACACTTGCCCGTTTATCTCCGTCAATAAGGATGTATTTGTCATCTCGGTAGAGGTCTTTAATGATGGAGATAAGCTGGCTGGGCATCTGGCATTTGTGTAAGTGTTCCCACAATCTGTCTCTGGGTATTGAGTCATATGCCTGTTTGAAATCAATAAAGGTGGCATATAAACGTGGGGAGCCTTGAGGTTGAAGTACCTGAGCTGCATGCTTCAGGTGCCTCAAAATAAAAAGTGGCTGTAAGGTGTTGCGGCCTGGGAAAAAGCCAAATTGACTGTCAGGAATAATGTTGTATTTTTCACACCAGTCTTGAACCATGGAGCGGAGGACATTTGTGTACAGGCGGTATAGTGTGTTACTGACTGCAAGCATCCGGTAGTTTGAAGGATGTGTCACAGCGCCCTTTTTGAATATTGGAGCAAGTTTGGCAGCTTTCCATGATGAGGGGATGCGAGCAGTTTTGAGCATAAGCGTGAAGAGTTGTGAAATGTATGGAGCCAGCACATTGTGATGTTCAAGACCTCTGCCATGGCGTCTGGGGACAAGTTTGCACGCATGTTTTATGAAAGAAGGTAGGACTGTGTCAAAGCCAGGTGAAGAGGAACTGCTCATGTTGGAAATGTGCTTAGAGACAAGGGAGGTCAGCTCAGCTTCCCCAGGCAGGTTGAAAGGGTGCGGGCCTGTGCCCCCGAATGCTTCATCACGCAAGCCATGAGTGTCATTGTTGGAAACAGAAGGATGGTAGAATAAGTTGTTGATATGATCCTGCCAGGCCTGCTCAGAAATAGGAGTGGTATGGGAGCTCACAGGCTTCTTCAGAAGTTTGTGTACAGCCGGATCTTTCTGGAATAACTTGCGCATGAAATCTATAGCTCGAGTGCGGGTATATCGTCGCTTAGCACGCTGCAGAACAGCTCTGTACTCTCTGTGTAGTTGCTCACAAGCGTGCCTGGCTTGCCCAGTCTTCAATGCAATTGAAAAGGCCTTCTTTCTGGCTGCACACACATCATTGAACCACTCAGGCCGTTTGTGATTTCTGTTGCGCACCATTTGCTGAGAGCGAGGTCTAAGGGCAATCATACCAACATCCGGATGTCTGGCAGCATTAAAAATCCAAGACTTCAGGCAGGTACATGCTCTTTCAGCATCCTGATCTGTGACAGCGGATTCAAAAGCCTCCCTGCTACTCTCATCCCCTTCAATGTGTGCAGCATAAGCTTGTGCTTTATCAGCCCTCCATCGAAATAGGTACCTCTCAGGAAAGTCCTGTAATGTCTCACCGTCAATGGAGTGGAATCGTTTGTCAATGTGCGTTGTATGTGTGTCCGGGGTGCTAAAGGTGATTGTATGAAAGCAGTGGTCTAGACAGATAGGCTCGGTGAGTGTCACTTGCTCTATAAACGAGTACAGGCATTTGGAAACTATAAGGTGATCTGGTCTGCTTCTGCGTGTTTTGTTGTAGCCTATAAAGGAAGGTTGTCCCGAATCTCCAGGCGCTCTCCCAGTGGTAATGATGCAGTTCAGGTTAGATGCCACATCCACAAGGCATTTTCCAGCCCTATTAATGTGTGGGCATTGTGTGGGTCTGTTTCCAGTAAGTTGTGGGTAGGTTGCGAGCAAATCATAGTGCGCGTCCGTAATTTCATTTAAGCACCCTATGTGGGCATTGAAGTCCCCGCAAATGATGACATGTGGTGTCACTGTTTTGGCTAACAAAATCTCCTCACCCAGCGTGTAAAAAAGATTGTCAATTTCCTGAGCAGGCCTAGTGCTGCTTTGAGGGTTTAGGTAGGTGGCACACATCAGGACGTCTTCCTCCAAGTCAAAGAGTCTTTATCACATCTGATCCAGAGGCCTTGTATGTTTTGAATAGTTTTTTGTAGTGAGCAAAATTCAGCCACTTGATTTGAAGCAAGAACAGCAACTCCATACCCTTTTAATCCTTGATAACCAGTAGGAATGTGTGTCTGTCCAATGAGTGTGTGTTCAGGAAGGTATTGTAGGAGCCTCTGAGTCTCGTTGGTTCTAGTCTCTGTCAAAATTATTATGTGGTGTTTTGAAATCTGCAGCACAAGTTCCTCATGCTTCATATCCTCTTCAGTCGCTGGAATACCATCACAGTTTACTGATAGCAAGTCAAGCCTTGACCGGCCACCCCTTCAGCTCTGATTCACACGACTGGGGCCTGGGTTCCCATTATTGTTGTTGTTGGTGGTGGTGGTGCGCAGCATTTTGCGTGCCCCTCCCGGTCGTTCTTCCTCCCTCTCCCTGACGCCGGTATTCCTTCCATCCATATTGATATCGAGGCGCTCAGTAGGTGGGATGATTGCCTTAATCTTCTCATATATGTATGTGTGTTGCTGGTTCAGAAGGTTGGTAGGGTCAAACTTGAATCCGCCCATGCCCTGATTCAGTTTTTCATCATAAGGGATGTGTTCCCACACAGGGTAAGAGTATGTGAGGGAGTTTCCTGAGCGTGAGAAAGCTTCCTTGCGGTCAGAAAAAGAGAGGAAGAGGTTGCTGCCATTCATACCCTCATGTACCTTCAGGTTTTTCAGCTCATGGTGTTCAGAGATTGTGCTCAGCAGTGAGGTACGAATGGCATTTACACACTTCTGTCTGGCCAAGGTGACAGTAGTCTTCTCTCGTGTGAGGTACAAGCCACGTGGTAGGAGGTTGCGTCTGCTGTTCACAAAGTTGGTCACAGCCAAGGTCCCAGCCCGTCCAGTCATACCCGTGTCAATACGGAATGCTCCAGCCACTTTGGGGTGCTGGGAAATCTTGGATGTATCGTACTGTAGAGTGTCTGCAATCTTCTGAGGAGTGTCATAGGAAGAGGTTGCACCATCTGCTGGTTTCACAAAGGCATAGCCGGAGATGGCGTCAATGGCGGGTTGTTCTGCTTTGTTTTCCAGGTTCCACAGCTTTTGCAAGTACGTGGGGTCGGCAGTAGGGCCAGAAGAACGTGTGGTAGAAGAACGTGTGACAGATTCACGAAGATTCGAGATGTCAGTAGCAATGTGTTCAACCCTCTGGGCCAAAGCAGCGTGTGCCTGCCGTCCTGCATCAATGTCTGAGCGCTGCTGCGTGATAATGTCTCGCATCTCATTCGTGACTTCATGGACTTGTGTGGACAGGTTTGCAACGCTTAAAGCCACCTTTTCTTCAGTCGCGGTCATCATTGTTCTCATATCAGTCATCATCGTTCTCATCTCAGCAAGTAGCTGTGTGTTAGGCATGTCTTGTGCCATCATTGCGTCTGTATGTGGGGAGGGAGCGTCAGAAGCCAGTGAGGCGAACCGGTTCCTCAATAAGAGGGGTCGTGTGTACAAGATACGTCGAGCAGGGGAGGATTGTTTCAAAATCACCATGTGTTAATTCTTTTTTTTTTAAAGAGCATCATGAGATTCTGCCTGTGAGAACAAGGGAGCATATTTCCTGCAGAGAGAGGATAGGATAGGGGGTTTCATAGCTGTACCTGCCTCTAAGGGCAGCTTAGCTGAAGCAAAAGGTGCCTGTAACCAAACCGAACTTGTGCAAATATCAACTGAAAGCCTTGAGCTGAGTTCAGAAGTGTCAACTGTAAAAGTCACACTGTCACTCTAAATGAAACAAGCTGGAGAGAGACCACCTGGGGATGTGTGCAATGGAAGAGGACATGTAGTTCATCCTGGACATCATCATCAGCCTCACAAAGGTCACAGTTTGGGGAAGAGCTGTGATTCCAAGTTGCTGTCTCATAGCGAAGGGTGTGAATGCGGAGTCTAAATCGAGCCACGCTGCGAATGACATAATGGGGGAGGTCAAGGAACATGTATTTGGGGAGACTATAAGAAAAATGCATAACCAAGGCTCTTGTAGTAGGAGGGGCGCACCACTGGTGATAGGTCAAGCGTGTACTGTTGCGCTCTCTAGGGTGCGTGTTGGAAAAAGGCTCCCAATATTGTAGATGCCTGGTCCTGAGATCTACAACAAAACGACTGAGATCAATGGGCTCACAATTCAGCAGCTTCTGTTTGAGAATATGGGAGTGTGCCAAACCATCCATGGCTGATAGAACATGGGAAGGCCAACAATCATCAGATCTCGAGCTCAGCCGCATGTCAGCCTGCAAAATCTTTTTCATGGTGGAGCTGTTGCGTCGGGCCAGAGAGTTGGAAAGACGCATTGCTGCTCGGAACCAGTTAAATTATAAGGGCTCCAGACCACATTCTTGCATGATGCACCAAAAGGGAGTAGTGTCCCTGACCCCCAGAGTTCTTTTAAGCACTGTTAGCAGCCACTTCTGCATGGGATTGTCCATCTCTTTGCCTTGCCGAAGGTAAGGGGTAGCCCAGATCTGACTTGCATATATGCCAGCAGGGATTGCATACGTCTTGAAGAGCCAAACCTGGGCGTGTAATCTGTTGGCAAGGTCGTGCTCTTGAACAAACTTTTTGACTCGGAAAGTACCAGCTGTGAATGGTCTCAACGCTGCATCGGCCGCAACATCCAGATTGATTGTTTTGTCACACACCATGCCGAGATATTTGAAAGTATCTGTGTAGGGGAGCTGCGTACCATCAAAGTGAAGTGGGGGCAGATGATCAGACCTGGAATTGAAGCACATCACCTCAGATTTCAATGTGTTGACAGTCAGCGACTTCCTTTCAGCATAACCTCTCAATTTGTCTAGCATGGTCTGCACGTTGGTATGGTCATTGGACATGAGAGAGAGGTCATCAGCGAACAGTAAGTGAGTCACCATGAAATTGGGAATATCGGTGAGCGCGCCCTGCGCCCCTTCAGCCAGACAGTTAATGTCGTTCAAGTAAATTGAAAACAGCAAGGGGGAGAGAGGGCACCCTTGTTTGACCCCAAATGATGGCTGCACATTTGCTCTCTTGTCCCCATCCAGCAGCGTATACTCATCCTCATGCTATAAGTCTTTCAGGATAGAGATAATGTGGTTTGGCATCTGACAGTTGTGTAAATGTTCCCACAGCTTGCTCCTTGGGATGGAATCATAAGCTTGCTTGAAGTCAATGAAAGCAGCGTACAATCGTGATGGTCCCCCTCGTACTTTCTGAGCTGCATCTTGCAAGTGCCGCAGGATGAACAGGGGTTGCAGTGTACTACGGCCCGGGTAGAAACCAAACTGTGTGTCTGGAATTTTGTTGTGTTGGCTACACCAGTTTTGAATCATGGAGCGCAGCAGGTTGGCATACAGTCTGTAGAGCGTGCCACTCACTGCGATCATCCTGTAATTCCCTGGATCTGTCACTGGGCCCTTATTGTGAATTGGGGTCAGCTTGGCCTATTTCCAAGACCTGGGGATGTGGGCTTTCGTGATGAACAGCTTGAACATTGCAGCGATGTGAGGGGCCAGTACATTGATATCCTCCCATCCCCTACCACGTTGTTTGGGCACTCTTTTGAAAGCACGTCTGTGTCAAACCCAGAAGAAGAAGCGGTGTCCATGTAGAAAAGGAAGCTTGTTATTGTTTTAATATAAGAAAGAAGAGATATGATAAGACTGTACATGGTGAATGCCAGGCACGTAGGGAGCCACGCTATTGGAAGAGTGAGATAGAGGGAGGAGAGGACCAGAAAATAAGGGAGCATATTTAAGCCAAAGAGAACAAACATGGGGATGAATGCATTTGAAAAGAACGTGTTGCTCATCCTGCACATCATCTTGGGCATCACATAGATCACAGACTGGGGAAATGGCATCATCCCATGTGGCCTGCTCGACTTTCAAGGCATGGACACGAAGGCAAAGTCAAACCACACTGCGGACGATGTGTTTGGGTAAATCCAAGTAGAAATATTTGGGCAGAATATGAGGAAAATATGTCACGTGTGCAGGCTTGGTTGGGAGAGCACACCAGTGATGATAAGTTCATTTTTTGCTGTTTGTGTCTTGTGGGTTGTAACCAGAAATTTGTCTCCAATATGCTAGATGGCGAGACCTGAAATCCACAACAAGCTGACTCAAGTCCAAAGGATCAGCAGAGCGTACCTTTTGCTGAAAATGATGAGCATGATGTAAGCCATTCATGGCAGACAATAGATGGGATGTCCAGCAGGAGGAATTCCTGGGGCTGAGGGAGATGTCCGCATGAAAAACCTTGTGAAGTAGAGCGCTGTTGCAATAGGTGAGGTAATCATAAAAGCGTGCACAGGCTCTGAACCAGTTGAATTGAATAGGTTCGATTTCACACTCACGGAGGACACCCCAGGAAGGAGTTGATGTTCTTACACCCAGCATGGATCTCAAGGATCTCAGAAGCCATTTCTGGATGCAATTATCCATCTCTGTCCCCTGTTGGAGATATTCAGTGGCCCAGATCTGACTTGCATACATTCCTGCTGGTATGACATACGTCTTGAAGAGCCATAAGTAGGCATGTAATCTGGTGTTGATGAGCAAAAGTACTTAGAAGAGCCGTGAGTCCCCTCCACCATAAAGCTTCAAATCTGAAAGCGCTGCTGGGAATCTGGAGGGTTCCTGGAAGGGAAGGGAAGGGTTACATAGCTGTACCTGCCTGCGGGGGCAGCTTAGCTGAAGCAAAACTTGTCTGTAACCAAACCAGTCCAACCTAAAACAATATTTGCTAAAAGCTCAGTCACAGCATTTCAGTCATGCAGACGCGATCTTGGCTAATCCTAGGACATCAGCCTGGTTCATGAAGTCTCCAAGGCGTGATGCACTGCTTGGGGGTGCAGAGCTAAAAGGGTGCTGGAACTGAGTACGCAGTTCTGTTAAATCCTGAGATGGGCAATCCAGGATAATTCCTGGAAGCATCCGGCTCCAGGATGTGGCTGCGATAAGTGTTATTTAAGCTTGGTCACTCCTTCAAACCCCAATAGACCATAAACTTACCCCTCATATCGGATACTACGCAGTTTGAGAGGTAATGAAGAAGTAAGAAGCAGCACAACTCCATTCAGGCAACTTCATAATTTGAACATCAAAAACCGTCATATCCACTTGATAGAAATCAAATACTGTGAAGATACGAGGCATAGTGCCCAGCTAGAAGCCTCACAGCAACAACACAGCGAACTGTGCAAACAACTCCAAGGTGCAGAGATTACAAGGGTTACAAGGGTTACAAGGGGAAAAAGGCCTCAGTCAAGACGTTTGACTGCTAGCCTGTTCATAGATACACATGAGGTCATGAAGAAAAAAGGAAGTTTGTTGTTATCCTAGTTTAGAAAAATATCGATATCCTGGGAATTCACATGGTGCATGGTGCCTAGACAGTTCATCCTGTGGTAGACGTGGAGGTGTAGAAAAGAGAAGTTGAACCAAAAAAAGTGAGGCATACTTTTGACGGAGAGAGCAGACCCGGGGATTGCAACATCTGAACAGCACATGTTTTTCATCTTGTATGTCATCAGAATCACAGGTATCACAGACCGGAGAAGTACTATTGGACCAAGTAGCCTGTTAAACTCGGAGAGCGTGTGGATACGCGCAGCCTGAATCTTGCAGTGTTGTGAAGGACATGATGGGGAAGATCCAAGTACATATATTTAGGCATTGTATAAGGTGGGTGAATGGTATAAGCATCTCTGACAGGGAGAGTGCACCATTGATTGTAAGTCAGCCGCTTACTGTTGCATACTCTTGGATCAGGGGCTGTGAATTGGTTCCAAGAGCCCAGGTGTCTAGATCTCAGGTCCACCACAAATTGACTGAGGTTCACAAAGTCACAAGCCATAATTTGATGTTTCATTAGATCCGAGTGTGCCAGACCATCCAGCACAGATAAGAGGTGGATGTCCAACGAGAGTCAGTCATGGAGCTAAGGCTGATGTCAGCATGGAGAACCTTTTTGAGAAGGAGACTGTTGCACTTAGTAAGCGAGTTGTAGAAGCGCATAGTGGCACGAAATTAATTGAACTGGAAAGGCTCGATGCCACATTCTCGTAAAATGCTCCAAGATGGTGCTGTGGATTTCACTCCAAGAAGATTTCGCAAAACGTTCGAGATCCACTTCTGCAACTGGCTGTCCATTTCTGTGCCCTGCCGTAAGTAAGGATTGGCCCATATCTGGCTGGTATACATTCCTGCTGGGATAGCATTAGCATATTTTTTCAAGAGCCAGATGAGCGCATGCAGCCGATTTGTAAGGTTGTGGTCGTGAGCAAAGGTTTTGACACGATAAGTCCCCGCTATGCATAGTTTCAGAGCAGCCTCAGCAGCAGTGGAAAGGTTGAGACGTTTGTCACAGACCATACCCAGATATTTGAAAGAATCAGTGTAGGGAAGGTTGTCACCATCATACAACGGCTGGGGAAGAGTGTCAGCTCTGGAATTGAAGCAGACGACCTCAGAAAAAGAAAAAGAAAAAGCGTAGGCAGAGAAAACTCTCCCTACATCAATCAAGAAAAGAGAGACACATTGGCTCAAAGAGCCGTGAGTCTCCCTCACCAGAAGATGAGAGGGGAGTTAATGTGGATCAGGTGGGTTTCTGGCAGCACGCTGCTCCAGGGCACCAGTGTTATGATGAGTGTTTTTATTTTCAATGGCACGTCCGGTAGAGGTAAGTTTGTGCGCAAATTGTACAGAATGGGCATGGAGATTTCTTGCAAGTGTTTCAGATCTCTGTGAGTCAATACCTACTTTTTTAAATTGATCAAGGGTATGGGCGGTGTAGATAGTCCCACCCACACCCAGGACGACCTCAGACTTTTTTGTGTTGACCGTCAGGCATTTTCTGGTTGCACAACCCTGCAACTTGTTTAACATGGCTTGCATTTGGGTGTGGTTGTTTGCAGTCAAAGCGAGGTCATCTGCATAAAGCATATGAGAAACATGAAAATTTGGTAAGCCTGTCACCGCGCCTGTTTCCCCACTTGTGATGCAGCCAACATCAGTAACGTAGATTGAGAATAGGAGTGGTGGGGCCCTTGCTAGCTTGCTAGCTAAGGGACCTTTCCTTAATGCACGCGGCCTGTGGCCTGCGTAGACTTTTTATTTTCTTTTCTAGATTGAGAATAGGAGTGGTGACAGTGGGCACCCTTGTTTTACTCCGTGCGTTGGCTGGACAATTGCCCTTTTATCTCCGTCAATAAGGATGTATTTGTCATCTCGTTAGAGGTCTTTAATGATGGAGACAAGCTGGCTGGGCATCTGGCATTTGTGTAAGTGTCCCCACAATCTGTCTCTGGGTATTGAGTCATATGCCTGTTTGAAATCAATAAAGGTGGCATATAAACGTGGGGAGGAGCCTTGAGGTTGAAGTGTCTGAGCTGCATGCTTTAGGTGCCTCAAGATTAAAAGTGGCTGTAAGGTGTTGCGGCCTGGAAAAAAGCCAAATTGACTGCCAGGAATAATGTTGTATTTTGCACACCAGTCTTGAACCATGGAGCGGAGGACATTTGTGTACAGGCGGTAAAGTGTGTTACTGACTGCAAGCATCCGGTAGTTTGAAGGATGTGTCACAGCGCCCTTTTTGAATATTGGAGCAAGTTTGGCAGCTTTCCAGGATGAGGGGATGCGAGCAGTTTTGAGCATAAGCGTGAAGAG
>OU611752.1:10659101-10906601 GCA_914767535.2 Dunaliella primolecta
AATTGCTGTATCTGCCTACGAGGGCAGCCAAGCTAAAGCCAAATTAGTCCAATCTAAAATAAACTTAGTCTCTGCCTTTCAGGCATGCAAACACAAACTTGGCTCATCCTTGGACATCAGTCAGGCTTATGAAGTCTTTAAGACGTGTTGCACTACTTGAGGTAGAGGATGTGCTGCAAAGCAAGATGACACGAGACTTCTATTGTGAGGTGTTTTGTTGTCATAGACATGCAAATTTGCGTATTCACCTCTCATAACACATGTTATGGCTAATTTCCACACCCACACGCACACAAGTCATTGCCTGCAGAAGCTCGTTGTGTGTCGCTGGTCTGCTGTTGCCCGCTTGTCTCGGGGAGTCCCAGAATTTATGGGAAATCTGCACATGTTCAAGGCATGTGTGCGTGTGTGTGTATGCGTGTGTGTATGTGTGTGTGTGTGTGTGCGTGCGTGAGTGCGTGCACACCCATTTCCACGTTCATGCATGATGCTGACAAGTAAGTTGCATGGCTACGTTAGATCTTGACAGTTGGCATGCTGCATCCTGCACTGTACAGGGATCATGTCTCCTGAAAATGGAGCATTTAGCAATACACTAAGCATTCTTCACACTTGTTTCATTGCCTCCATGCCAAATCATTTGCTGCTTCTGCCTCTCCCTTGTTCACAACCTTCTTGCGTCCCAAAGCTGCTGGGGGTGCGTCTGGCTGCAAGCCTTTCAGGTTAGGGAACTGGATGACTATCTCTGCCCAATTGCTGTCTGTCTTCAGACTGTGCCAGCTTCTTCATGTGCTGCAGGCCATATTCTGTGAACCCCTTTGACCCACAATCCCCCCCCTGCTTTAGCTTACAGTACTTGTACTTGCTCTCCTTGCGCTGCTCACCCTGAATATATGCCCAATCCCAACCCCAGCGCTTTTGCATAACCTCCCTGAGCCAGTCCCCCCTGATGTGGACGTAAGAGGCAGAATTGTGCACCAGAATATGCATCACATTCTGCTTCATCCCTGCTGGCTGCACTACCCTCTGTGCACTGTCTCCACACGAGCTCCCTGCTCCAACGCTTCCCCCCTGGGACCCAGCTGACTTGCACCGCGGATCACCTGCAGCACCTTCACCTGCTGCCACGATGAAGTCAAACACCCTAGTAGCTGTCGCACCGTTTAACTCACGCTTCAAATCCTCCATGGCGTCGTTCGGGTTCCTCGTGTAATACGTGCCCATCGAAGCCAAGCCGGGCGGGCTGAGGGACAGCCCGTGCTCCACCACAACGGCCCTGGCACGGTTGACTCGGCTGTCCACTGGATCCATGCCAATGCACTGCGCGGGTCCCAATAGCGCTGCACATCGTCTGTGCCATGCTTGTTGCAATGCCTATCTGTTGTTTGCAGGCTCTCAAGGAGCCTGGGCTCATGCGGGAACCTGGAATGCCTGTCTGCACATTTTCTGCACAGGCACCACCATTTCTTCTCCAGGTCTGCCCGAGGGGGCGCCTGCAACTGTCTGTTAGGTGCCATTTCCCTCTTCAATTCAATAAGAATACATTTATGTAGGTGGCGGACGGAAGCAGGGCCAACTAACCATACAACTTGAACTGAAAGTGTCCGCTCGGACAGTCGCTCTACAGAGTGAACAATCCGTGTTTACACAATTTGGCCAATTCATGTGGCATCAATTTAACCGTGGAACTGAGTTGGGGCAAGAGAAAGCCTGGGAAAGTCCTGTTCGGCATCCCTAGGGGAGGCACCCCCCGCGCGGGAGCTTCGCTGTTCCCGCCGAGGTCCCCGCCAAACCCCCTTGATCCCCGCGCGGTGAGGGGTTCTCTGGTAGGGCCCCCCGATACACGCAACCCTCAACTTTTCACTGGTGGAAATTATTGTGGTGAGGGAGGCTCGGACTGTTGTGGTGTGAGTACCAGTTCAATTCGGAATTGGGCATCTCCGTTCGCATTTCGTTTTTCGTGGCTCACCCCGTTACACGGACGTGTAGAACAGTTCTGTCTTTATCAATATGTATGGCCGTGGGGGGAGCCAAGGTCCTTTTCGCGATGAAAGTGCGGATGCAAAATTTCCACTTTCAATTTCCATTTTCCATTTGGAGTTGCTCGGAGCTGGATTTGGAGTTGCCGGAAGTTGCCTATTGCTCAGGTCCGCGCAACTCCAAAATGGAAAATGGAAATTGAAAGTGGAAATTTTGCATCCGCACTTTCGCACGAAAAGGACATTGGCTCCCCGCCTCGCCATAACACATTTCGATCAATTGAGTCTGTAAAACCCGTTATTTGGAATTGTCAGTGGGTTGAACTTCAAATCTATCTGGGATTCATTGTTCCAATCGGCCTAGGATTCATTTTTTTGCAAAATCTTCAAGTTTAAAAAGACATGAGGAAAACGTTGTGGATCGTAGGATTAACTGCAACTGGTGCAACTGCATATGGGGCCTTCAAAATTTGGCGCCTTCTCTCTCACTATGAAGCTCCTTTTGACTGGTATGACAGTGCATCTTGCATTAATTATGAGCATAATGTCCACCTGATCACAGAGCCAACACACACACACACACACACACACACACACACACACACACACACACACACACACACACACACACACACACATACACACACACGCGCGTACACGCACACGCACACGCACACGCACACATACACACACACACACACACACACACACACACACACACACACGCACACACACACACACACACACACACACACACACACACACACACACACACACACACACACACACACACACACACACACACACACACACACACACACACGCACGCACGCACGCATGCACACGCACACAAACATACACACATACACACACAACTTCATCTGCCTAGATGCATGTGATTGTACATTTGCTTGCTTTGAATGAGGGCTTGCTGCATTAAATTTTTGGCTCCCTCTCATGCTGCAGGTTGGGCAGTATAGTACCTCCACGAGATTATGACCACAAAAAAGAAGACACTGCATCCACGAGAGCACTTGTTGCTGCTCACCATCCTGAACTACTGGACATGGTGGATAGGGGTAAGAAGTCAGCTTCCCTTGCTTCCTTTACTTCCTCGACACGCCACACCACCCACCCTTTCACCGCACTTTTTGTAACTCTGCAGGAACTCTGGATGTGCTCGTGAGGTATGCTTGAAGCAAATCTGTATGCATTTTTGCTGGTTGAAGCTTCTCTGATTGGCAAGGTTGTGGAGTCACAGACAAATGCTTTCGTGATGATTACATGTTGGGTGCTCTCCACAGGCCTCCCAACTATGACCGCCCACTTCCTGAAGAAGTCTACATCTTAGGCACTGCTCATGTCTCTCGTCAGACAGCAGGTGTGCTGTTCCGTAACAATAATAAGTAAATAAGTGGCAATAAGTGGTACCTTCTGCCGAGCTTAGCTTCAAAGCTTCGAGGAAAAGGGGGAAGGGACCAGCAATCAAAAGAAAGGCTTGGCCTACCTGTACTGCGCCTGCGCCAAACACCATTATTTAAATTGGAGCCTTGTGATATGATTAGGATTTAGGGTTAAGTACCCTATGATTCTTTCATCACTTTCCTCTCCTGCGTATGCGCAGACGACGTGTACAATTGCATATTGAGCGTCCAGCCAGAGGCCGTTGTTGTGGAGCTTTGCAGGTGTGATGGGGGGAGGGAATCTATTTGGGCCCCTGGACATGAGCCCGGCAAGCAATGGTCCAGAAGCCATCAGTATAGGGAGCACACAAGCAGCACAAGCAGTGCAAAGGCAGTGGTGGGCCAGATCTTGCATGTTTAAAAAGCTAGCCAAAGCATGTCAAGAGGAGGCTACCTCTAGAGGCTGGCCAAGCCTCAGGCACACAGGCCCTCTTGCAACATCTCCCCTCTGTGAATAGTTGTGTGGACAAGTTGTTCATCCCTGGAACTTGAGCTCAGGTCACAGCATCCGCCCAACAGTCATGACTCTGCAGGACATCATAGTAAAGTCTTTTTCCTACTTCTGCTGGTTGATGATTCGATTGGTGATGATCGGTGAATTTGATGATCATTTGCAGCGTCATGATGTCCCTTATGGTTTTTCTTATGTTCGCAAGTTTTTCATGGTTTTCTACAGGAGACGCAGTTTCATGATGTTTCGAGAAGCCAAGCCAAGCAAGGAGGCTCCGAAAGGGTCCATGGCTGAGGCAAAAGCCATCCTGCAAGCTTGTCAACAGAGTCAAAACATCCTGCAGGTCTGGTGGAGTGTTGCAGGGCTCATGGCCATGCCTTGGCTCAATCAACCTTTGTTGTTTGATTTGTGCTGTGCTTGTGCAATTCTGCGAGTGTTTAATGCTTCCAGCTTGGGGCAACACCTGGAAATGCCCTGAGCAAGGCGCATACAGCAGCAATTAACCAGCCTGTCTTCCCCAAAAAGGGCAGCGGACCTTGGATTAACTTCATTTCCTTTCCTCCGCCACAGGTCCTCATTGGATGGCTGTACTACAAAGTGGAAGGTGAGGAGGAAAATCAGTCTGTGTGTAGTGTCTGCATTGACTGCTGCGCAATTGCTATATCATTTGTACATTTGTAGCTGCACACAGGTGAATCTCAAAGTAGGGGGTACTTACCAAGTTTCAAAGAGCACCCTGGGAAGCATGTCTGCTAATGTGCAAGAGCCTACCTTTTTGCCCATCCATGGGGCATGAGCTCCTTGGTTTGCCAGCTTCTAGCATAGTCCACATCCAACCGCCCTGGCCCACCCAACGCACGCTTCAGCGCCCTGAAAATAGGCAGGTCGAGCAAACTATGCTAGGTAGTCCTGCAATGCTGTGGGCCTGGGGGCACCATGGTTAAAGTGTTCTGAAATTTTTGTGCTTGGTAGCAGTGGTTCTATTAAGGATTTAGGCCCTGTAGCCACTGCTACACAGGGTGCTCAAGCCAAAAAAGTGTGTCTTTCTCAGGCAACCCAAAACTTTCCTGCCAAGATGTAGGCGCAGCGGTATGTGGGGTACAAAATATTATTACCAAATTTATAATAAATTAAGGATTTATTTGCCCAGTTCTCCAGTTGAAGTATCTGCTCCATTCTATGTCCCAATTATGCGCATAGCTAAGGTTATTTCCATCACTGTCCTCATCCATCATCACAATCACTAGCTCAGACTGCTGCCTGCGGCCACCCCCTTAAGCGCTGCTTTGCAGCAGCCCACTTTTTATTAGATCGCAAAGGGGAACTGCTCAAACGGCCAAATATGCTGTGTTGCAAGCACAAGGCATGCGTTTAGGTGCCCCTATTCCAAGTGGTTGCGCCTCCCGTCCTTCAAGTAGGCTAGCTGAAGAGGAGCTCCTTCTCAACTGACCCGGGCACTTGGACCAGCGCACTCTCTGAGCTTGTGCTAAGGTCTACGCTGCAGCTGATGCTCGTCAAAAACTCAGCTGTTGTCTTGCTGCGCGTTGCTGCAACATTTAGCAAGAGGCAGAGGGCCTCATCAGCTTGCTCATACAGCTTCTTTGCCATGCACAGGCGCGGGAAAGCTCATTGGGGACAGGACTGGTTACAAGTTCTTGCCGTAGAATGCACTTAAGAAGCCCATGCCCCATGTGAAGTGCTCCCTCTCAGCACAGCAGCAATACCTCTCAGCCTAGTCTGCGCACCCCGCACCTGCCCTGTGCCAGACCTCCTCTGTCTCTTTGCATTCGCACCTGCCCTTTCCTCACCCACACCCTCACTTCCACTCCCAGCCTCTTATGCATCATGCGCAGTAGGCTCTGCAGCAGGAGCGGGGGGAGCACTGACTCATGCATGGCGCTTGAGCCTCATGCTGGCCTGGTCTGGCTGGTACTGCTGCTGAAGGGTATGCTGCTGGAGGGGGTGATGCTGGTGCTGGGTTTGGGCTGCCTGTGCTCCTCACTGCCTTGCCTACCCAGAAAGCCACTGATACCCAATTAACTCATTATTTATTTGTTGTCGTTGTATCACTAATAATAACAATACAATACAGGAAATAGTAGGCGACACAGGGGGGTCCCTTAACAATTTGACTGTCGCCTATCGGCGACAGGTGTGTAGCCTGCCAGGTTGCATTTGCGTCGCCAATTGGCGACGCGTCGCGACTGAAAGAACCACTGCTTGGTAGCAAGGGAGGAGATGGCCAGCATGGCCCATCCAGCGCATCTCCCGCCCTTAACTTGGCATGTAAGTCAAGCAAACTGTGCTAGGCAGCCCTGCAATATCAGGGAGCAGGGGATCCATGGGCAAAGTGTTCTGAAACTTCTTTCATAGATAGCTAAGGAGGAGGTGGCCAGCATGGCCCGCTCAGCGCACCCCCTGCCATGAAAGTCGGCATGCTCGCCCAACAAAACCCTACTATAATATATTGGGAGATCCAAGTTTGGATGGTTTGCAGTGCAGTGGTCAAAGTTATCAAGAAAGAGCTTTGTGTTTGGTATATAAGAAGAAGGCTTAGCTGACCTGCCTAAAAGCCAGCCTGGATGCCCCACGCCTGCAGAACAAGCACCTGGCACGGGCTCACTCAGCATCCTCCAGCTCGTGCAATTGCCAATCCTAGAGCCTTGTGGTGACTCGGCAGGCAAAGTCCAATTGGACCCTGCAGACGATGCCACTTCACCACTTCAAAGGATCAACAGATTCCATAATTCCAACTGCAATAAGGTTTACAACTTGTATTTTAGGAAAGCTGTGCACAGCAATCGGGCACAAACAGCCTGGCGCTTTGCTGGTGCATTGAGGAGCAGGGCCTTCATCCTATACTGCTGTGCTTGTGAACTTCTGTCTCCAGTGGCCTGCTTGGTTCAAGCCCAGGAGAGCGGGTAGGCAAAGGACTGACAGCTTGCATGGCTTGCCCTTGCCTATCATCATGCAGGATGCACACAGCACAGTGCACGCAGCAATGCTGCATAAAATGATGAAAGCATGCTTGCATGTGCATCGTGGTATGCTCCTGTGTCTCGGGCATTGTGTTTGTGTAGTCATGATTGAAGCCAGTGAAGGGCTGGCTTTGCTAATTTTTGTGTGTCGCTTGCGATACTTCCCTCACTTTTATCTGCAAACCTTATGCAGCTTAAAACCCTTGTTTTCTGTATACCGTACTACCAGGTGATCACCCCGCACCCCAAAAACAAATACCGTACCGACACTGGGGAGTTTACGAATGATTAAATAATTATTGGGCTCCCTCGCAATCCGTAGTGACTTTTGAAATTACTTTTTTCAAGGCCTCGTAAAGGATGTTGGTTTATATCCCTATGATCCAGGCACCACCTCCTCCAAAGGTAGTTTGGGTGCAGCTGCTCCCCATCAAGCTTCCTGGCAGGGAGGAGGTGCACCCAGGGCAGCTGGCAGTTGAGGCAGCAGCTGGGAGCGTGGGGGAAGCAGTGTGGGCAGGGGATGCCTGCCTGGAGGAGGTTGCAGCCATTGCTCCTGAGGAGTTTGTGGACCCCACAGCCACAGCTCCCAGTCGAAAGGAGGCCAGGGGCAGGGGAAGGGGCTCAGGCACATGGGAGCAAGCTACTGCACAAAGCCAGAGGGGCAGGGGCAGGGGCAGGGAGCGGGCAGGGGCGAGTGAGCCGATGGAGGTGTCTGAGGCTACCGCGGAGTCCACAGATAAAGAAATGGAGGAAGGTGATGAATAGAAGCAGAGAACCAGTGCAAGAGACGCAAAAAACGCAGAAGTTCGTAAATTTTGAGTTTTTTTGGCAGACCTCGTAAAGCCTTAATGTCCGTAAATTAATTAATGAAATTATTTTGGGACCTCGTAATAAATCAGTGTCGTAATACATTAGTGACGCTACGGTAAATATTTTCAATCCCGCACCACTCCCGCACCCCTCTCATTGAATAATTTTTACAATCCTGCACTATCCCGCAGGGCCAGTAGTCCCCTTGTCAATCGCAAAATTTCTCTGATATATTTATTTTCACTTTCCCGCACTTTTCCGCAGCCCCCTAAATAATTACTTTCAGGTCATCCCGCACTCATCCCGCACCCTTCAAGAACAGAATTTTTGCGGGATGATCTAAAAGTAGTACAGTATAGCTTCTTTAGATCGTCAAACCCTATGGGGAATGCGAAACATTACCCCCCCAAATAGTTTGTAAAAAGGAATCATGTCCTTATTCCTGTGCTGAGTTTAAAGTGTTGCCGGCAGTGTCCGGAAGCAGCCGATGTGCATCCCTCTTTCCATTCTCCATGCGCTTGCAGACAAGATGCAAATCACTGCTGGGCTGGAATTCATTAAAGCTCAACAGGCCATCGACCTTCTGTCATCCAGACGTGGCAATGCCATCCAGCCACAGCAGCAGCAGGAGCAGCAGCAGCAGGCACCTCAGCCCAACGAGGCACCCCACAAAGTGCAAGTGTATTTTGGAGACGTGGGAATCCAGCAAACGGTGAGTTTCTCTCCTGGCAGGGCTGCGGAGGATCCAAGCAATTACTCTGTGCTTTACTCATTCAAGCAAGTGGTTGACAGGAGCTACCTACACTTCTGAATTAATTGAAACTAGTATGTCAGGAAGGACATGATTTGTAGTTTGCTTGCAGTAGTGCTCCACGCACCTCAGAAGACGCAACCACTTCCTGCTTGTGACGATCCCAATTCAGCAGATTAGGGCACAATTTCATGTTCACGGGCATGAAAGTCACTGAGCCCTTTCCTATTTGAAAGCATCCCCACAAGCTCAAAAATAACATGCAACCAGACGGGGATTGGACGTGGCGGAACTAGACAATCTTGAATTGCAATTCCTTCCTACCACAGACCTGATTAAGAGGGGCAAGTGGGTCATGCTTGGGCTTTGCAACGTCCCAAAAAGATCCACCCCATTTGCCTCTCAACCATTCCAGGTCAGCCGCAGTTGGGGAGTGTTGAGCGTACACCAGAAGTTAAAGCTCATTTGGACCTTGTTGCGCGACTTGGTGAGTTTCAGGCACCTTCCATGGACCATCACCGCCTGAACTCTGTGCTTTTCATTTGCTGAATTGTGACACTTGTGTAGATCTACTTGGATTGTTAGCAAGCAGACATAGTGGACATCTGTGCAATTTCAGCCCCTGTCAGCCGCAACGCTCGAATGAAAACTGCTGTGTCCCCTGTAATGCTGCCTTAGTTGTCTCCTTTGTTGCTGCTAATCATGGACGTTTTTTATTTGAGAAGCAGGGGGCACCTTGTGAAGTTGTCCAGTGATGATTTTGTCATCAAGACCTCGCAATGTCTTTCTAAGTTTCTGTCAAGTGTTCTTGCAAGGACTTGCATCAAGACTCTTACTCAAGCCAATTAAGTACAGACATAGTTTGGAAGTCTTGCAGGGCAGAGAACACTGCCATACGTAAGGTTGAAGTTTGTTGATCCAGTTCTAGGATTGTTTTTTCCAGCCATGGGCCTTCCCAGCAATGCGTCTCCTGCACGGCAATACTTCATGACCAGTATGCATGTCCATGACCAGTGTGCATGTCCATGACCAGTGTGCATGTCCATGACCAGTGTGCATGTCCATGACCAGTATGCATGTCCATGACCAGTGTGCATGTCCATGACCAGTATGCATGTCCATGACCAGTGTGCATGGCCATGGCCAGTGTGCATGGCCATGACCAGTGTGCATGTCCATGACCAGTATGCATGTCCATGACCAGTGTGCATGGCCATGGCCAGTGTGCATGTCCATGACCAGTGTGCATGTCCATGACCAGTGTGCATGTCCTCACTTGGAAACTGTTTGAGATGACATTTCCAGCGGGGCTCCAGGCTTCGATTCCAACTTCCCATTGCACTTTGTTGCCCCTCCTGTAGAAATAACTCCCAATCAAACGCTAAATTAAAAGTCTGTTGAGGAGCAGGAGCTCTTGGCTGAAGGTCAGGGGGCTGGAAAATCTGGGCTGGTTTTGCTCCTGCTGAGGACGGCAAACTCACCGTTGGTATGCGTCATCATGAGTAACACACAACCTACCAACCAATGTTGGTCTGTGCTAACACTGGAGGTGATGCGATAGCGGCCAAGCCATCACCTGCAGCAGGTCCCAGGTTCTTCTTTTTTGCCTGCTGCCCATTTCTTGAGCCATTTCTTGAGCCTTGCCCTCCTCGAACTTGGCGAGCCTGGCATGGTCTGGGAAGAGCTGGGTGGGGATTACAGACACTTGGGTGTTTGTCCTCATTTCAGCAGGTCGCGAGGGTCCCCAGATTTGGAACAGCCCTTCTGGCAGAAACACGCGCACCTTCTTTTTCAACTCTAGTCCCCCGCATATCTCCCCTGAAATCTTGGGCAATTACTCTTGCTCTTGCATGCAGGTATCCCTTGATATTGATGAAGCAGAGATTGAAAGCCTCCTTAAAGAGGACGTCCATGAAATGATTCAGAAAATCCTTGGACCCAGCTTTGCGCCCATGCTCGGGCCATTACTTCATGAAAGGAACTGGAACATAGCACGCACTGTGCATCGGGCGGCTGATCATGGCAACACCAGAAAGGTGGTGGTGGTGGTAGGTAAGTGATTTCTGTGCAGTAGAGGCACTCCTGGAGGATCTCTTAGCTGCTCCATTCTTATGCCTCTGCTATTTGCCCTGATTCCTACTGTGGATCATCCCTTCACTTTGTGCCTCTGTAGGTAAAGGCCATGTCCCTGGAGTTGTCTATTGCCTCATGCACCCTTGGCGTGTGCGCATGCGGCATTGGGCGTGGAAGCAGCAGCAGCAGCAGCAAAAGGATCAGATGTAGAAAGTGTCAAGTATCCATGTCCATGCCTATCTTACACTTTAACTTGAAGATTAAGGTCTCTGATTGTTCATTCATTCACTGTCAACTTTATGGTAATTACCTGGTTTTGCTTTTCTGCTGTGTACGCTGATGAGTAGTGCATCTGGTGTGCTTTGATGTCCTTGAGGAAGTCCACATTTATTTCCATAACAACGCCATGCAAGGACAGTACAGGGTTACAAATGAAGGCCTGCACTGCAGGCCTCGGTTGTATTCCTGTTCTTTCTTGCCTGATGTGCAAGAAGATCAGTTGGAGGCCTTTTTTCATGTCGCGGACATGATCAAGCTATGCATGCATCCCATTTATATACCGTTTTTATGGTGCATATCATGTCACAATGACCTTCAGCAGAACTTGGATCGTAACAGCACGGTTGCAGTGCACTTCACAATGCTTCTGGACATATATCATTGCGTCTGGAAGTGTACCTGCTTTCAGCAAAGACAGTTCTCAACTGTCATTTTGTTGTCTTTATCCGTTGTCTTTTTGTTCATCAGTATTTTTCCATAGACCTGAATGTTGCTAATAATTGGCTGCCTTTGAGTAACGTCCCCCAAATCTTAATAAAGGTATTTTTCAGGCAGAGTGCAAATGTCTGCAGGATTCCTCTGCAAAACATCTACTGCATGGCTGCAATACTTCTCTCCGCATTAGCAACCATCATGCTTCTTCCCCTGTCCATTCTTTGAGGTGCAAAGAACTTGAAACCCCTCGAAAGAAAGAAAGAAAGAAAAAGAAAAACTACGTAGGCAGAGGAAACTCTCCCTACATCAATTAAGGAAAAGGAGACACATTGGCTCAGAAGAGCCGTGTGTCTCCTCCACCACACCTCAAATTTTCCAACAGACGACCATTTTGCAGGGCTAGGAAAGAGAAATAAAAAAAAGAGAAATAAAGAAAAGATAGTGCCAAAGGGCTTTGGCGTTGTACTTGCCTAAAAAGGAGCCTTTGTTTGTTGACCTAGATCTCCTGATTGTAACTGATGAGGAGAATTCATACCCGCAGGAGCATGGCTGACAACACGCCAGAACCTCACTAGTTGTTTCCCGTAGGCTCCTAGCATAGTTTAGGCTGGGTCTGTGAGCCTCTTTGGTGAGGCCCTAGCCAGCTTGCCAAGGTACAGAGATTACTATCCACCCAATCCTCCTGGGTGTGGGACTATCTATACTGCCCATACCCTTGATCAATTCAAAAAGTTAGGGATTGACACACAGAGATCTGAAACACTTGCAAGAAAACTCCATGCCCATTCTGTACAATTTGCGCACAAACTTACCTCTACCAGACGTGCCATTGAAAATAAAAGCACTCATCATAACACTGGTGCCCTGGAGCAGCGTGCTGCCAGAAACCCACCTGATCCACATTAACTCCCCTCTCATCTTCTGGTGAGGGAGGCTCACGGCTCTTTGAGCCAATGTGTCTCTCTTTCCTTAATTGATGTAGGGAGAGTTTTCTATGCCTACGTAGTACGTAGCTTTTTCTTTTTCTATACTTCTGTAGCAATTGACAGTGCCCTTGCACTTCATCAAACTTGAAATCAGCTTCTCAAACGCATGAGCATGTCTTGGCACTTGCATGCACATCTACTCAAGGGCAAAATAGCACATTTTATCATATCAGAGATACACATGCACTTTTACAAGTGGAATCAAATAATGGCATTCTGGGACATGAAGGCGCTAACGCACTTGCCCTCCAAGCAGCAAAGACGCCTGGCATGGCTGACACCTCACTCAACCAAGCAGAAAACCCTTCTTCCATTTTACTGGCTAGCTACACCAATTAGAAGACCGGGGTCAAACACAGGAGAGCCCTGGGCCCTTTCCAACTTGCAGAAAAGAAAAAAGAAAGAAAAGTCTACGCCTTTTCTGTCTGCCATCCCATTTACACCGAGGAAGCTATGACTCAGGCCTTACGCCATGCTATCTACTCAGCCATTCTCAACACAGAGGCCACTGCTACTTTCATGTTCCTCCCTGTATGGGGACAACACATGATAACTAACCCCTATTACAAACTCATCACTGCCTATCCACATCTCTGTTGTGAACTTGGAACCATCGCTCGTACTAACCTTTGCTACAACGATCCACAATCCTCCATCAACCAGGAAATACCCCTTTCTCAGCACACCTGGGACCTACAAATTATTGCAGTATGGAACACAGCTGCAAGGATTCATCTTAACAATCACAACCCAGCTTGGCTACAAGGCCTGGCTTCGGCTGTACCAGAAGTTAACTGGAAGCTGCGCAGTGTAGGCAACCATTCTACTCTCAATACAATGCATACTGATAGGCCTGGATTCAATAAATGCCAACGCCTCCCCTTTGACAAACAACAAACATCTAGAAAGTCAACCTATCCACATATAAGTAATCAGGAAGAACTTTTTGTACCTAACCAATCTAGTCCAACCCTCAAGCTCAAAGTCCCTGACTGGAGGACATGGGCTTACACTGATGGTAGTTGTCAAATCCAGAATGGCAAACAAGAAATTGGAGCAGACGTCTACTGCCCTCTTACTGACAGCAGAAGTTTTGTCGAGCCCAACGGTGCTGGAATTACCAACACCATATGTCGAGCTGAATTAGCAGCAATTGCTGCTGCCATCACACACTCTTATTCACACATTGCTTCAGACAGTCTCACCTCTCTTCATCAAATACGTAAACAACTTATTTACCCAGAGAAGCACAAACAACATATCCAAGGGGATGTCCTAAAAACCATATCTACCCTCATTAGCAACTCACAAACCAATATTTGTTTCTACAAAGTAAAATCTCATGCTGGCATTGCTGGTAACGAATGTTCAGATGCTATTGCAAAATATCAAGCAAGCCAAGCCAATAATAATGTGGCTGATACTGGGATCCCTAGCGCAGGCCCTGGCGGAAATCCTTTTTCTCATTCATTTTGGTTAGCCAAAGAGGAAAAAAGAGAACACAATACTGGCACATCCACAGCTCCCACACCCAATCCTAAAATCACCTACCTCCCCAATCTTCAAAATGCTCTCAAGTCTCATATGCATACAAAACATAGACTTGGATATGCCAACCCCAAAACAGGCTACTACTCTTATTATCAGAGTTTGTTACCACATGTAGATAAGAAAATCAGCAATGCCTTTAGGAACATGTCCTGTATATCCACACCCATGAAGCGCACCATCTTACAATATCACACTGGCACCCTCTATAACCAAAAACATGCGGTTCGTTTCAAAAGGTCCACTAACCCACTCTGCCCTCTCACAGGCTGTCATCAATTAGACAGCGCACTCCACATGCTTTCAGGCTGCCAAAATCATATTATCTCCAGCATGAAAACTGAACGCCACAATGTTGCAGGAAGAATGATCATCAAAGCTCTTAGCAAAAGCCCTTGGGGAGCAGGCTTGGTTAACATGGACATAGGGAGTGGTGATAGGTTGGCGCAGCACAACCTTCAAATCCCTGCACATGCATCAAACAGAATTATACCCCCTTACCTCTTTCCAAGGAATGTTTCTAGAGATCTAGACTCACCTCCAGCCGTCCTGATGCTATACTGATAACTCCCTATAAAGCCAAACCCACTCCTTCTCCTTCTACCTCCTGCTCACACCATCATGTGTTACGCAGCAGACACAACCCCACACTGAGGACCTCAACAGCCGACCGCGTGAGGCAACCCCACCAACTGAATGTAAACCAGCGGCATGTGCACTTGATTGAAATCAAGTACTGTGAAGACACGAGGCCTGGACAGCAGTTGGAGGCGGCACAGCGGCAGCATGCAGACCTCTGCAAACTCATTAATGCAAAAGTTGTGACTCTCCACACCATCCTTTTGGGTGTTGGTGGGACCTGCTACACTGAGCACACCCTTAACCAGTTTAAACAACTGGGACTTGACCACCAACGCGCCAATAAACTTGCTCGCAAACTTCATGCCCATTCTGTCGTGTATGCCAACAAGCTTGTTACCACTAGGCGTGCTATTGAAAACAAGAATACTTCTTGCAGCCAGGTTATGGAGCCGGGTGCTTCCAATAACCCTCCAGATCCCCATTAGAGTCTTCTTTTTGTAGCTTCGTGGTGGAGGGGACTCACGGCTCTTCTGAGCCAATGTGTCTCCTTTTCCTTAATTGATGTAGGGAGAGTTTCCTCTGCCTACATAGTTTTTCTTTTCTTTTCTTTTCTGCGCCAACCAAGAGGCCGCGTGCATTAAGGAAAGGTTCCCTGACTAGCAAGCTAGAAAGGGTCTCACCAAAGGGCCCTCAAGCCTAAACTAGACTAAGCTAGCCTAGAAGAAAGCCAGAAACAAGAGCTAATGAGGATCTGGAGGGTTGGCTGCCATGCTCCTGGACGCCCGGACTCTTCTTCTCCTGCTCTCCTCCTCCACGCGCCCTGCAAACCCTCCCCCAGAAGCCCCCTGGAAATGAAGTGCATGTCTGGTGTTAATAATAGTTGTTAATCTTTGGATAGCATGGCAACTCAGCTTGGATGCTAATGATTTAGCCTTCTTCCTGGTTAAACCCAAGTCGATAAGAGGTTGAATGGTGTAGTCGTTATAAATAGTGCCTGCCACACCAGCTAAGATGATGTGCAAGGTCACTTTGTTGTTCCTGTTAGGGTTTCTTGAGCTGCGGGTTTTGAGCCTTATTAAAGTAATGGCATGCTGGGTAGTTGCAGCTTCCAGAGTGGATAAAGGGTTGGTATCAGTGCAGAAATTAAATTCAACAAGATGAATGTCCCTATCTTGAGGAGGGATTTTGGTAGGATCAAGGTGGTGAGATCAACCTGGGATAGAGCGCACAAAGACAGCATCAGGGCGACTTTGGTGTCGGGCAGAGGAGCCAGTACTATTAGGGAAAACCCAGTCCGGAATTGTTTGGGAGATATTTACTGGGCCCTTTCCAACTTACAGGACAAATTCAAATAAAAAATGCATGACAAACACAAGCTTGGGACAGCGAACACTGAGATATCCAGCTATAAAAACTAGAAAGCCTCCAAAGATGGTCAATCACGAATCCACTGCTGGTTTCAAAATCTGCGATACCTTTTGGCACTTAAAAAATTGTCACTCTAAAGAGAGGTTACATGTCATCAAATGCCGAACGGACACCCTTTACAATGAAAGCATGCCAAGTGCTTTCACAGCCACACTGGACCAGTTCTGTGCCCCTTATGCAGAGCACTTGAAAACACTTCTCATACTCTGCTCAGATGCACAAACCCACACGTAAGCATAATGCACACAAATTGCTGTGATGAAGCGCTCAGCATTTGTGGTGAAGAATTTGCATAGGAGACCTTGGACCCTATATTGTTCAATAAAATAAAATAAAAGTCTACGCAGGCCACAGGCCGTGTGCATTAAGGAAAGGACCCTTAACTAGCAAACTAGCAAGGGCCTCACCAGAGGTCCCTCAAAACTACACTAGCTACAGCTAGCCTAGGAGAGGGAAAGAGACTGAACTAATGAGGGTCGGGCAGGTTGTCGGCCATGCCCGATACGCCCGGACTCTCCTTCTCCTTGTATCCACCGCCATGCGCCCAGCGACCCCCCCACCCCCCACCCCCCCGAAGCCCCCAGTAAGCAAAGAGCATGTCTGGTGTTAATGATAGTGGTTAGTCTCTGCATGGCATGACAGCTCAGATTGAAAGCTAGGGATTTTGCTTTTTGGATAGGCCCAAACTGACAAGACATTTGATCGTGTACTCATTGTAAGTAGTGCCAGCCACACCAATCAGGATCATCTCTACACATCATCATCATGATGACGTGTAGAGTCACTTTGTTGTTCCTGTTTGGACTCCTTGAGCTGCGGGTTTTAAGTCTGGTTATATTGTGAGCATGTTGAGTTGCTGCAGTTTCTAAAGTGATGAAGGGGTTGGTGTCTGGACAAAATTTCAGTTCAACAAGGTGAATGTCCCTCGTCTTGAGAAGGGATATTAGATCTTCTATTGTTATTATAGATGCATTCAATAAAGAAGGGCTCTCCTTTTAGAGATGTAAGTTCCTTATGAGGTCTGAAGAAGCATTCTCCAATGGATATTTTCACCAGGACAGCTTCCCAGAACACAACTAAGCCGCCCTGATGCTGTCATAGCACTACCTCTCAAAGGCAGAGACTCTACCCACTCTCCAAACACATGGATCCAAGAGACAGATATCCACCTCATCGAACTGAAATTCTGATCTGACACCAAACCTGAACAAAGAATAAAAAGAAACAAAAAAATTGACAAAGGAAACTCTCCCTGCATCAATTAAGGAAAAGGAGACACATTGGCTAAGAAGAGCCAGGATTCCCCTTCAACACAAAGCTACAAAACATACAGTACTAATGGGGATCTAGGGTTGCTGGAAGCACCCAGCTCCTAGAACCTAATCAAACTCTAGTAACCAACCCAAAATCGACACAAAAACACTATTGAGAACTTCTCAATTATTGAACTTACGCACAAAAACTCTACTAGAGAAAAAAAGAGGTACGTATCTGATATGTCATATCGTAATAACAGAGTCACATTATATACTATCCTCATTGGAGTTGCCGGAGCTATATACAATCCACACACGATTGACCCCCTCTGTAAGCTTGGCTTTACCAAATAATGCCCTCAAACTTATTCTTAACTCTATCATGCTGCCAAGATCTAAACACAAATAACCAACACCAAATATGCCATCCAATTTAGCAATCCAAGCAAGAGGAGTGGAGGCTACTGGACAGACTGCTTTTATGAGGGCAAGACGCAAGCCTGAAAGGATGGCCTACAATCTGCCGGATTCGCATTGCTTAGCTACTCCTAGCTGCGCTTTTAGTTGGTTGAATTCAAGAAAGAAAAGAATATTTATGTAGGCAGAGAAAACTCTCCCTACATCAATTATAAAAAGGAGACACATTGGCTCAAAATATAAATAAGTCTCATCCACCACAATGCAGGAAAAGAAGGGCTAGTGAAAATATGAAGGGTTGCTAGAAGCATCCGGCTTCAGAACCTGGCTGTGAGGGTTGTTCTTGTTTTCAATAGCGTGCCTAATGATTACAAGTTTGTGGATGTACTTTACAGAATGTGCATGGAGTTCATGTGCAAGCTTGCTAGCTCTTTGGTGGTCGAGGCCTAAGAAAAGAAAAGAAAAACTACGCAGGCAGTGACTCACTGTGTCTTCGGAAGACACTCCCCACATCAATTAAGGAAAAGAGGGTGCCTAGGGCCGAGGCACTGTGTATCCCCTTCACCAAGAGAAGCAAAAGAAAAATCAATGGGGATCAGGAGGGTTACTAGCAGTAGCCCATGCCTGATCTTGGTGACGAGAGTTGAGAGGAGTCTTCTCAAGAGCGCGTCAAGTGCTAGCAAGTTTAAAAACGTACTGGACAGATTTCTGAGCATGAGCTTCAGAGCAAGCTTGATGGCTGTATGACTGTCAAGACCAAGATCTTTAAGGGGCTCCAAAGTGTGAGGGGTGTAGATGACCCCGCCCACACCGAACAGAATGGCATGGAGGGTGACTTGAGCTGAGCCCCTTGAAAGATGGCAACATAGATCGCGGTGCTGCTGCTTGGAAGCCGCAAGCTGATTCTTGGGCCGGGTGTCTTCACAGTATTTGACTTCCACAAGGTGGACGTGCCTCGGTTCTGGATGGAACTGACTATGCTGACGGACCTTGAAAATAGGTGGAGTGGCTGTATCTAGCGCTGGGTGCTCCCTGTTCCGACTGCGCCCCCTCTACTTCTCAACGGATACCTGGAATTGGTACTTGGCACTCTTTTCATTGAAACAACTGACATTGCATCAGGGCAACTGGAAGTGAGCCTTTGTTTGTCAGGGAAATGATAAGGTAAAATATACTTAGGGAGGGTTCTATTTGTTGAGTGTTCAGGGATCTGCTGATTCTGCAAGGTGAGGCGTTCTGCGCTGCCAATGTCCATGGAGGCAAGGCCTGCTCCAAGGGGGCCCTTGCTGATAGCTTCAAGGAGGATTCTGCTAGCAATGTTGTGGCGCTCAGTTACCATATTTGACATGGTGGAATGTTTACATCTTGAAAGAAATTGAAGGGCATTATCTGGCTCCCCACAATGGGGGCATTGTATACTGGTAGAAATTTCGAAGCGTACTGTGTGCTTTTGATTGAAGAGAGTACCTGTGCTGTACTTGAAAATGTTTCGTTTCATTTTGAAAGGAAGCGTCGGCATAGTCCAGAAGGCGTTACTGACCTTTTTATGGACTGTGGGAAGTAGACTTTGGTAATAAGAGTAGTATCCTGTCTCAGTGTTAGCCTTTCCAATTCTATGTTTTCAGTGCACATGCGTCCTTTGAGCATCATGAAGGTTGGAAAAGTGTTTAAACTTTGGGGCAGGCAAGTCGGGGAGTTCTGATGTGCTTGCATGGGTGCGGGCACTATTCTCAAAGGCAAGCCAGGTGGTGTCACTGAAGGGATTTCCTTCAAGGTTGACGCAGGGGAAGATTGTGTCAGCAGGGGTGTCATCACCCTGAATAGCCTGGTGTTTGGCAATGGCATCTGCATATTCGTTATCCGCAATTCCAGCGTGAGACTTGACCTTGTTGAGATAAATAGGGGTAGGTGAATTGCGTACAAGCTGTGTGATTATTTTAAATATATGGCCTTGGACATGCTGATGGTGAAGCTCTGGACACAGTATTTGCTTTCTGATTTGTTGGAGTGAAGCAAGGCTAACAGGGGCGATGTGTGAGTGGCCCTGAAGAATGGCAGCTGCTTTTGCAGTTAATTCAGCCCTTACAATGGTATTTGTGATTCCTGCACCGTTTGGTTGGACATAATTGGTACTACCATTGTTTGGATGATAGAACCCTCCTCCTATCACCTGTCTTCCATGGTGTATATGGCAGCTGCCATCTGTGTATGCTCACTCTTTCCAACCCTGGAATTTTGGGACCAGGTCTGGCCTTGATGCAGTTTGCGCCGAGAGGGTTTGTTGGCTTTGGCCTAAAATTTTTTCGTTAACCTATGGTGTGTTCATTATAACAAGTCCCACCAACACCCAGAAGGGTGGATGTAATGTCACAGCTTTTCCGCTGATAATTTTGCAAAGGTCTGTATGCTGCCGCTGCGCTGCCTCCAACTGTTGCTCACTGATTAGGCCTTGTGTCTGCACAAAATTTAAATTCAATCAAGTGTATGTGCCGCTGGTTTGCACTCAGTTGCTGGGGCTTTCTCACGCGGTTAGCTACACTGGCCCTCTGTGAGGTGCCATGCCTGCTGCGTAACACATGCCATACCAGTGGTGTGAGCAGGAAGACGAGGAAAAAGGAGAGGAAGAAGCTTCCTTGATGCGCGCGGCCTTTGGCTTGCGTAGACTTTTCTTTTATTTTCTTTGTTTTCTTTCTTTTCTCTGGCTTTGCCTCAACTCACAGGACTTTATTGCACGAGTCAGGCGCTATCTACCATATTCAAGCTTGTTCTGAGGATATCTTCCACTTCTTGCAGCAAAATAATGAGACTTATCGTTTTATTTCCGAATGTATTGATAATTTGTGTGTGGCTGGAACAGTTGAGCAGGCCGAGCAGCCAAACTACCTGGCTGAAGGTTGAATCCCACCGTGACTATTGGTAAGTGTCTAGTAGTATCTGCAGGGAATGGCTTCAGTGGCATGCCTAACGTCTGTGCTGCATTCATCTCATTTTAGTGTACCTGTATGTGGCTGCCTGCGGAAATTCGTTTGCTTTTCCTATACAAGCCTGCTATTGCACTAGGGGTGTACATACCCTTTACATGAAAGGTTTGCTGACATTTACAAAGAAGAGGAAAGACTACGCAAGCCAGGTCCGTGCATTAAAGAGGTTCCCTTGCTAGCAAGCTAGCTAGGGCCTCACCAAAGAGGCTCACAAGCCCAGCCTAAACTAAGCTAGCAGCCGACGGAAAACAACTAGTGTGGGTCTGGCGGGTTGTCAGCCATGCGCCTGCGGGCGCGGACTCTAGTCCGCCTGCTCTGCACTGCCTCGCCCACAGTAACTCCCCTACCAAAAGAATTCTGCAAGTATAATGTGCCTGTTGTTCATAAATTTGTCAAGATCTGGAGTGCATGGCAACTTAATCGAGAGGCTAATTGTTCTGCATTATGTCTGGTAAAGCCCAGGTCAACCAGAGGAACAAGAGAACATATAAATATTCAAATCAATTTACTGTTGCCCTTGTGAGGTAACAGAGGGCAGCACGATACTGCCAGCATTACAGAATCAGATATACTTCAGGTCTCCATATGTGTATTGATGAAAAGTTTTTCTGGACATGACTCGCTGTTGCTCTCTTACGCCAAGCAAGCCACTGCTTCTCGCTTCTTGGGCCTAGCCTCTAGCAGCACGTGACAACAAGAGAATGCTCTCCAGCCATTTTGACCTGGAATGTGAGAGGTGAGGAAAATGAGAACAATGGATGAGACAGGGTTCGGCAAGCAAATTTGACACCGCTGCAGGTTACCAAAGGGGAAGCATTTCAGAATTCTGAAGTTGGCAGGGCGAAACCCTTTCTCTCGCGTGCAGGTTAGTATACATGCCTGCACATTCTCATTCATTGACGTACCTCTTATCTGCATAACACATACACACACATACACACCGCACGCACACACACACCGCGCGCACACACACACACACACACACACACACACACACACACACAAACACACACACACACCGCACACACACACACACACACACACACGCCAGGGTTCCCGAGGTGCAGTGGCCAGTATGCAAACTTGCTAGTGGTCAACGCAATGGCGTTGACCCGACAACAGGAAAAGGAACCGAGGTCTTGACATGTGTGAAAGCATTGCCCATGCGAAAGCCAGCTGAGCGGTAATAATAGTCCGACAATTTTGACCGGAAGGGTGCCTGCTGATCTATATCGACAGCATCTCCTCCGCATCGTACCACATTAGTTATTGAATTTGGAAATTACAAACGAGAGGAAGTGGAAGGGCACACGCGTGAACAGAGGGAAATCTGTTTTGCAGAGCGGCTCAACCAAGCAAATTTAGCAGGCTGCGCAGGCCATGTTTCGGAGAAGAATATCAACAAAAGATAAAACAGCAACCAGGCGCACTCATCAGCCCAGAGGCCGACAGCTCCAGTTGAGAGTCGTGGCGATGCCTGCGGGCGGCGAATTCAGGAAGCTGGCGGACGAGGACCATTCTTTCCACGGTTCACCGCTGCGAATGTGAGTGTGTTGGGGACAGGGAAATGGAGCACAAAGAACGTGATTTAATCTTCCGGAACCGATGTCCATGCCGTCAGGCTAGAGTGCAGCAAGAATGGCCTCGCGGAAATGTTTGGAAGGAGACCTGCAATTGTCCTGGCATCGGCCAGGAGGTCATGTGCACCGAAATCACTGTGTGCTTGCGTGTACACGCAGGAACCCAAACGTGGTGAAGGCACAGTATGCTGTGCGTGGAGAGATTGTGAATAGAGCAAAAATAGTGAGCCAGGAAGTAGCACAGGGCAAGCACCCCTTCGACACTGTGGTCTGGTGCAACATTGGAAACCCCCAAAAAGTGGGGCAGCAGCCTATCACCTTCATCCGCCAGCTCCTGAGCCTCTGTGAATGCCCTCAGGTGTGTTTTGTGTAAGTGCGTGTGAGTGTGTTTGTTCAGGGGGCGTCCCTCTGAGCGCAGCATACAGTAAGAGGTAAACAGGTCAACACGCTCACGCATTTAGGCGATGCAGACACATGACAGCAGCAGGGTTGAACACATGTTTCAACGCTAAAGTTTCCCTGTGCATGTGTGTTTCACAAACCGGACCCTGCAGCTCCTCGACAACCCAGCTGTCACGCAGCTGTTTCCTTCTGACATCTGTCAGCGCGCCAGAGCCCTGATTGCAGACGTTCCTGGCGGCACTGGTTCGTACTCTGAATCCCCAGGTGTGCATTCCTGCCGTGCCCTGAACTTATTTATGAAAGACGATCCTTACTTGTGAAAGAGATTGAAAGCTAATTACAATAAGGCTGATGACTCATCACAGAACGCTACAAGCTGTGAGGTGACATTTTCCAAGATGTTTTTGCACTAAACATTTTGCTGCATGAGTTGTCACAGGGTCATCACCAGTTGCTGGCAGGACGAGTGAAAGCCTTCTGAGTAGCAGCTTGCATTCCTCGCCATGTTGAACCTGTCCGCTTGCCTCTGATGCTTGACGACTATGACCATCAGCACAAGCAGGTGCACCTTGTGACTGCTTTGAATTCAGGGGTTCCAGCGTTGCGGAGAATGGTGGCAGAAGCTCTGCAAAGGCGTGATGGAGGCTGCAATTGTGACCCAGAGGACATCTACCTCTTGGATGGTGCAAGCGCAGGGGTGAGTGAGTCGGAGCACACATGTGCATGGTCTTCTGGTGCAGGGTGCCAGGTCAAACAGCAAATTATTCTTTGACAGGAACACGTCTTCCTCAGGCACATGCTCACCCAATGGTTTTTCTTAATTAACGCCAGTCATGGGATGGCTTTTTTTTGCCTGCACAAAGTATTGGCCAATTGGAGCAGGATTTGGAGGTGTGGCAGCAAACATAGAGGCAAGAAGGGCGCTTGTAGCCAGAGTTTGGGAGAATAGGAGTTGACAATAGCATTCAAGAAAAAAAGTGTCTGGTGCATAAAGCAGAGGGACAGACAGAAGGAGATGGAGGGGTTGAAAGCAGGGAGGCTGGCTTGTAAGGTTTAGTGCTTACTGCCTTCAGGCACTGCTCTAATTGTTTAATTATTTTATGTCAAATCAGTTCAATGTGCAAGGACACCGCACGCATCCACCATCAATATGAATCATTTTGGATGATGATGATGATGACGTCCACTATGGTCATGGTCCGAGTGGATCACTGCAAGCTCCAGTTTGCCTGGTGTCAAGCGCTTGTAATCCAATGGATTTTTCCACAGGCAGCAGCTGACCTGGTTTCAAAACTTGAAGTTTGTTTCAGTTGCTTCAGTCCAGTTCCTTATCTGATCATAAGCAGATGATCATATTGTAGAGGCTCGCTTGTGCAAAGAGCCTTTTTGGAACCAGGATTTTGGAGCCAAGCAAGCCCTGGTTAGGCGGTTTGTCCTTGGATTTTCAATTCATCTTGCCATTGAGCTGGCGCTTCTGCTTTGCCACAACAGCTCATGCCACGTCAGGTGATATCTGGCCCCTTGTTGCGCAGGTGCATCTCATGATGAGGCTGCTGCTGCGACCAGCAGAGAACGACGCCATGCTCGTGCCCATTCCGCAGTATCCCTTATACAGGTGGAGTGAAGCATGCCTGGGAACGCTTGCTCATCTGTGTGCGTCTGCAATCTCACGAGCCAGTGTTTGTGCAGGCTTTTCAAACAAGGCAAGCAAGGTCATCAAAGTTTGCACTCAAGAGAATGAAAAGCATAAAACACCTGACTTGTTCACAGAGGTGCATAGGCAGATAAAGAGGTGCTCCCAGCATAGCTGACATCCATCCCATCAACGATCTCTATGATTCATCCATCTAGAGTCTGCCATGGTAAACCCTCCTCTGTTCCCTATGTGTGACAGCCACGCTTTTCCCACGCATATGTGCAGTGCCACGCTAGCGCTTTATGGTGGCAGCTTAGTCCCTTATTACTTAGAAGAGGAGCAGGCGTGGGGTTTGAACACAGAAGAGCTGAAGGCAGCCTTAGCTGAGGCTCGAAGAAAGGGGATGTGTGTTAGAGCCCTTGTGGTGAGTATGCCTGCAAATGCTGATGCATGATGTGCGCTTGACATGCTCATGAACATGCACACATGCATGTGTATGTATGTGTAAAAGGAGAGCCTTGAGCCAAGGGACATTGCATCCCTGGCAAGTAGTTTGTGATGCAAGTTAGATTGTTTTGGCCTGAATTCCATTGCTGACCTTTAGAGTAGGTGTCCTGCCTCCGCTGCCATTTACGCCTAGTTTCCCATGCCACCACCCCTGCTTGCTCCAGGTAATAAATCCAGGGAACCCTACTGGCCAGTGCCTGAGTTACGAAAATCAGGTGGACATCATCAAACTGTGTGCAGAGGAAGACCTCGTGCTTATTGCTGATGAGGTTTACCAGGTGATTAAACCCGGATGCATCCTTGGGATGGAAATGGCTGGCATGCACCCACGTCTGAGCTCAAACATTTGTCAAGGTAGTGCATGATAAGCCATGCTGCAAAGTGTGAGTTCTCAGACAGTACTCAGTCAGGGACAGAGGGACTGTGATGTAGTGCTCTTGATGCAATGAGTTGCTGTCTTGAGTTATTGATCGCTGATCTGGACCTGTTATTTAATTGGGGGCTGGTTCTTAAGAGGTTTGCAGGCAAGAGCACGCCCCACATGAGTAGCTGGCCATGTGCCAGGCAAAAGTTCCAACCTGAACAACAGTTTTTTATGACCTCTTTGAATGTGCACTTCCCTGCATGCTTGCTGAAGGAAATCTGTGGGAGGTTGCTTTTTAAGGCCATTGCTCTTTCTGAGGCTGCACAAAAATGTTTCTGGCGTGTTCTTGGCCATTGGTGCAGGAAAATGTCTACGCTGCGTCCAAGAAGTTCACATCCTTCAAAAAAGTGGCAACTGATCTTGGCCTAGCTTACAGGTTCCCCATTGTGTCCTTACATTCCACCTCAAAAGGTTTGTGTATGGGAGGGGGGTAATGTGGCCCAGTTTGTGTGCTCAGCAATGCATCGAGCTCATAGCAAGCAGGCACTTGTAGATCCTATCCTTTGTAATCAGGTTACACAAAGAATTTGTCTGAGCGTGCTGCTTCTTTAGCAGCTGACAATCCAGGCTGCCCCATGATTTTTTGTTTGGTGTGCGTGAATGTGTGTGGATACTTTTGGCTGCATACGCTAACCTCCTCGTGCCCTGCTCCTGCCCACATTGATTGAATTACATCTCTGAAATTGGTGGAAGGCCAGTTCCTGCCTTCTCAATTGCACCAGGGCTTTTGTCCTGGAAACTGCTCTGCATGTATGACAGTGTTAGCTCTGTGCATGATGATCCGCATCCTGTATTGCTCGTGCTGTTCATCCTTAGATTTCAGAGCTTGTTCTGTTTGCTTGACTGGCTTGATCCAGGCTTTATCGGGGAGTGTGGACGCCGTGGGGGCTTCATGGAGATGACAGGCTTCCCAGACGCCGCGAGAGACCAAATCTTCAAGCTGGCATCCATCAACCTGTGTCCAAACATTTCCGGCCAGATCGCCACGTCCTTGATGATGAACCCTCCCCGAGAGGGGGAGCCCTCTTACGAGCTGTACATGAAGGTAATCTTTTGGGTGACATGAAAGCAATTCATTTCACGCTTTGGCCAAAGGATGACAATCTCAAGCTGCTTCTGGAAGGCTAACTGCTAGACGCCTGGATTGAAGGCTTTTTTTCTTAAACCTGTAGGTCTGCAAGACTGTTACAAGCTCCTTCTGTGTAAGATGTCACCATTGTTGGTCCATGGCTGGCAGGAAAGAGGCCAAGCGACTCCATGCCCTGTGAATATGCCTGTTGTGTTCACTCATCCAGTGCAACATTGCAGCCTCAGGTTTTATGTGAAGAAGCCAATGGTTGGCCAGCTCCTCCGGTCATTCGGCCTCAATGTTGTTCCATTCCCACAACCTGTGTACACAGGAAAAGACGGGTATTCTCGAGTCCCTAAAGCGCCGCGCTAGGACACTGGTGTCCAGCCTGAACAAGCTGGAGGGCGTGACGTGCAATGAAGCAGAGGGAGCATTGTGAGTGTCTTTTCTGCGCGCATTTGGAGGATGATGTCACATTCTAGCATCCATGCCTCTCCCTATCCGTATGCTCGGGCGTGCCGGATGGGTATGCCCGGATGGGTATGCTGCATCGGGCCTGTTGAGGAATAACTTGGGAAGGCGTGTGTGTCTTTGTTGCTTCTTTCCAAGGGTGCATTGCTGGCCGGTGAGCAACCACCACCACCACACAATCATGTTCCCAAGATTACAAACGTTTGAAAGTAACTGGTGGGCTTGCACCTGATCCACCTCTACAGGTATGCCTTCCCTCGCATCCGCTTACCTGCACGTGCCGTGGAGGCAGCAGCAAAGGAAGGTGAGGATGAGGGATTATGCCAGGAGGCGTCAACTCAACACTGCTGGGAATTCTTCTCCCCGCATGCTCTTCCTGTACCTAAGCCTGCCAGTCATTCATTAGACATTCATCATGGTCACCAAAGAATGATGAAAGTTGGAAGGCACCAGAACACTCTCCTGTCCTCAGGTCACCCAAAAAGGGCTCACAGGTCCACTCTGGAACCATGCTTGATTTTTGAAATTAAGTATGTGTGACCCTATGTACCATGCTAGCGTCCTGCATATTTAAATTATTGAAACCTTCTTGGCTGACTTTCCATTAAGAAAATTGGCTGGAGTCCTGTGTCTGACCAACCATTGAGTCTCTTAAATCTTTTTCTGCAATTGTATCCTTTCAAGTTATAGGACTCCAAAAAAAAGCCATCTGGATATTTGGTGGTGGTGAAAGATAGGGCTCTCACCACCGCAAGTTTGAGATGTGGGCCATGACTGGCAGCTTTCAGTCTTTAGTAAAAGAGGCTGCTCTCCAAGAAAACACAAGCTTATAAGCTGCCAGTCATGACGCACCTATGCTGAAAACATGTCATAAGCGCGTGTTTTGGGGCCTCAGGTAGCCCTCCCCCTTTTGCATGCTTTTTTTTGTATACTCTGCAGAATTTATATTACCGCATACATATCGTTTTGCCCTGATCAGTGTCTTCGAGCACAAAAATTTCATATTTATTTTGAGGGTGCGCAGCAGTGGATTGAGATGAAGATTAATGTTTTGGGACAGCTTGAGAGTGGACAAAAATGCTCCACCCCGACCTTGCCCAGCCTTCCCCTCAGCAGCAGCCCTCACCTTGCAGCAGCCTCTCTGCAGCACCTCCCTTCACAGCAGCAACACAGGGGAGAGCACATGCAAGGCCAGCAGGGGTAACAGAGGGAAAGGATGTAGTGGGAGTATGCTGCGCAGTGGGGAGGGAGCAGCAGGATCCCCAATGCAGCAATAAAGTAGAATGAAATTGTTTGTTTGGAAAGGGCTCGAGCAGGGCAAGGAGGAGGGGAACAAGAAGACAAGTCTGCATGTTCATCACTGGCACCTAGATGGACATTTGGTGCTCGTTGATTGCATGGAACCTTTAAACTGATGCCCATTGTGCTTCTTAGGGGCATACAGGGGCAAGGGCCCTGCGTGATCATATGATGCGCGATGAGACCAATTATTTTTTGGGTGCGTGGTTGCAAAGCTAATACTTTTGGGGCGGTGCAGGATGAGTCCAGTTCTGCACGGTATACAATTCATCCTAACTTGTCAACTACGCTGCTACTAACTGAGTACCTGATGCCCTGTTCATCCCCCAGGCAAATCGCCAGACGGCTTCTACTGCATGGAGATGCTGATGAACACGGGCATCGTGGTGGTTCCTGGATCAGGGTTTGGACAAAAGGATGGCACCTACCACTTCCGCACCACATTTTTGCCGAGCGAAAACGAAATTGGGAGGTGCGTGCTCTTGCTTTCACACACTGTCCTGAGAGCAAACATACCCCCAAGCTCAAGAGTTCATAGCATCTTGCTGTCCTCATACCTGACTCATACGCTGTGACCTCGTTGATCAGCCTGCTCCTTTGTGATTTCCAGACTATCAGGCAGGCCTAATATAATTGTTGGAGCTCCTGCGGCACAAAACATGCACACTGACCAGGTCGATGGCACCATGCTTGTGAACATGAGTTCTCTTGCATGAAGGCCGCATTCATCCTTGCTGAAATAACGTACGCTTTTCTGTGCAGCTGTAATGTGTGCTCATTACACTTGAATGCTGGCATGATGTCTTCCAATCATCATCTTTTCCAAGCATCTTAATTCTTGCAGGAAGCTAGTGAGGACACAACCTGTACTGTCTCTTGCGTGCTTGCAGTGTGATTGAGCGCCTGTCCAAGTTCCATGCCGACTTCCTAAAGAAGTACAGCTGAATCGTCCAAGCCGTCCTCAGGCTTGGTTGCAAGTCTAGTCAGCCACCTGTATTACAGCCGTGATATCACTGTTGTGAACCTGGTGACGATCACCTTGCATGATTGGATGGACAGCGGTTGTTTCCTAACAACGGGCAATAATTTTTAAATCGATTTTCAGTAGTGCTGCCGGGTTTTCGGATTTGAGTTGGCGTGTCTCCATCGGACTTGCATGTGCTTTAAGAAATTGAAATTGTGATATAAACATTGTATATACACACTTCTTTTCGTTAATAAACGTCCATGATGATGTCAGCGCACTGTAAAAGTGGTTGTTGCCCTGTGGAGGTGAAGGCCCGTTTGTGAGGACAAGTCAGGTGACACGGAAATAGATAGCATGGAATAACATAGAGAAGCCAGAGGCATATTCAAGCGCACATGCGCGCACGCGCGCACACACACACACACACACACACACACTCACATACACAGCAGCAACTCTGAAAAAGACATATACAGACACATGCCATTAACTTGGAAAAAGACAAAGGCGCGCTTGTGCATACACACACACACATGCACACATACATGAACATATACACACGTGTGAACAAGGGCACACATTCACTTACACACGAGGAAACGCATGCCCGCGCACACATGTATATTCACACATGCGCGCGCACACACACACACACGCACACACACACACATACACACACACAATGAACATGCACACGCCAGCAACTTTGAAAAAGACAAAGGCATATACACACAGACACATGATATTAACCTGAAAAAAGACATAGGCGCGCTTGGGTGTACATGCACACACGCAAACGTACACATGAACATATACACACATTCCAACAGCTTCAAAAAGGACAAAAGCGTGCACAACACATACAGACACGCGCGCACACACACACATACACGTACACACACTCATGTGTAAATACACATCCACATACACATGTGAAAAGGCACACACACGCATTCACTAACGCATGAGGAAACACACACGTGCGCACATATTCATGTTCACACACACACGCACACACACACATACACACACACGCCAGCAACTTTGAAAAAGGCAAAGGCATATACACACAGACACATGCCATTTACCTGAAAAAAGACAAAGGCGCGCTTGTGCATACACACACACACACATACATGAACATATACACACATTCCAACAGCTTCAAAAAGGACAAAAGCGCGCACGCGTTCACACACATACGCACACGCACGCACGCGCACACACACACACGCACGCACGCACGCACGCACGCATACACACACACACACACACACACACACACACACACACACGCGCGCGCGCGCGCACACATACACACATGCACGCACATGCACGTGCACACAGACACACACACACAAACACACACACACACACATGAGCACATACACACATGCCAGCAACTTCAAAAAGGACAAAGGTGCGCATACACACACAAACCACACACACAACATACACACAATGAACATGCACACACGTGGACACACACACACACATACACACACGTAAAAACACACACACACATTCACATACACATGTGAAAAGGCACACACACGCGTTAAGTTACACACGAACGTGCGCATACATTCATATTCACACATGCATGCCAGGTTGATCTGTTCAGCAAGTATGAGGAGCTAAAATTCAGGCAAAAATGGGATGGCACCGCATTACACACACAGGCACCATCACCTTTGCTGGCCTTGCATTAGGAAGACTCCACGATCGTGTTTGTAGGCAAGAAACACCCATTAAGCATTTGCATGTAGACAAGATCAACTGTGTCATAGCAAGTAGACAAGAATCACTATTCATCATTTGCAGGCCAGGCCGCTCAGCATGCAAGTGTACCTGAATGTGTACGATGTACCGGGTGGAAACGAGCAAATGGACTCAGTCATTCAGCGCCTGAATGAGTGGGGTAGGCTTGCCGGGTTTGGGGGTGTTTTCCATGGGTAAGTCTCACTGATTCCAAAGCACCTAGCTTCCTGGTCCAGGAAGGGTGGAGAATGAGTGGGCAAACGCAAAGGGATGCTGCCCAAATTCTGTGCATCTTGACCAAGCTCACTGAACACCTGGTTGCCCAAGCTTAAGCAAACAAGACAGGACTTGGGCTTGGCCTTTCCTTGAATTTTATGCAATACCGTATTGACTGATGAGGCATGGTCATGGGAGTGGTGCTGACCTTCTGAACGCCCAGGAACTGGCGGTACACCTTGGCATGTTGCTTTGCTGCACCTTGCTGTGCTTGCTCCTGCAAGTTTTGTCTTGCTGTGCCTTGCTGCATCCGCGCGTGGCAGCGCACAAAAGAAATGTATGAGCATCACTTAACAACACCGCTCCTGGCATGGGCATATGCCCGCAGCGCTGTGGAACTGGACGGGCGGGAATGGAGCTTTGGCGGTTGCCCTGCAGGTGAGAATACTCAGCTGCTATGCTTACTTGCGTCACAAAGGCGTCACAGATGGGATGGAGCAAAGGTGTAAAATGACTCAAACTTTGAGTCTAAGCCCTGCAGGTGAGGAGACCCAGCTGCAAACTTGTAAACCTGTGACACAAAGGCAATGTTATTGAGTACAAGTATCAAAAGTGGGCTCACAGCTAGTGCCTTGCGCATGTGGCTGAGCGGGTCAGGGGGTTTGTGCGTCACATGGCTTTGAAGAGGTGTTGAAGCTTGTTTTGGACAGGGGCTTGCCATTATGTGTCCTGTTTGATGTGGCAGTTGCACTTGGAAAGCCGCAGCACTAAATGCTGAAGGAATGAAGACGAGAAGATTCTTTAACGTCATGACAGCAGCAAGAGTACAAGCGATGAGTGTGCGCACAGTCACACACACACACACACGCACACATACACATACACACAAACATACACACATACAAGGGTTACAAGGAAGGTTAGCCTACAGCCCAAGAGTCTGGCTGATCGGCTGCTGGTATAAAAACATACACACGCACGCACACACACACACACAGCGCGCGTGCACACACACACACACACACACACACACACACACACACACACACACACACACACACACACACACACACACACGCACGCACGCACGCACACACACACACACACACACACACACACACAGCACGCACGCACGCACACACAGCACGCACGCACACACAGCACGCACGCACACACACACACACATACACACACACACGCACGCGCGCGCACATACACACAGGGTCTGGTGTGTATGGCTTTGAGCCCAGGAAGAACCCAATGTACAAGTTCCGAGAGACAGTAGATTTGGGTCCAACCAAAAAAAGCAAGCAAGAGGTACGTGATTAGTGGCATCATGCTTATGACCTGGCTTGTCGCTTTGTTTGAGCTTAGGATGCGCATGTGTCAGGGTCATGAAAAATTCTCCAGTGGTTCATCTGGGCAACACATCGCTTATAAGGGTCATGCTGCCACGAAATTGACATACAGCATCTTATATAGCCAAGTGCTGGTACTCCCGAAGGCAAGTTATCACAAAGCATTCTATGTTGCCAGGTGCCTGCATTTCAAAGGCTCCATCGACCACCCAGATCTCTGGGTGCCGCTTCCGTCGCTGTTACACTGTTTCTGACTGAATCCCTGGAGCCAGGGATCTAATCCCCTTGCCTTCAACTTGTAGGGGTAGCCCCAATACAAAGGAAAGAACACAGAAGATAATTGTGCAGGCGGTAACAAGCACTCCCTACGTCAGTTGAAGGAGTCTGCCCCACGGTAGGGAGAGCCATGTCCTCGGGTTTCTAAGCATGTTGTAATTGTGCGGCACACTCTGCGGCATGAGACCCTGTGCACAGGCACTAGAATATAACTATTTGAAAATAATGTTTCAAGGGGTGCAGGGTGCACCCAAATAAGTATTCCCACACCCCTCAAACCATCGGAGGAAGTTACATCGCGTTCCCCCTGCTGCATGCTCTTGCAACCCAAGTGCATCTCTGCATGCAGGCAGCAAGCGCGCATGATATGAACTCAGCTCCAGTGACACCAAGCATTTCTTCTTTTTGTGGGGGTGTCCACCGGGATCACCGCGAATTCAGGAATTTTGTATTTGAGATGCTAACTCAGTAGCCCCAGATACTACACCCCTCAAGGTCTAGAGGGACCCTGAAGGGGACGAAGTGCAGCTTGAAAGCAGTTGACTGCGGAGTTGAACAGTGGTCTCTCCCCTACTCATTCGTCCATCATGCTTTCAGGACAAGAACACTGCACAGAACACTGTACACATCCCTGAACAACAACAATGTGTACAGAACACTGTACACATCCCAACACTGTGTCCCATCCCTCAGCATGACTGCTTATCCGTTAAGACAAGCGTTAGCACAGCAACGCCTGGGAAAAAAGTGTCTGGCCTCTTATTCTGGCGTCTTGCTGCTGGTCGAGCTCATCTTTCTTCAACATCCAATGCAGCTCTTGTGTTTCTCCCTCACCATCCTCTCAGCAATACCATTTCTGAAAACGCAAAACAGCATGGTAGTATAGAGCGCTGAAAAGGTAGAGGGGAAAAGGGGTGCTGGAGTGCTTGTTGGAGTTAGGAATGCGGTCATAGCAGGCAAGCAATTCTTTGCTAACATTGCGGTAAGTTCAAGGTCTAATGCTACTAACTCTACTTAATTGCTGCTATTGGTTTGTGGCATGCTCTCCTTTTTGAGAGGTTTCGTTTTGGGCCTAGCAGACAGGGATGTGTGTGCGTGTATGTGTGTGTGTATGCATGGATGTGTGTGCGTGCCTGTGTTTGTGCGTGTGCTTGCTTGCTGAAATTAAAGCATGCAAAAGCCCCACTCAGTTTGTGTCACAAACTGTGCAAATGCGCAGCACATGCAAGCATCCTCATACTGGACCCTTCTCCCACTTGTAGGTAAAGCAAATTCTGAAGCGCCTAAAAGGCGAGTGGTCTGGACCTTCCTATGAGCTGCTTAGCCGCAACTGCTGTCACTTCTGTGAGGTAAAGGGAGCTTGTGAGCTGCCTTGCTTGCTGCCTGTGAATGTGTTGCTGCAATGGCAGCAGAACTCTCAATGACAAGACTGCTTCCTTATCTGTCCATGCTTGCATCTTTCTTTTCATCTGCAACAGCATAACCTGGCTTTGTTTTTTTTTTGGTACCTAAGACTGTGTAGGATCTGCATCACTGTGCAAAAACAAATACCTGGTAGTAATGACCTTGCGCGTTGACCGCATGCATCCAGAATGAATGTGTTTTTGAGGGTCCATGGTTGTATGTCATTGTGCAAATTCATGCTTAAAACTACAAGAGGTGTGAGTGGTCAAGAGCGCACTTGCCCCCCTTTTCCCAGCAGTAGCCACCCCTGCAGCACCTGCCTGACTTGCCTGAAGAGTGCTATCAGCAGATGTGCACGAATAAAGCACATTTGCGTAGAACATCTGCCTCTGGAGTGCGTGGTCAGTGCGAGGTGTCAAGAAACGGTGATTCTGGGGAAGGCAAACAGAACGTCCATCTATGTTAGGTGGCCAAGACAGACAGGCCCAAATTACTCAGCACATGTGAGCTGATTTGGTGGCAATGCAATATCTGACAAGAAAAGTCTGTTTTGTGGTGATACTGCGCAACATATGCCTCACTGATGCGCTCCTGCAGGCATTTGCCCAAGAGTTGGAGGTCCTGCCTGTGCCAGGTGAGAGGGTGAGAGGGGAAAATATGGGATGATAATGATATGACGGGGGGAAAAGTGGTACTTGTGTAATCAGAGGTTAGGACAAGCAATCATCCTGCTCTTAAGTCGTGCTTCCTGAGGACTCTGTTCTGCATGAGTCGCCCCCTGATGTACTTGTTTGGGGAAGCCTCTCCCCCATGCCTGAGGTCAGCAAAATGCTTTGAACCCTGGAGCCAGCATGTGTGTGTCTGCGCGTGTGCGGATGAAGGGGCAGTTACACACAGGCCCCTTTGTTACTGCGCACGTGATGAAGTCAGTCCTACATGCATGAACAGCATGGTCTTTGAAGGCCAGCGTGCAGCCTCCAGCAACAAAATCTGGATCTATGCAACCTTGCATGGAGACATGTCAAAGACGTATGACGCCTTTCAATCCACCTTCTGTATAACTTCTTGATTACTTTGAGCCGGTCACAGCTTTTCGTGAGTCTGCTCTTTGCTGATTGATCAACTTTAAGGTCCTGCAGTCTGATCTTGCTAGCAACCTGCACGACCCAATACCAGTAGTCCCCTTGCTGACCCTCCACCATGTTGTCACCTCAAAACTAACACCCCACCAGACCTAGTCATAAGTAGGCAATGTGCAAGGGCCTGGAAGGTGCGGTGCTTCTTCAAATTTTACTGTTATTTGAGGTTTGTGTCTGTGTGATCTTCTGCCCTCCTCAGGCCGGCTCAATCCTTGTGGTTCCTTCCTTGTGCAGCCTGGCTGGCTCAATCCTTACATGCCCTTGCGATCCTCATTGTATCCTCATTCATGCCCTTGCAACCCTGTGCCTTGCAATCCTTTTAGCATCACATTCATTCTTGCCCTGGAACTCCTCCTGCCTTGCAATCCTCACTTCATACTCATTCATGCTTGGCGATGCTCTGCCATGCTGTCCTCGCAATCCTCTGCCCTCCTCAGGCTGGCTTAATCGCGCGGCAGCCAGCGCAGATGCCGCAGTGACCTTCTCAAACAAGGTAGGCATGCCATAGTGACTTTCTCGAACAAAGGTTGGCAGGCCTCCTTGAACGGCAGGCTTTCCTAAGGATAAGTACTTCTGGTTTAAGACAGTGTCTGTGCAAGGCCCTGCTGGTTGGCTTTGTTCAATGGTGGAGCCGCGGATGGGGTTGATGCCGACATGCTCTGCCTGCCTCAGAGGATTCAGTAGAGGATCTAGGATGATACATGCAGGCAAGCATGTTGCTTTCAAATCGCTGGTCTGCAAGAAGATGTTTGCATGCAATGATGCGAGGGCAGCTTTTCTTCCTCCTTGGATAATCTACGTGGTGTCATTGATTCTTTGTAGGATTCTCCAACAGCGTGTTGCACGCTGCTTGTATATGTAGGGATCGGCATTGGTATATAGCGCTATATGGCATATCGCGCTATATAATGCTATATAGCATGATAGAAGACCCTCATATATTGCACAGAATTTTGAGAATTCCGCACCCTTAAAACAATCTCATTCTTCTGTATGGTAACGCTATATGCCAATCTATAAGGAGCGGCATTGTTAAATAGCGCTATCATCATATAATGCTATACAACGCTATATTGCGCTGGAAAATGTGGCGTACAGCGCTATATGCCGATCCCTATGTATACGTGCTGTGTATTTCAATCTCTTAGCAGGGAAGTTTATAAATTATATGGTCCAAATACAGAGGGGGTTATCTAAGGCCTGAAAACAGGTGTTTTGTGCATGCTCCCTGCATATATACTCCCCAACTTGCATTTCTCAAGCTTGGGTTTACTTTCTTTCTGTAGCACTAAAGTTCTGGTGCAAGTTGGGGCGCACATCCCTAATAAGCCGCGGCATGAATCCTACTTTTGACCACCAAATCTCCATACCCGGCACCCACTGCACCAAATTGGGTAATTTTCAAAATTTGGAGTCCTTGTATAAAAACAGCATCATTGCAAAAGAATGCAGTGAAAAGACCCAGTGTTTGGTCAGAGACAGACTTTCAGCCATTTACCATGAGAGCAAATCCAGCACAAGTGGTGCCAAAAAGGTTGCTTTTAACCTCCTTCTTTCCTTTTTTGAACAAGCAGGATGTTAGCATTGTATATGATTGTCACAAAAACATGAATTTGGGAGGGGAAAATGGTCTCAAGGTGGAGCTACAGGCCCATTTCTGGGTGATCTGAGGCCAGGGGAGTGATCTGGGGTGCTCCGATATTCATCATTTTTGGTGAGCGTAAGATTTATATGAAAAGTAATGGTTGGCATGCTTAGATTTGATGAATAAACACTAGAAAGCATGTCAGTAAGATAAGCCAGTTGACCCCCTCTAGTGCAAATACATAGAATTTTAATCTGAATTCTGCAGCCAGCCATCTCATTTACAGGCCGGGCAATGTGGGCGAATATTCTTTTTTGCCTTATAATCTGTGCTGGAACAGCCACCCAGTCAATTGATTAATCCTGCAGCCTTCTTGCAAACAGGTCTACAGCATGGAGAGCACTGCAGGGAGCACTCTTCGCGCACTGTTCTCCCTTAAACACTCAGCCTGTAAGGCACCCAGCCAATTGATGCTTTTTTTGCCTCTTGTGTACAGGCCTACAGTGTTGGGAGCACCGTAGGAAGCAACATATCTCGCACAGCTTCTACTAGCTATGGATGGCTGTGCAACTCCATCAGTGGGATGCTACAGCAACAGCAGCAGCAGCAGCAGGAGCAGGATGAGGTTTCAGAGGTGCGCTTCCTCTTTGTCTCTTGCACGCTTGTTGGCCTTGGATTGGCCTGATCAGTCTCCTTGTAGGATAACTTATCCTACAAGCCAGCAGCGGGGGCTTTGGCTCCTGTGCAGTGGGAATTCCTTGCAAAGCTGAGTTAGGGACTATGGATGGAAAAATTGACTTGTAGCAATCTAAGCTAGGCCTCTTTTACAACTCTCGGAACACAAAGCTGGAAAGGCAGCAGCTGTGTTGGATGTGGACAAATATTCACAGCTTTAGGCTTGCCTGGCTCTTGTGCGAATGTGCAAGTCTTGGTTAGGTCCATCAGCCCAGGAGAGATGTCACTGCTGGCAGGCAACTTCTGAACCATCGGCATGTGTTTCAGGTTGCAGCAGTGTCGAGGCTCTTGAAATGAGATGTACATGTGCGTCACAATACCTGGAAAATGGTGAATTGAACAGCACTGCTATAGCTTTGGCAGCTTTGGCAACAATTATCTTGGTTGCACATCCGAGATGAGCCAAGTCACATCAGTCGTGCATTGTTTTTTGCCTGAGATGTCTGTTTTTGGCATATGTCAGCAGCAAAACATTAAGGACACTGCTAGAGGCTTGACATCAAAGGTGGGCATGTCTGCGGCTCCCCTTGCAAGTCATGCAGTGCATGCATGCCAAAGCGCGCGCGTGTGTGTGTGCATGGTGTGTTGCAAATCCTCCAATCCTATTAAGCTGTCTTAGAAAATGGCTACCTCCAGCTTGCACCGCTTGTTGCTCTCATCACGCCAATACTCCCACAAACCTTGTAGCAGTCGCCTGAGGGCGCAGGAGAAAGTTTTATCAGACACTTCAGCTTAATGGGTGGCTTCGCTGGAGGAAATAAGAAGCCGCCCGCCAAAGCAGTGAGTATGCCATGTCCCTGGAGTGAGTTTTGTCCTCTCTATTGTGGTGTATCAGACTGTGCGACTTCCTTGGGATACCAAGAGAGATTATCTGTGGGTACTTTTGAGCTCTTCATTTTGGAATTTCCATAGCACAACTCGTTTCAAGTGAAAGGCGCTGCATGGTGACTCTTCTACGTGCTCCTCTTGCCCAGTAGCAGTAATTAATACTCATGCTCTTTAAGCCAGCTCATTGGGGCGTCTGATTGTGTGTTTTTGCTACACTGGATGTGCAGATCCTTGATGATATTGGGTTTGTTTAGGTGTGTTTATTCACATACATGCTGTGCAGCGTATAAAATATGCATCAACGTGTACCATTAGGGGGCGTCAGCCAATCCCACTGCTTGTACTCTTTCATCCAGAGTTTTGCAGCTGTTAGGCCACTAGCAACGGAAGTACACATAGTGTACCAAATTTACCATGATACCCGTCTTGCCGTTTTGCTCATCACGTTTGTACCCCAAAGCCAGCCAAGCCAAAGTCTTGCTCACGCACGGTAGGTCAAATACAATATGAAGCTGACCCCAACAACGCTGTATTTGCTGCAGCCTACAATGCCCTACAAATGAAAATTAAAAAAAAAAGACAAATATACACAGATCTTCAGTGTTCTACTTTGCTGCTACATGCAGATCTGGGAGGGCGGTCTCACTCATGGCTCACCCCTGCACGCTGCCCTTGCTCAGCACCCCAGGGGTCCAGCCCACTCGGGCATAGCGCACCTACCTCCGCACCTCAGCAGCTATACAAGCAACAGCAGCATTGACGGCACCTGCCCCTTAAACACAGCATCAGTACCTCCAGAACCCCAAGCTCCCCCTGACCGTGCAGCAACTGGTTGTGTTGGCGCAAGAGGGTCAGGCATCGACATGCAGCACCCTCACCCTGTGCCTTCCGCCAGCAGCAGTAAGGAGCAGGAGCATCCCCGTTCCTCTGCCTGGTGGCGCGACAGGCTTGCAGGGTGGGTGAGCTGGATGGTCGCTTATGTGCATACCCATGCTCTTGGGTGTTCTATTCCAGTTTTGATGTTTAAGAGGAATGTCCAAGGGGGTTGAAGGTCTGATTAAGAGCCAAAGGTGTCAGCTTGTTTGAAAGCCAACTAACTCTTGTTCGCTGCCAACATCCTTTGCTGCCATCATGTTGATGTGACATTGGGGCCAAACCATTCGTTTTGTAGCAACTTGCCAAGCAGCATTTCTGAGTAAGAATTCAGGCACACCTCAAGACACGTAACGATACAGCTTCATGATCGCAGCATGAGCTCCTTTGGTTCAAAGGATGTATGTCACAGCCTTTTAGGCAGGGCCTCCCCCACCTTCCCTCCTGCCTGTGCTCAACTCTCAATCTCATGTACAACTTCCACGTTCCTTCCCACCTGAATGTGCATAGACCATGAGCAAGTATGATATGCGTGCTGCCTGTTGATCTGCCCAACAGGGGTCTGCAAACTGCTGCAGCCGCCACAGCTGCTGCTGCCTCCGCTCCATCATCATGGTTCGCCAGGGACGCTTTCCAAGGAGGGCAGTGTGCTTCCTCACCCCCCACTCCCCTCTCTCCTAGTGCCTCCGCAGCTGGAGATGCAAGCACACAGAACACCGGTGCCAGCTTCTCCCTTGCATTTGGGAGCACTTGCAGACCAAGCACCACCCACAGCCGCAGCAGCAGTGATAGCAGCGACGGTGCAGATTCTGTGGAGGAAAAAACGAAGGGTGGCATGAGTTCAGGCTCTTTACAAGGGATGAAGGCCAGTGGGGGGGGAGGGTTGCAAGACTTGCCGGGCACCTGCAGTTTGAGTGTTCAAGAACGATCAGGGATGGCAGTGGGGGCAAGGGCTGGACACGCTGAGGGCCCGGGTGATCCTGCTTCTCTTGCCACCTCAGAGCAGCACCAGCAGCAGCACTTACAGCAGGAGTTTGATTTGCTTGGGCTGGAGGTGCAGTCTGAGCAGAAAGCCAGCATTGGACAGCAGCAGCAGCAGCAGCAGCAGCAGCAGCAGCAGCAGCAGCAGCCTTGGAGCGTAGAGACCTGTGCCTTTCCCCCACTAGTATGCCCAGAGCAGGCAAAGAGCAGGCAGACACTACAAGAAGCCGAGAGGGCGTTGATCTCTTGGGTGTGTTGCATTTACAAACTGTACTGAAGCGCTCAGTCTCTGCGAGTGCTTAATACAGAACTATACCAGACCACATCGAGCACATGGCAGTTTGGGCTCCTGCTGTGGCTGACGCCGGTGCTGAAGCCCGCTGTCACAGCTCGCCATGTCCACTCTTTTCATGAGCAGTAACAATCAACATGCTCCTTCCAAAGGAAGATTTCTGAAGTGTGTTTGAATTAAATTAGAATTCCCACCAGCGACCGATTCGCCAGAGATCCGGGCTGTAGATAAACCAGTGTAAACCAATGTTTATATTGAATAAGTGGAAAGGCGCATGTAAATCCGCGATACTTTCCATGCATGGGAATGCCCTGCAAGGAACACAGAGTTTGTGTGGAAGGGCTAGAAACAACTGGAGAGCTGCATGGGCACAAGATGTTTCCTCCTCTTGGTTGCAGTGCAGGTGCAGCCATCCGTACATGTCACCATTCCCACCTGCGTAGAGCTTCCGGAACACATAATATGCAACTGTATGCGCAAGAATAATGCTTGCACCTGCAGGACTGTGTCAAGACGGTCCGGTGCAACATGGCTAGGCAGTAGGAGACACCATTGTCCTGTATGCACATAACAACAGGTCTAAGAGGAGCAGTTGCGTGGCTTGCGAGTGCAAGCTACATATTTTGGGTTCATGCTGCTGAAATGTTTAGCTCAATGCTGCTCTGCCGTGCGAATTCATATGAACTGCCCTTTGCTCCTGGCCTGTGCTTTGCAGGATGAAAACACCCCTGGAGGAGCAAGTGCCCCGATCTTACCCTCAACAGTTCCAGCATTGGGAGATTCATTAATATGACCTATTGAACGGGGTCATTGGGGAAGGTCTGCGGAATGTCTCACGTACGCAGCTATGTGGCCCACCTGAGTGTTTTTTGGTGAGGATTAGAAAGCTTTGATCCATCCAGCAATATCTGGACCCTTGAACTCTTCTCCAAGAAAAAGTGCCAAGGACATAAGCTGCATTTACTCAAACTTGGTCGCCTACTTTTGCCGCAGCATAACATTTCGCTGTACATAGCATTCCTGCCCCAAGTAGCCCCCTTTTTGTAAGCAACACCAAACCCTGGGCACCAGCTGCAAGTTCTCTTAGCTGGACTGCTAGCACTTTTTGCAGAACTTTTTCAACCTTTTCAGGACTTTCTCACCTATTGGCCCCTGCTGGCAAAATGCTTGTATTCATTGCCATCGCTATGCAACAATGATAGGACGGCCTTGCTTCACCTCAATTATGCCTCTGATGCAACTCCTCACACACGCCTGGCTATCAAGAGTAAATCCCCAGTGGGAATGAAAAAAAGAGCCAGGCAAGCACTGTTGTGGTCACAATTTGTAATTCACAAAGTTACGATGGTTTTTCACCTTCAGCCAGAGGTTTTGGCTGCTTGGTTTGCTAGGCTGTGCCAGCCAAACAAATAATCTATGACTTATTTTAAAAACGTGATAAGCATCTTTAATCTGCTTCTGCAAGAAGTGAAAAGAAAAGAAGAACTACGCAGGCAGTGTAAGCACTCCCCACATCAATTAAGGAAAAGAGGATACCTAGGGTCGAGGCACTGTGCATGCCCTTCACCAAGAGAAACAAAAGAAAGAAGTCAATTGGGATCAGGAGGGTTACTAGCAGTAGCCCATGTCTGATCTTGGTGACGAGAGTTGAGAGGAGTCTTTTCAAGAGCGTGTCTGGTGCTAGCAAGTTTATAAGCGTACTGGACGGAATGGGCATGAAGCTTCAGAGCAAGCCTGGTGGCTGTATGAGTGTCAAGACCACTGGTCTTGGCAAGCTCTTTATGAGGCTCCAGAGTGTGGGGGGTGTAGGGAAGGGAAGGGAAGGGAAGGGTTACATAGCTGTACCTGCCTGCGGGGGCAGCTTAGCTGAAGCAAAACGTGCCTGCAACCAAACCAGTCCAAACTAAAAGCAAAATGAGCTAGAAGCTCAGTCACAGCATTTCAGGCAAGCAGACACAAACTTGGCTAATCCTAGGACATCAGCCTGATTCATGAAGTCTCTAAGGCGTGATGCACTGCTTGGGGGTGCAGAGCTAAACAGATGCTGGAACTGAGTGCGCAGTTCTGTTAAATCCTGGGATGGGCAATCCAGGATAACATGCTCTTCGTCTTGTACAGTGTGCCAGTCACATTTATTGCAAATTCTAAGCTCGTATGGGCACCTATTTCCATGATGCCGTTGGGTTTCTACTCGAAGGTTGTGACCGGAAAGGCGTAAGCATGAAATACTGCGAAATAATTTTTGAGGAATATCTTGTCGTAGGTAGAGAGGTAGCAATGGCTTTTTGTTTCTCTTCTTTTCATCCCACCAGCCTGGTATAGAGCCCAATGGAATGCCAAAGTGTGTGTGGTACGTCCTCATGATTCTACTGGAAGCATGGGCCTCTTGTGGAGTCAGACTGTCCAGACTCCTCCAATCATGGATAATATGCTCACGAAGAACACCCTCCAAGTCGTTCATGTTAACCTTGGCTCTGGTGCGTATAGCAGCAGCAAACTGTTGAGCATGAGGCACGTCATTCAAGGCTGTCAGAACCTGGTGAGTCCAACTGCCCTTTTTATCAGCAAGTCGTAGGTCTGCTTGCGCAACTTGGCTCAAAAGGGCATTGCTTGTACTGAGAAGAGAGTTCCAGAATCTCATGATACACCTGAACCAGTAAAAATAAAGGGGCATCTGTCCCGTCTCTCGAAGTAAGCAGTGCGTTTCTGTTGCTCTCTTAACACCCAAAAGAGACTTGAGGAAGCCTGTATGATAGACATGTGCTTTAGTTTTCGCTGATGACTCGAAAGAAAGTTTGTCTGTAGCCCATATTTGGCATCCGTATAAACCTGCTGTGAGTGCAAAGACTTGAAAGAGCCAAAGCATGGCATGTTTCCTATTCAAGATACCAAGTTCAGCGCCAGCCTTTTGTACTCTGGCAATGCCTCCCATAAAGTTACGTGCCATTCGGCTTGTAGCAGCATTCATTTTGCCATCACGTCTCAGTAGAACTCCAAGGTATTTAAATTCTGTAACAACCTCAAGGGCTGTGCCATTGTACTCAAAAGTAGGCAGTTGCGTAGAATCTGCGCTGAAAAAAACCATGACCTTGGTCTTGTTTGTATTGAGTGTCAGCTCTTTGTGGCGCGCATACTCATGGAACCTATTAAGCTGGAATTGCAGGTTTTCCGCAGAGTTTGCAAGAACCATCGTGTCATCTGCATAATCACAATGGGGCACCTTGGTTGTTTCTGTGGCTGTAACAGCCCCTCGTCCAGAATCTAAAAAACGGTCCATGTCATTGGTATAGAGGGTGTATAAAAGAGGGCTCAGTGGGCACCCTTGTTTCAACCCCTTGTTTGGGGCCACTTCACCTGACTTTTTGTCTCCATCAACAAGAACGTATACCCCCCCTTGGTACATGGCCATGATGGCTTGTAATAAGTATCCAGGTGTGTTCATTCTCTGCAAGTGTTCCCACATTCGCTTCCTCTGGACATTGTCATAGGCAGCTTGGAGGTCCAGAAATACTGTGAAAAGTTTTTTCTTTGTTAACTTGGCTGTTGAAAGGGCATGTCGCAAAACAAAGAGGGGTTGATTGGTGTTTCTTGTTGGGCAGAAACCAAATTGTGTGTCAGGAATTTGGCCTTCAGTAAGGGCCCACTCTGTCAAAAGATCACGCACAACATTGGCATAAAGCCTGTATACACAGCCATTGATGGCAAGCATTCTGTAATTTTTTGGATCGCTCAGTGCATCTCTTTTATAAAGAGGGGTAATTTTTGTTTTTTTCCAAGCTTGTGGTAGCACACCAGCTGACAAAAGCAAGCGGAACAAATCTGTCAAAAAAGGGAGTAAAACATTCTCTGTCTGACGTTTCCCTCGGTCATTTGTGTATTCCCTTTCTGCATGTTTGATAAAAGGGGTTGAAAATGGATCGAAGCCCGGGCTGGAGTCAGCATTCATGCGAGAAATATTTCTCTGCACGTAGGAAGTCAAAGTTGCTGCATCTGGAACGTTGTAAGAATTGAGACTGGGTTGTATTGGAGACTCAGCAGTGTTTGACCTGTTTGACCTCTGTCTGTATCTTCCGCCAGGTCCTGGGGGTGTTGCAATTTCAGATGGCGTGGCTAGTCTAGATCGAAGCTGGTCACTCAGTGTTTGGTGTTTGTGGGGTAACCTGGATCGAGTGCTGTCTCTGGTATAACCATCCTCTTGTGTTTGAACAAAGTGTTGCTGGAGATGTTTAGTCCAAATGTCTGCAGGAATAGGGGTTGTGTGCTTGTGTTTGTAAGCTCTCATCACTTTGTAAGCGTCTACACTGCGTGAATCAATGAGGTCAACTATTTCCTGAGCCTTTTGTTTCTGGTGAGCTCTCTGTCTCGTTCTGCAGTATGATTTGTAAGCACGTTTGAGGTCTGCAGCAGGTAACCTGTATTTAATATGACGTCGTATTTCTGCTTTGTAAGCTCTGCATGTTCCATCAAACCAAGGTGCCATGGGAAGGCCCAGTCGTGCTCTTTGTGGTTTGTGTTTTGCGACCATGTCAGCCATTTCAGCAGCATGTTGGATAAAGGAAATAAAGCAGTTGTAAGCAGAATCAGGATTGCCACCTTGTATGGCTTCATTGAACATCTGAGGGACACGCTCATTTTCCATCAGGTTGGCCACGTATTTCTTTAAGAAATCCTCTTTCCAGATGAGCCTCAGTTCATTATCTCTCTGCTTCATTGTATGTGTGAGAAGGCGCACGTCAAGGTGTGGTAATCCATTCACAACGAACTGGCACGTCAGAGGTCTGTGATCCATGAGGTCAATGTTTGATATAACCTCTATTTCATGGCAGCATGAGTATAGGTCAGGAGACATAGCCATGTGTTCTGTCCGTGTTGCGTTTGGAGTGGCAGCAGCGTTGTAGCCAAAGAAAGTGGGTTGACCTACATCTCCTCTACCTCGTCCAGTAGTAAGTATCAGTGGCGTGAAGACAGCAATGTCCAACAAACACTCTCCTGCTGTATTTTGGCGAGACTTGTGACACTGGCATGCGCGGGTCTCTTTGAGCTGCGGGAATGATTCTAGCAAGTAAGAAAAAGGCTCAATAAAAGGGTCTGGCTGGTGGTCAAGGTGCGCATTAAAATCCCCCATCAAAAACAAGTGAGAGCAGTTGGCTTGGGCCTCAGAAACCTCTAATTGCAAGTCAGAGAACATCTGCCGAATAATGAATTCGCTCCGAGTGCCAGATTGGGGGTTGATGTAGATTGCTCCCAAAATCACTTTTCCTTCCACCCCAAAAACAGAGCCACAGATTTGTACCCAAACAGCTTGGATAGAATCGGAAACCTTCCAGATACGGACAAGGTCATGTAGACTGTTGTGAATATAAATTGCAACTCCCTGCCCTTTTCGCCCTTCAAAATCCACTGTATTGTGAAAGCATTTGTTGTGCGTGTAGAGATGAGAACTCAAGGGTGTAAGGTCACTCACTCGCGTTTCCAGCAGCACAGTAATGTGGTTCTCCCTCACATGAGTAACCAGTTGATCCAGTTTGTCAGAGTAAGTAGTTTTTGGTATTCCGTCACAGTTTAAAACAGAACATTTAATCCGCTTGCATTTGTCAGCATGGCTGCTCAAGCCCTATTGGTTTGCAATTTGGCCAATATGTCTGTCAGTTTGAGCACTGGAACCGTAGCAAGCATGAGGTTGTTGAGCAGCTTGGGCAAGGGCTTGCAGCACTGCGGGGGAGGGAGCTGAGGGGGTTTGCTGGGCTGGGAAAATCCTGGCGCGTAGCTGACGCTGTGGAGGGGGGGGCATGTTGCGTGGGGGTGGAGGGGGCATGCTGCGTGTAGGTGAGGTGGCGTTTGCTGTACCAGGTGAGACTGCCTGGCGCTTGTGGGGGGTATACTGGCTGCGCACGTGCTTAGGAGTGGTGCGTGGGGGCGGTGGGGGTTGCTGCTGCTGCTGCTGCTGGGGAAAGGGTGTTTGGCGCGTATGGGGGAGAGTGCTTCGCTGCTGCTGCTGCTGCTGTTGGAAGGAGGTTGGGCGCACAGAAGGGGGAGTGTTTTGCTGTTGCTGCTGAGTGCGGGGGTGTGCTGTTTGGGGCTTTTGCTGCTGGAGGGGTGCTATCATTGCCTGCGCTATCTGACGCGCTCGAGCTCGTCTGTCTCGGTCTGCTGTTGCTGCTGGAGGAGGAGCGGGCTGCTGCTGGTTGGGGAGAGGGGCCTGGTTCCTAGGAGGGGGAGTCTGTTGTTGCTGCTGCTGCTGCTGCTGCTGCTGACGGGGAGGGTGAGTTGCTTGGGGTGTTTGCTTCTGGGCGGGAGGGCGTGTGTTCTGGGATGTAGAGGGGATTGTGCGGGCTTGTGACTGCTGCTGCTGCTGCTGCTGCTGGGGAGGGGGGTGTAGATGACCCCTCCCTCACTAGTTTTCCTGTTGGCTCCTAGCTTAGTTTAGGCGGGCCTGTGAGCCTCTCTGGTGAGGCCCTAGCTAGCTTTCTAATTAGGGGACCTTTCTTGATACATGCAGCCGGACCTGGCTTGCGGAACTTTTTCTTTCTTTCCTTTTTGTAACAGGAGGACTTGCCTCCCATACCCACCCAAGAAGTCCAGCTAGAGACCATGGATACCCTACACTACCCCCTCGGAATCACACAAGCTTAGTGCTACCCCCCTGCACCACCAGACACCTCCAAGCACTCCCAACACGAACCATTTACAGTATTCAACTCAACAATCCTGATACCTAAAAAAGACGTTACCCGGAAACTCTGCCTCTCTACAATGAGCCACCGGGCAAGTGCACACGATCCAAATCGCAAACAAGCTCCTATCCCCTACCCAATTCCGAATGAGTCATCCAAACAAGGAGCAACCAGTTCCACGACTTTACAACTTGCTGTTTAACAGCAACGCAATAACCTGCCTCCTACATACCCCAATCCCCCAAGCACTGCGACCACTCACCAATTTTGGCTCACCTCCCATGCCTGCCTCCATTTGTAACACTCCTCTTACCCAAGACACACAAAACAGCAGCTAAAAACTAAAGAAGAAAAAGCTCCTCCACATAAACAAAAGCTTTTTCAACCCAAGTGCTTCCTCTTTCAGCCAAATGTCCCAAAATATAGACCTCTGGAACTACAAAACTAAAAACAAGGCTAAAGGATTCAATCCTTTGCCAAGTTGGCAGAGCAGACGACCCCCCCTAGATGCTGTAAATACCGTCTGCTACTATGACCTATACATTTATGAAGATTCTTCACAGCCAAGAAGTGGGGCAGAAGCAAAAAAAACCTTACAGCAGACCAAACTTACTTTGCACCCATGACCACAGAAAAATGGGCATTGTTGATGTTCAAAATTGCTGGGTTCACACCTACAAGCATCAAACCTGCCGCCCAAGCTGAAATCGAATGCGCTGTGAGATATGCAACTACTCTTGGGGCAAAGAGCCCTTCAACTCTGAGCCCCCTTATCTTGATATGTATATCTGTGATGCCTGTCATTGAACTTATTACTGGACATGTCTGAGAGAGCTCGGATGCTATTGAAATTAGCAAAGACAAGATTTAGACAATGACAAAGCGGGGTTGCCCTGCCAGTGATTATTTCATTGAAGAGGAAAAGGTTAGTAGAGAATCAAGCACTTTCAGCAAAGAATCGTATGCTCTATCACCCAAAATCACAGGCTTCTTGTCATGCCATCCCGTCTATGACGATCATGTAATGCACCTCACCTTAGACATCCCATATACTCTACAATACTACAAACTGATGCCACAGCAACTTTCATGCTCCTACCAAGCTGGGGAGGCCCAATGAGCACCAATCCATACTCCAACCTCCTTAATGCCTGCCCTCACCTTTGTTGCACACTGGGAACCAGAGCCTCAACAACCCTCGATTGTGCTATTCTCCCCTTCTGGGTCGTCAAGGAAATCATGCTCCCCCGTCACTCCTGGAGCCTACAAATTATTGTTGGAAGACTGCAGCAATAATCCGCTTGATTGAGAACAACCCAACCTGGCTCACAGACTTAGCACGAGACATTCCTGAGGCATGCTGGTGTAAAACAACCATAAGCAATGACACAGTTCTCAATGCCAGACACCCAGACATCGAGACTGGTTTCAAGAAGTTTGAAAATTACCCTCTGACCAACAGCATACTTCTAAGAAGATTGTCCAACAACCCCTCTCGCCGCTTACCGCATCTTGCCCAGATCTGGTCTGAAAAGTCCAGGACTGGAAAGTGTGGGTATACACAGATGGCAGCTGCCATATGCACCATGGAATATAAGGGGTAGCAGCAGGAGTCTACCACACTGATAGTCCCAATTGTATGCAATTAAAGGAAGTGGGAACTACCAATACCATGACTCATAGGATGATTGTAAGTTCCTGTGCTTAATGCACTCCCAACACCGGTGCAACCCTCCCTAAAAAGCCTAGCCTGCCACTGCCTGTATCCCCTCATGGAAATAGGCGTGACAAAACTCTTCCCACTTCTCAATGACAACCTCACCCACATCATTGATGGAAATAAACTCACATCCTTGCTTGGCCACAAAGTGAAGACTAGACACATTGTTGCTCTTAACAAGCTATCACATGCATCACATACATATGTCCTCAACTCCCATAGTAAAACAACAGATGTCATCAACACGATCATCAAGAGCCAAGACAGCTCTCCCAATGAACCCCCAGAGTCACGCTAAATTAAGAATATGGCGTATGAGGAGTCGATTAAAACTTAGCATACCCCCTCAGAGACCGGTCAAAATCGTGCTCTGAGAATGCATCCCAGCATATGGATGTGGACAGCCCTGAGAACCCACGCAACCCATACAATGATAATCAAAACTTACCCCGAGGGATGGCAGTCCCCAACCACGATGATCATCCTCCTAGCACGTATTCTACGTACCTTTCCTTAATGCACACAGCTGGACCTGGCTTGCATAGACTTTTCTTCTTCTTTCTTTTTCTTTTGTAAGGGCTGAACAAGTTGTAATAGCAGCTGCCATTCTCCAGGGCCACTCTCACATCGCCACCAATAGCCTTTCTTCACTTCACCAAATCAGGAAGCAAGTACTGTATCCAGAGCTTTATCGTCAGCATGTCCGAGGCCATATCCTTGAAATAACTATGCTGTACACTTTATACAGCTTGTGCGCAATTCACGAGAGGAGGCTATCTGAGGCCTACAATTGCCTTTTTTTTTGCACGCTCCCAGCATAGTTGTGCCCCAACTGGTTATTTTGAAACCTGGCTTTCTTCTATTTCTTCAAGTATAAGCTATAACCAGTAAGGGCACACATGCCTCATTAGCTGTGGCGTGAGCCCTAATTTTCACCACCAGATCTCCATTCCGAACTACCTGCTGCTCCAAATTGTTGCTTTTTTAGTGATGGAGTCCATGTAATAGAATAACAACATTGCAAAAGGAATGAAGTGGAAATCCAGTGATTGGTATAATGTGGCAATTTCAGTCAATTTCCCATAAAAAGCGCTGCTTGGTGGCACTGAACTAGGGTTTATGTGCCCCATGTGACCTTTATCCCAGTCTACCTAAGCACACAGGGCGACTTACACAAATCTGAGAATCAGATCTGGTAGCTTTTAACGCCAGCTACACTAAATTGTCCCAATAAGATTAAGTGGCTGTAAGTGGGCGCACTTTTAATGCAAAAAAGAAGCATGTTGGGGCGCATGCTCAGTTCGCCCCTTTAGCAATTCACCTACCCCTACTTACATGGTTAAGCAGACGGTGCCTCCCCGGGAGCCTTTGGAGACGGAGGTGGTCCCAGGATCGAGCCCTCATGGCGGTGAGGTGGTTTATTAAAAGTGTTCGCAACCAGGATGACCCCTTTCCTTAATCAACGCTTGGGGAGTTTACCGCTTGCGTGGCTTTTCCTTTCCTTACTATCAAGGTCTACCAAGCCCGTAAAAAGGTCAGCAATGCCTTCAAGGTTTACAAGGTTTACAAGGGGAAAAGGCCTCAGTCAAGACGTGACTACTAGCCTGTTCATACATGCACATTATAACACGAAGGAAAAGAAAAGAAAAGAAAAACTACGCATGCAGTGAAGACACTCCCCGCATCAATTAAGGAAAAGAGGATACCTAGGGCCGAGGCACCGTGTATCCCCTTCACCAAGAGAAACAAGAAAGAAGTCAATGGGGATCAGGAGGGTTACTAGCAGTAGCCCGTGCCTGATCTTGGCGATGAGAGTTGAGAGAGGTCTTCTCAAGAGCGCGTCTGGTGCTAACAAGTTTATAAGCGTACTGAACAGAATGAGCATGAAGCTTCAAAGCAAGCCTGGTGGCTGTATGAGTGTCAAGACCTAGCTCTTTAAGAGGCTCCAGAGTGTGGGGGGTGTAGATGACCCCTCCCACACCTAACAGAATGGCATGAAGGGTGACTTGAGCTGAGGCCCTTGAAAGATGGCTTCATAGGTCGTGGTGCTGTTGCTTGGAGGCCTCAAGCTGGTTCTTGGGCCGGGTGTCTTCACAGTATTTGACCTCCACAAGATGGACGTGCCTCTGTTCTGGAAGGAGCTGACTAGGGTGGCGGGCTTTGGAAGTAGGTGGAGTGGCTGTGGCTGGCGCTGAGTGCTCCTGCTCCCCCCGCGCCCCCCTCTACTTCTCAATGGGTATCTTGAATTGGTCTTTGGCACTCTTTTCATTGGGACAACTAAAATTGCATCAGGGCGACTAGAAGTGAGCCTTTGTTTGTCAGGGAAACGACGAGGAAAAATGTATTTGGGAAGGGTTCTATTTGTTGAGTGTTCAGGGATCTGCAGGTCCTGTAAAGCGAGGCAATCTGCGCTGCCAAGGTCCATGGAGGCCTTGGCCTGCCCCAAGGGGGCCTTTACTAATACCTTTAAGGAGTGTTCTGCTAGCAATATTATGGCGTTCAGTTACCATGTTTGATATGGTGGAATGCTTACATCCTGAAAGAATGTGGAGGGCACTGTCAGGCTCCCCACAGAGAGGGCATTGTAGACTGGTGGAAATCTTGAAGCGTACCGCATGCTTTTGATTGAAGAGTGTACCTGTGTGTGGTAGTTGAAGCTCTTCCGTTTCATTTTGAAAGGAAGCGTTGACATGGTCCAGAAGGCTTTGCTGACCTTTTTATGGACTGCGGCTTTGGTAACAAGAGTAGTATCCTGTCTTGGTGTTAGCCTTTCCAAGTCTGCGTTTAGAGTGCATATGTGTCCTCAGAGCATCATGAAGGTTGGAAACGTGTTTAAACTTTGGGGCAGGCAAATCGGGGCGTTCTGATGTGCTTGCGTGGGAGCGGGCAGCTTCCTCAAAGGCAAGCCAGGTGGTGGCATGGTAAGGATTGCCTTCAAGGTTGACGCAGGGGAAGGTTGTGTCTGCAGGGGTGTCATCACCCTGGATGGCCTGGTGTTTGGCAATAGCATCTGCGCATTCGTTACCTGCAATTCCAACGTGAGATTTAACCTTGTAGAGATAGATAGGGGTAGGTGAATTACGTATAAGCTGCACGATTATTTTAAGGATATGGCCTTGGATATGCTGACGATGAAGCTCTGGATACAGGGTTTGCTTTCTGATTTGGTGGAGTGAAGAGAGGCTATCAGTTGCAATGTGGGAGTGGCCCTGGAGAATGGCGGCTGCTATTGCGGCTAGTTCAGCCCTTACAATAATATTGGTGATTCCTGCTCCATTAGGTTGGACATAATTGGAACTGTCACTGTCAGGGTGGTAGACTCCTGCTCCAATAACGCGTTTTCCAAGGTGGAGATGGCAGCTGCCATCTGTGTATGCCCACTCTTTCCAGTTCAGAACTTTTCGGACCAGGTTTGGGCTAGATGCTGTGAGCGGCGTAAGGGGATGTTGGTTCAGGATAATATTCATAGGCTGTCCAATATGCTGTTGGTCACAGGGTAGCTTTTCAAATTTCTTAAAACCAGTCTGGGTGCCTGGCATTGAGAATTTGGTCATTCCTGATGGTTGTTTTCCACCAGCATGCTTCAGGGATGTCTCTTGCTAATTTAGTGAGCCAAGTTGGGTCGTTCTCATTTAGGCGGATTCTTGCTGCAGTATTCCAGACAGCGATAATTTGTGGGCTCCAGGAGTGGCGGGGAAGCATGAATTCCTTGCTGAACCAGAAGTGGGGAGTAGCATAGTTGAGAGCTGCTGAGGGTATGGTTCCCAATGTGCAACAAAGGTGAGGGTAGGCATTAAGAAGTTTGGAGTACGGATTGGTGCTCATTGGACCTCCCCAGCTTGGGAGGAGCATGAAAGTTGCTGTTGCCTCCGTTTGTAGTATTGCAGAGTAAATGGCATGTTTCAGGGTGAGGTGCATTAGATGGTCGTCATAGATGGGATGGCAAGATGAGAAGCCTGAGAATTTGGACGACAAAGCATTGTGGATAGCTCCAAAGATCCTGTCTCGAGGGTGTTCGCTCCAGTAGTACATGTAATTGGGGTTATGATCTAAGGGTGAGGCCATTTTTTCCTGGGTCACTAATGCCCAATTCTGGAGAGCTAGGTGGACATGGTCAGGTAGGATGCGCATGTAGGAGTCTTTGATTTTTTACTTTGATGTTTGCTTTTGTTTAAGATAGAGCGGGAGAAGAGGCCCAAAAGCTCAGAAGCAAAGCTTTTAGGAGGAGGATGGATTGTGTCATGTGTTCCACTCTGCTTGGCTCTGTGAAAAGCGTCACGGAGGGTATTAATGCGCTCTGGGGTGAGCATCCCTTTACATTTGCCATCAGTGCCAAATATGCATGCCACCTGTGCAGAGTAGATCTCCGGTAGCTCTAGGGGTGGTATGGAGGGTGTGGGTGATTGGGTGACATCTTCTCGGGTTTGGGAATCTTGTGTGTGATTGGACTTAGGTCGAACGAGGTCAACTTTTGTAATCCAAAATTCGCAGCTTCCAGTCCCTATAATGTCTACTTGTGGGTTTGTGGGGTTGATATCAAAGAGGACATTGTTGCGGAGTTCTGTATCTAGTTTCTGTTTCCATGTATGGTTGCTATCTGGTTTGTCAAATCCTTGTCTTTTAAAATTGTCTAGTTTAAGGTCAGCAGCAGGTATGGAGAGGTCCGGTTCATCCTTGCGGTTTTCAAATTCAAGGATGCGCTGGAGAAAAGTGGGCCATGTTTCTTTAGTTTCTTCTGGCTCCCAGCTTGGCTCCCAGGTAATGCACACAAGTTCTTTACTGAAAGAGTTGGACTCTCTTCTGAGTTTATCGTCTTCATTGAGATGGGCACAGGCAGGGCAGGCCCAGTATTCATCGTTGTCAATACTACTTCTTTGCTCATCAGTGTAGCACCCGAGCTCTTTCATGCATGTCCAGTGATAGGTTCGATGGCAGAATCGCAGATATACATATCAGGATAGGGAGGTTCAGAGTTTAAGGGCTCCTTGCCCCCAGGGTAGTTGCATATCTCACAGCAGGCACATTTAATGTCTGTACGGGCAGCAGGGCTGATTTTTGCAGGTCTGAACCCAGCATTTTTAAACATTGGCAAGGCCCAATTTTCTATGATCATGGGCGCAAAGTGGGTTCTGTATTGTTTCTGCTGTAAGGGGGAGTAATTGCTTCTGTCCCTCTTTTTGGCTGTGAAGATCCTCCATGCATTGATATGTGTAACGTCTAGGTCGTAGAAGTAGGCAGTGTTTAAAGCGTCTAGGGGGGTCGTGTGCTCTGCCATTCCTTTTACTTTGTTTTTCTTATAGTTCCAGAGCTCTATGTTTTGGGGCATTTGGCCTGTGGAGGCACTTGGGTTGCGGAGGTTTGTGTTTATGTGAAGGAGCTTTGTCTTCTTTGTTTTTTGACTGCTTTTTTGTGTGCTTGGGAGGTGTTGGGGATGGTGATAGGCATGGAATGTAAGCTAGCTTGATGGGTGGCTGTATTGTTTGGGGCATTGCAGTTGGGGTGTATGGGAGGCAGGTTAACGTGTTGTTGTTGTGAAGCCGGGGGACAGAATATTCCTTGGTTGGGTGGATTGGGTGAGGTGTAGGAGCTTGTTTGTGACTTTGATCGTGTTCGCTTGCTGGGTGGCTCGTAGGAGGGAGAAGGAGTTTGTGTGTTGCGTTTTCTTGGAGTATCAGAATTGTTGGGTTTGTTATTGGGGAGAATATTAGTCTCTCTAGTAGAGTTGGCAGGAGTTGCTCTTTTCTTAGTATTGGTAGTGGTTGAAGGTGTATGAGGGGGTAGGTTGATGGTTTTCATTTGTTTGCGGGATTGTGAGGGAATGGTGTGGGGTATTCATGGCTTCTATTCGAATTCCTTGGGTGGGGAGTGGCCGGTTGGTTTGGTTGATGTTTTGTGTTGAGGAGTGCCGCACGCGGCCTGTCTTTGGTTATCATGGCTGTTTCTTTGCATTTAGATCGTGTCCTTTTGCTGGGTCGGTCATCTGTTGGATTTGGAGTCATCAGATCGACCTCAAGGGTTTGTGTGGGGGGCATTTCATGTGTGTAGCTGCAAGTGTTCGTGGGTTCTTTGTTAGCTTCACGAGGACTTCTTTGAGTTATGGTCCCTTGGCATGTGTTCTGAGGTGTTATGGCAGCTGCCTCCCTGGTTGCTGAGGGGATCCCTTGTGTGTTAAGTGGAGCGGTACCACCACCGCTGGAGTGGTTGGCATTCAATTCTGACGAGTTGGTCCCTGGATTTTGTGCCACTCCGTCAGTGTTTTGGATGGGGTCAGTCGAGGTATTCGTAAAACGGATGCTTCGGCCTGTAAGTGGGTGTCTGAAGTGGGTTTTGGAGCGGGGTTTTGTAGGGGATACTGGTTGTGTGGTTTGTGTTGTGTCAGTCAGAGGGACAGTGTTTAGGTCAGAGGGGTTCGGAGATGTGTTGTTGAAGTGTGAGTCAACAAATTCGCTGATGTGGTGGTTGTTGATTTGGCGGTACACAGGGAGGGTGTTAGCTGTAGTGTTTTTGCTCAGGAGAATTGTGTGTATGGCGTCTGGAGTGAGTTCTACAGTAGGATGTAAATTAACTAAGGCTGCTAGTCTGTTGAGAGCTATTTTACGTTTTGCGTTGATGTTTGAGTGTCTAATCTTTAGTTGGGTCACACTGATTATGTGGGTTCCGCTGGGGTTTGTAAGGTCACAGAGTCCATGTATGTTTAAGCTCAAAAGTGGCTTTGTGATGCAAGCAATCAACATAGAGAGGGAGTGGGCAGGGTGTTTGCGAAGGGAGAGGGCTTCATCAACAAGCTTAAGGTCGTCAATAAACAAGCTTTCATTATGTTTTGTGAGGTGGAGCTTACTTGTGTAAATGCTTATCAGCTGGCGAGCTCTCAAGCAGTTATTGAGTTGGTGTCTGATGTGGAGGTTTGTTCGTTCTCTTGTTGTAAGGTATTCTGTGGCGAGATTCTTCAGGTGTGTTAATTGCTTCGTGAGTATGTTCAAGGTGACTGTGCGGTGTCTGATTGAGGGGTCCTCTAGGCTGGTTGTAAGGGCAAGGGCCATCGCCTATGGTATTCAACATATACTGAGGTTACTCCTAGCCCAAAATTTGAGGTGTCCTCCCGTAGCATTGCAGTTGGGGTGGAGGTCAAAAGCCAAATTTGTCTTTGATAACTCTGTCTACCGCATTATCCCACATGTTGAGGTTTAATGGGGTGCAGGGGGTGACAGCAAAAGCATATGCCAAACTAGGGATAACAGCTGTGCGGATTGTTCTGAGAGTTTGGCTTGGAGTGAGATAGGAGACTCTAAGATGTTCCAGTTTTTCCCCAAGGTTGCATGTCATGCTTTGTATTTGGTGTTTCCAGTTAAAGTTCCTGGTAAGCTCCACTCCTAGGTAGCGGAAAGGTGTGTCTGGTGTGATGAATTGAGCCTTTTGCCTTTGTATGTCTATTTTTCCCTCAAGCTGTTGGCAGAGGGCTTGGGAGGGTGTCACTCCATTTTAATCTTTTGGTGGGTGGCTATGTAGAAGGCCTGTAACTTGGGTTTTGCTACCTGATATGATAAGTGCTGCCCAGTCACAATAGAGTGTAACCTTGCAGGCCTGAACTTTGAGGTTTTGAATTGTGTTCGTTTCGCCAAGCAGGTCATCTGCAAATGAGGCGCTGCTGAGGGTGTTGGCAAGGTGCGCATCAGAGGCATTTTGGTTTGAAATGCAGCTGTGTTTATAGCCGCGCCCTCCAACATGGAGCCAGCGGAGAAGGGGTTCCATATATAGTAAACAGAGGAAGGGGGAGAGTGTGTCGCCTTGGATGGTGCCTCTTTCAACAGGGATTTGTTGAGAGCTATTACCGGAGGGGAGTCTGATAAGGGTGGTGGCATCTTCATAGAGATTCTTTACGGCGTCTATGGCATCAGTGGGGAAGCCAAGGTCATACATAGTCCAAAGCATGCGGTCATGATCGGTGATATTAAAGGCAGAGGTGAAATCCATAATCAGGGCATAGATGTCTTCAAGACAAGTTGTTTGGAAATTTGGCGTCCTCCAGGCTCATGATAACATTCTGGAGTTGGTGGATCGTGTCTTTTTGGTTGCGAAAACCAGCCTGCGTAGTGCTGAGTAAGGAGTGTGCTTCAGCGTATTCATAGAGAGTGCTGGTGATGAGGCGGGTCCAGAGTTTATAAAGTGTGTTGGCAAGCCTAATTGGCCTGTAGGAAGAAACTTCTGTCTCTTCTCCTTTATTTTTGTCAATCAAGATAGTATCGCTTGTTTTCCACCTCACAGGGGTTAGGCGCGTGGCCCACATGATGACAAATAACTTGTGTATTGACTCTTAAATTTCAGGGGGGGAGCATCCTTAAGAGCTCATTGACAATGCCATCTGGTCCTGGGTTTTTGTTGTTGCCAAGTGTCTTAATGCATTCATGGAAGGCACTTTTGTCAAGAATCTTGGCGTGGAGCCACTCCCTTTGTTGCTTTCCTTCCAGTTCATCTTTTGTTATTTGGGACTGGAGGGTGAAGGGGTTGGGAACGTGTGCTGATGGGTCTGCTTGCTCCCAAGGATAACATCTGGGTGCTTCCTCTGGTAGGTACTTTCCGGTTTTGATATTGACGGCTTTGAGGGTATTGCTGTAGTGGTTTTGTATGATTTATGCAATTCGTCTGGGCTCTGTTTCAAGATGCCCATTTTCAGGATTGCGCAGGGCTTGCAGGCCTGCCCTTGGTTGTGCATTCTTATCCTTGAAATTTTCCTTGTGTGCCTTCTTTGGGTGGCTGTTGATAAGCTTGCGCTGTTTGTTGCGGGCTTGTTTGGTGTGTTCAATGTTTTTAGCTCCATCAATGCTAGCTATGGCTTCTTTAGTAGATTTGGAAAGTCTATCTAGCTGTTTTTTAAGTGGAAGGTTGGGATGAGTGTCTGTAGTTCTAAGATTGCCTTATGTAAGGCTTCGTTGCCTTTGACTTGCTCTAATACGTTAGAGGTCAGATCTTGGGGGTCAGATGTGGGGTGAGAGGACTTGTCTCTGGATTGCTCTGATTTGGCCTAATCTCTTTTGCAGAGTGCAGTGCTTGTTGCTGACAGGTCTTGGGTTGTAGTGGCTGTGGTCTTCAGAGACTGTTTTAGTCTCACAGATTTTGAGTGCTACGTGGTGGGAGGAGTGGATTAGGTTGGCAACATTGTTTGCTAGGTCTTCTACAACCTCAGCGGCAGGTCTCTGGCATAGAGAGGTGAGCTTCTTGGTATCTTTGGCGCTTTTTGATTTGAGGTTATCTAGAAAGGTGGTAGCCTCTGCATAAGCTGGATTGAGCATATGCAGAACTCCTTCGAGCTCCTGGATGACTCCGTGTGAGGGATCGAGTACAGATTGCGTGAGGCTTGCTGGTCAGATCTGCTGACAGGGCGGGCTAGTATTTGGCGGGGGCTTTGGGGAAACACGAAGGAAAAAAGGGAAGTTTGTTCTTTCCTGGTTTAAGAAAATATTCAAACCCTGGGAATGGTGAATGGTACAATGGAGTGTCCAGTCATGGCAGAGGACACACACGCGTAGCAATGCCTTCCGGGCCATACTCCTATTTCTGCTGCTGCTTGGCAAGATCACCTTAATGCTGCTTTCAGACAGCGTGCTGACAGACCCACCATGAGGTGGTCAGGAATTTAATTTGGGAAAGACCTTGCAGTTCCTATTGGCCGCAACCACACACAATCTGCTTTTCCTCATTTTCAGCCTTTCCAGCTTCCAGATGCGTGTCAGCTGAATGAAATTGTGGCCAAACACATTTCTCGTGTCAATCCCACCTCTTCCCCTGGATTCGATACCGTTCTTCCATCTTTTCTGAAGTATGCATGCAAACTGGTGCAAAGAGAGGATGGCAGGGGTTTTCATTCTATCAATGCGCTGACGCCACGTGTTTCCCAACTCTTTCATACTCTCACGCAACAAGCTGTTATCCCACAAGAGTGGAAAACCGCCAAAATTACACCCTTGTATAGAAAAGGCTCTACTACCGATGCTGGCAATTACCGTATGCTTGCTGCAAGCGGGACCTTCTACCGCCTTTATGCTAATGTAATGCGCACTTTATTACAGGATTGGTGCCTCAAAAACAACAAAGTTCCTGATTGTCAATTTGGGTTCTTCCCTGGGCGCAGCACTCTACACCCACTTTTTATTTTGAGACATCTCAAACATGCTGCCCAAACCTGCAAACCACATGGCTCGTCACGCCTGTATTCATCATTCATTGATTTCCAACAGGCCTACGACTCCATCCCTCGCGACAAGCTATGGCACCATCTTCACCAATGCCAGCTCCCTATTCACCTTCTCAGTATCCTGAACATTTGGTATCACAACGACAACTACATTCTGGTTGATGGGTATAAGCAAGCATATGTCAGGCCCACCTATGGTGTTAGACAGGGCTGTCCCCTTTCTCCATTGCTTTTCTCCATTTACCTCAATGATATCAATAAGGTTTTTGAGGGGATTGAAGGAGCTTGCACAGGCACACCTAATTTCCATATATCCAACCTTCTATACGCTGATGACTTATGCTTAACCTCTAACTCGCCAAATAATCTTCAGGCCATGCTTAACCATCTCAAGGCTTACGCCCGTCGGAAATTCCCGACAGTCAAACCAAAAAACCTGTTGTCGTCTGTTTCAACTCTAAGACTGGTAACTTGCCTCCCCTTTTTTTTATGATGGTGAGGTCTTGCCTTACTCAAACACCTTTCGCTACCTGGGGATGCAGTTTGACAAACACATTAATCTGCACAATGCTGCTGAGGAAGCTCTCAAACCCTGCCTGGCAGGCATGGCTCGTGTACGTAATTTTGCCCATCAACACCAGCTTACACACTGCTTACATGCCTACTTATGGCTCTTCAAGACGTATGTCATACCAGCAGTAATGTATGCAAGTCAGATCTGGGCCACTGCATATCTTCAACAGGGGACAGAGATGGATAATTGCATCCAGAAATGGCTTCCGAGATTCTTGAGATCCATGCTGGGTGTAAGAACATCAACTCCTTCCTGGGGTGTCCTCCGTGAGTGTGGAATCAAACCTATTCAATTCAACTGGTTCAGAGCCTGTGCACGCTTTTATGATTACCTCTCCTTTTGCAACAGCGCTCTACTTCACAAGGTTTTTCATACGGACATATCCCTCAGCCCCAGGAATTCTTTGTGCTGGACATCCCATATTTTGTCTGCCATGAATGGCTTACATCACGCTCGTCATTTTCAGCAAAAGGTACGCTCTGCTGATCCTTTGGACTTGAATCAGCTTGTTGTGGATCTCAGGTCTTGCCATCTAGCATATTGGAGACAATTTCTGGTTACAACCCACAAGACACAAACAGCAAAAAAATGTACTTATCATCACTGGCCACATGGGATGATGCTATTTCCCCTGCCTGTGATCTATGTGATGCCCATGATGATGTGCAGAGTGAGCAACACGTTCTTTTCAAACGCACTCATCCCCATGTTTGTTCTCTTTGGCTTAAATGTGCTTCCTTATTTTCTGGTCCTCTTCTCTCTCTACCCCACTCTTCCAATAGCGTGGCTCCCTACGTACCTGGCATTCACCATGTACAGTCTTATCATAGCTCTTCTTTCTTACATCAAAATAATAACAAGTTCTTTCCTTTTCTACATGAATTATTGCTTTTTTATGAGCAGGCTAGCAGTCAACCGTTTTGACTGGAGGCCTTCTTTTTCCTGTAACCTTCCTGTAACCTTCTGGCAACACTTCCTTTCAAAATGAAATGAAACATTTTCAACTACCGCACAGGAACCCATTTAACTAAAACAAAGTACGTTTTGGAATTTCCACAAGCCTACAATGTCTCCTCTGTGGGGAGGCAGACAGTGCCCTTCACTGAAATTCACATTCTTTCAGGGTGTGTAAACATTATATCATCCAAGTAATGTCAAAAACGGTAACCAAGCTCCATAATATTGCTAGCAGAATCCTCCTTAAAGGTGTCAGAAAAGGACCTCTTAGGGCAGTCTTTGCCTCAATGGCAGCGCAAAACGTCTTGCTTTACAGAACCTGCAGATCCCTGAACATTCGGCAAATACATACCTTCCTAAACACCCTCATGGTTTCCTGACAAACAAATGCTCACTTCTAGTAACCCAGATGCAACATCTGTTGTTCCAATGAAAAACATTGCAAAGGACAAACTCCCGGCATCCGTTGAGAAGTATTGGAGGACGGGGGGGAGGGAACAGGCACTCAGCACTAGCCACAGCCACTCCACCTGCTTCCAAGGTCCGTCATCCTAGCCAGCTCCTTCCAGGACAGAGGCATATCCATCTCGTGGAGGACAAATTACGTGGAGACACTAGGCCCAAGAATTACCTCGATGCCTCAAAGCAGCATTCCTGAGGAAGGAAAGCAGAAGGTGCAACCGTGCGACAAAGCGCAGTTATAAGAGGCAGCAGTTTGCTGTTTTCCTGGATAGATTGTTTAAGAAGGACCCCCAAGTCCATGCCATGTTACGGAAGAGGCAGACCTCACACATTACTCCAGTCACAACAACAGCATGGAACCAGCACTTGCAAAGCCACTTTCGAGTACAACCAACAGTTGTGCCGCAAGAAGGAGGGTATGGTTGTTCAACAAGGACTGCTAGATTTACTTGCTTGTCAGGAAGAGATATGGCTGTGCCTTTAGGTAGGAACCACGCGCCCCCAGAGGTGCTCTTGAGACAAGGTGCTGAATCTGGGTGGGTTCCTCAACCTGACTGCTTGGAGACTCCTAGTACAACAGTTTTGGAAGGAATGGTTGGGTCCCACATCAAGAAATTAAATGCGAGTGCTTCATCTAAATTAGACGGTATTCCTATACCCTTCCTTAAACATGCATGTTTGCCCATTAAGCGTGGTCGGAGAGTGGATCATGGTAACGTGCTGGTGCCTCTGATAGCACGCATGTTCAGGGTTTTTCTGAATAAAGCTAGGATCCCTGCATGTTGGAAAGTGGCGAAACTGAGTCCACTTCACAAGAAGGGAGCTTTATCGAATCCTGGGAACTACAGGATGATTGCTGTCAGTGGGGTGATGTACCGCATTTATGCCAACGTGCTAAAAGACTTGGTGACGGATTGGTGTATCCAAAAAAATAAGGTCCCAGACACCCAATTTGTTTTTATCCCGGTAGGAGCACTCTGCATCCACTCTTCATCCTGAGGCACTTACGACATGCTGCAAAAAAGCTCAAGCCATGGCAATCACCTAGGCTGCATGCTGCCTTCATTGACTTCTCTCAAGCATACGACACTGTGCCCCGTTTGCAACTTTGGGACCATCTACAACGCATTGCCATGCCTGCATTACTTCTCCGGGCAATTAAGGAAATGTACCAGGATGGTGAATATATTCTGATGGATGGGGATAAAAGGGCAAGTGTGCGTCCAACAAATGGAGTCAAGCAAGGTTGTCCCCTGTCCCCTCTCCTGTTTTCTCTTTACATCAATGACATGGGCAGAGATATTAGTGAAGGTATCAGAGGTGCTGTGACAGGTTATGGAGTGGATGGCGTTTCATACATGCTATATGCAGACGACTTGAGTGTAACTGCCAATGACCCGGGTGAAATGCAAGTTATGCTGAATAGATTACGAGCTTATGCAATGAGAAAGGGGCTGACTGTCAATACATCAAAATCAGAGGTCATGCATTTTAATAGTAGGTCGTGTTCTTCTCTGCCTACTTTCATGTATGGAGACGTGGCTCTTCCAGAGAAAGAGCGGTTTAGATACCTCGGTATGCTTGTGGACAAGCACATGAATCTTAAGGTGTCTGAGGAGCATGCAGTGCGGCCTTACATGGCTGCCCAGCAAAGTATTAAGGAGTTTGTGCATGAACATGATCTAAAGAATAGGCCGCATGCTCTGATTTGGCTCTCTAAGGTGTATGGCATTCCGGCTGGGATGTACGCGTGCCAAGTGTGGGGTACAGAGTACTTACGAGAAGGCAGTGAATTCAAAAGCCATTTGCAAACAAGGCAATTGTGCTCTTTAAGGCGTTTTCTAGGTGTGAAGAGTACTGCCACGAGCTGGCCAGTATTGAGAGAGTGTGGTCAAGAGCCCTTACAGTTTTATTGGTTTAGGGCTACTGTTAAAATTTTCAATAATATGCTCATTTCTAACAGTAAAACGCTACGCCAAGTGCTGAAGGCAGATTTACACCTTGCTGATATGGATGAGTCTTGTTGGTTTGCACATGTATTTAAGTCATTTAATGGCATGCGCAATGAGGAGGTGTTTAAACAGAAATTACTGAGTGCTTCCAAGATACCCATGCAGGATTTTTTTAGGGGATTTGAGGTACAGACAGCAGGAGGTTTGGAGGGAAGCAGACGCCCTGAGTCCCCGAGAGGTGAACAGAAAAGCAGTGACTTACCATCATTGGTGTGGGAAACCTTCGAATCAAACAGCATGCACACCCTTCTGTATCCCATCATATTTATTTAAGGATCTGGATAAAGGAGTCATGAGGAATGTCAGTAAGTTTAGGCTTCGTGCCCACTGCTTTAAGGTCGAGCCCTGTAAATGGTTGGGTGGTTCAAATATTTTTGATAAATGTGGATGTGCTGAAGTCCAGGACGAGAAACATGTTCTTTTCTACTGCAATTGCTGTGAGTTGTGTGAGCTGCGCAGAAAATACAAGGACCTGTTCATTGATCTTTTTAAACCGTTACACACTTTTGCCCAGCTTCCAAACACTGATTTTATTCCTTTCTTGGCGAGCTTTCACTTTTTGACTGATTTCGAGGTCAATGCTTTTCTAAATCAAGACTCGCACAGATTTTCAAAATTTTTGTCTGAAATGGTTTCAATTTTTGATGCTGGATGAGGATGTTTCACCAGCAGCCGATCAGCCAGATTCTCGGGCTGTAGGCCAACCCCCCTTGTAACCCTAACCCTAACCCTCAAAGCAGCAGCATCGTGATCTCTGTCATCATCTTTCAAAGGCTTCAGCTCAAGTCACCCTCCATACCATTCTGTTAGAAGTGGGCGGTGTCATCTAACACCCCCACACTTTAGAGGCCCTCAAAGAGCTTGGCCTTCAAGTTGCTTCAGCTAAGCTGCCCCCGCAGGCAGGTACAGCTATGTAACCCTTCCCTTCCCTTCCCTTCCAAGTTGCCACTCATAACAAAACCGCCAAGCTTGCTCTGAAGCTTTATGCTCATTCTGTCCAGAACGCCTTTAAACTTGCTTGCACCAGGCGCTCTTGAGAAGACTTATTTCAATTATCATCACCAAGGTCAGGCACAGGGTAGTGCTAGTATGCCTCCTGATTTCCCATTGATTTTGCTTCTCCTGCTGGAGAGGATACACGGTGCCTCGGCCTTTAGTATCATCTTTTCCTTAGTTGATGTGAGGAGTGATTTCACTGCCTAAGTAGTTTTTTTCCCTTTTTCTTTTCTTCAAGTCCAATTTTACCGAGTTAAGCATTTTTTGCCCAGGTCCAGTATCAGGCCTCAGTGTTTCCGCTCAGCTACCCTTGCAGGCGGATATAGCGGTGTAACCTTACCTAAGATGATGCGCAGTTCATTTTGCGGCGATTCTCAAATATATATACGACTATTGCTTACCCTGAGTTAACATGGGCAACGCTGTTGGATTCCCACAGAGATCCTTAGAGATCATAAATGTTAAGGCATAAGCACAACTGAGAACGCGATTTATCTCTGAGAAGTGCCTTGCCTAGACACTGGTGCAGAGGCAAAGCTGGAAATCAGTCTCTAGCTTGAGCAGCATGCATGTATTGACGTAAATAATTACTGAGCTGTGTGTGGCAACATCACGATACACTGGCTTGCATATACAGTACCACTGGCAAGAGCGGTTGAGAGCTGGCAAGAGCAACTTCCCCTTCAAGTTCCCTCAAATCGTGACAAGTCAAATGAGTCACTTCTAGGGATGGAAGTGATGAGACCCCAACTCTGAAAATGACTGCTTTCCATTTAACTGTCTGGTGAAAGCAATGCAGCAGCTTCACAAAAGGCATTAAGGTCCAAAACTTGAACAAAGGAGCGCAGAGATGAATGCTTCCATAAATTGCTTGCACTCTTTTTCTATGACATAGTTGAGCACAGAGATATCAGGTATAGCCAGGCACCACCACATGTGCCATGGATGTTTCTGCAGCACCACGGCATTAAGATTCAACGAAACATCACTAATACCTGGTTGAACATGACAGGCAAAGGCTGCCAAGCTAAGTGCAAACACTTACTAAGGTGAAACAAGAGTTTTCTTGCAAGTTAGCAATATCGAATTGGTCATGGTGCTGTCAAAGTCTTAAAATGTTATATGGGCTGGAAAGTTGTGTGGACCTACTCCATGATAGCAAAGGTAACACAGAGCAGGATGGAAGCAAGAGAAGTATTGGCAAGGGCATCCAGATCCTTAACCCATAGCCAATGTAATAATGGTGCATGGAAAATTGACCTCAAAGTTGGGAAACGCCTGCGCTTGACTCGCACAGCCGGCTTCTTCTATCTGTAAACAAGCATCATTATGTGCCATTTTGATGCTTGCAGCAAAGCTTCCAGAATCGTCTCAAGACACTAAGGATAAGGTACCTGAGCCCGCGCAGCTTCTCATGCTTGTGCTGCTCTCTTTTGGGCCTCCTCCACCTGCAAGCATACACGGCAGTGTTCTAAGAATCCTTTCCCCAGAATTACCTTGTACAGCCCTGGGGTGACATTTTCAACGGCTGATCTCATTTCTTTAAGCAGAGCACACAACAAAATCATGTTGATGCATGCATCTGACTTCAAAAAGACGTGTTGGCAATCATTGGCTGTTACGATATAGATGAATCAATATAACTGCAGCTACAGGGTACAGAATTTGCTTCACGCGCCATAAACAAAAGCCTACAGGGTACAAAATTTGCTTCATGCGCCATAAGCAAGAGCCCATAGGGTACAGAATTTGCTTCACGCTCCATTAGCAAAAGCCTACAGGGTACAGAATTTGCTTCATGCACCAGGAGCAAAAGCCTAAGAGGTACAAAATTTGCTTCATGTACCATGAGCAAAAGCCTATAGGGTACAGAATTTGCTTCACGCTCCATTAGCAAAAGCCCACAGGGTACAGAATTTGCTTCACATGCCACAAGCAAAAGCCTATAGTTTACAGAAATTGCTTCATGCACCATGAGCAAAAGCCTGTAGGGTACACAACTTGCTTCATGCGCCATAAGCAAAAGCCTATAGGGTACAAAATTTGCTTCACGCGCCATAAGTAAAAGCATATAGGGTACAGAATTTGCTTCGCGCCATGAGCAAAAGCCTAGAGGGTACAGAATCTGCTTCACGCGCCATGAGCAAAAGCCCAAAGGGTACAGAATTTGCTTCATGTGCCCTAAGCAAAAGCCTAAAGGGCACAGAATTTGCTTCACGCGCCATGAGCAAAAGCCTATAGGGTACAGAAATTGCTTCATGTGCCATAAGTAGAAGCTTAAAGGATACAGAATTTGCTTCACGCGCCATAAGCAAAAGCACCTCAGCAACACAGAATGGGGCACAGCTTCTTACCTTGCGTCTGTTCTCTGCCAAAATCTTCTCCAGCTCATCTTGTTTGCGCTTTGCTTCCTCCTGCAACATGGTTCAGTGATGGTCAAAGGCATTTACAACAAAAGAAAACAGAAACAACATTGGAGGCAGGCAGCATGAAGGTAGGAGGGTCCCTGGCCCTTAGATTGTAAATCGCCCTACCTCTCTACTCCAGCGGCTCAATTCCTCAACACACACGCATTAAGTCCAGTGTTATGATGGCTTGCATTTACTGTGCTTTCCTACATGACGGCAGCAAGGCCTCACGGCTGCATGATAGCTACCGCACCTGCTCTCTTCTCTTTCTCTCCATTAAGGCTGCCTTTTCTTCTTCGACCTGCAGGCACATCCATAACATATACACATGTGTCAAAGGTTCAAATGGCATCTGTGGCACCTGTTGTGATGTTTCACATTGCATCACATGTGCAATCATGTGCGGCATTTCATGAATCCCTGTGGCAAGAGAGGATTTCTGTGACGTCAGGTTGTGACAAACAATTCTCCAAAATGTGGGGGGCTGTGGGCCAGCAATGTTGTCCTGGTAGCTTACACAGCACCTAGCGAAGGGATTGCTGTCAGCTCTTCATGATGAGCTCAAGGCTGGCGACATCAGGAGTCAGATCTTTGTTGTAGCTGAATGCACTCAAAAGATGTGAAGGTTGAAAATGACGATTGGTGTGCAAGAATGGATATGATGCTCAATGCTGCCCATGCATGAGTAGGCCAAGCTACAGCTGGGTGCAAACTAGAAACTACTATCACCTGTGCATTCACTGCTGCTTCCAGCTTTGATCGCTCCTCCCGCAATCGAGCCTGCGCAACAAAAGAAATGCATGCTTGCTCTTTTTAAATGCATGAACGGAGAGGTCGTGGAATGTGAACAGATGTTTTTTCTTTACTTGAAGTTTGCAAACCAAGGCAGCGCTATTATGGTGCTGGTGGCAGGTTTTGCTGCCTCATAATCAGCGAGCGAGCAGCCATGCAAAGTGTTCCCACATTCCATGCACATTGCCACTTCCTGTCCTTTTCTGTGCTCTTTGACCAGACGCTGCCACATTTTAAGTGCCAAGCAGGCACGGCAGAGGGAGCCACAGATCCATATCCTGAGCTTCATCTATCACCTAAGTGCTGCCACAAATACACGGGGCTGTAATTCTTCAAACCCTGACACCACCCCAGCCCATACCATGCACTTCACATGGCTATCTTAAATACATGCATCTGTGGCAGGACGCCTTTTCCCAGGAAGGATTCCAGACAGAAATTTTACTGCCCTGAACATGTCCCTGAAAGCCTCATTGACGGGTATGAGAGGGTACCCATGAAGTAGCGCGCCCAACACATGCAAACAGGCTGCTCCACAAAGCAGCAGCATTGTGACCATCCCAAACACTTCTCCAGGTTTTGTATATACGCACCGCAATGCGTTGCTTGACCTCCTCTGAGCCCATGGCCTCCTCAACCTTTTTAAAGGAGCAGAAAACAAACACACAAGTGAGCAGGAGGACAAGGGGTATCAACTTCTAGCTGTCCAGCTGCAGATATTCGTATTTCCTGTAATACAACAAGGAGTGCTGATTTCAATGTGTCCAGATAAGGAGCAGGTGACAGAGACAGCACAAACTTAAGGTCCGTAAGGATATATGTCATCCACTCAGTGCACAACAGTCATAATACAACAGACAAGCTCATCAAAGAAAGGATGCAAATATTTGCGCGCACCTTTGATTTTTAAGATTGGGAAGAAAGGATGATGAGACATCACGCAAGAGCCTCAGAAACAATTGACACTTCTTTAAAAAGCATCTAGGTTTTGCTTCGGATACTTCTGTCCCATCATTTGCGTGGAAGGATTGCATCAACATGGGGATGATCGATATGCTCTACATGACTTGTGACGGGAAAAGAGCACACAGTCAATGATCCCAAACACGTGTATATACAGCTCAACAGGTATGAGAGGATCCCACCTTTATTCGAACAGCCTCCTCCACATTCTTCAACACTTCGTCCTCCAAAGATGCAAGCTGGGATTGGCACAGGCGACACATACAAAGATGAGAACATTGGCCTGTGTCCAAGGGTGCTTGGACTGAGATCTTCCTTGCCTAAATGACCCAGCGCTTGGTGATCAGCCCGCCTGTCTGCCCTCTTTTTCAAGCAAGCAGTTAAGCATAGCTCATTCACAAGGACATGAAATTGCTGGCCACAATTTCATTGGATAGATGATAATTCTTAGTAGGAAAATTATTAAGACAAACGGCCGGATATCCCGACTTACCCACTCAATGCTTAAAATTCCATGCAGCATGTGTAGGGTGCGAGGTAAAATAAAATTTGTATAAAGTTATAAGGATATGGAGGGTCGTGTATTACCAGTATTAATTCCAAACTCAGAAACTCAGAGCGCTGAGTTCCTGAGCTCAGTGCAAATTCCGCGCGTTTTGGAGAATTGGGAGTCAGCATGTAATCCAATTACCAAAACGATAGCAGACTTTATCCTTTTCTGCATGAACTTATCCTTTATGAACAGGCTAGCAGTCAATTGTATAAAACGGAAGCATCCTGTTTCTATAACCTTCTGTAACCTTTATAAATGAAATTGGCAGCCAATAAGGAGCAGTGTGCATTTAGGCACATGGTACAAGCCAGAAGTGTTGCTTGCAAAGCTCAAGCAGCCTGTTCAGTCCAAAGAGCACAAGTATCTGTTTGACGTCATCATTGCTGTGGAGCTGCCGGGGAGGCCATGTGCTCTGGAGGTGCAAGAACATCATCAGCCCAGCTAACCCCTCCCAGGCCATCAAAAACACACCGTCTCATGCAAGCAGCCCATGGAGCCTGAGGTTGTGGAGCTGGATTCAACTGAGGAAGGATCCAGTCATGGCCAGAAGCGCAGGGCACAGCAATCACTGACAAAAAACTTGTTGCCTTTGGGCTGTGGTATTTGGGCATGAACGGCCCAAAAGGTTCCTGGTTTCGTGCTTAAGGATGATATGGCGCCTCCTTTTACATCTTAGGGGTCGATATTTCTATTCAGCAACACCAGCACTAGATCTTTGGGGTCCAAGACCCTACCCCATACAGAAAAGATGTCAATAATCTTAAGTTGTCCTCTAGTGAGTATTAAATAAACTACTCTGTCACCAGACATACTTGTCCATCTTGCACCCTAAGCAGGTGGCACCTACTTGAAAGTTGTGGTGTTACTGCATCGATGCACCAGAATAGCAGTGCAAGAACTAATTTCTGTCCAGCTTCAGGGAGATGCCACCTTGAAGCCTTAAGTCACGTTAGACGTTTTTGGGCTGTCCCAGCTTTCGTAAGTGACTTGGCATATCAGGCATGCGCTGTCATTCATGCTGCGGGATTTTTGATTTTGAATCTTGTCTCATCTGCCGCTTCGTTTGTTTGGTCCAGGCACCTTTTGTCATTGCTATCAGCGGCTCCAAGCGCTTTGGAGATGCTTCGAAATGTGTGAGTGGCCTGGCATATCAGGACACATCAGGCATACATTGGCATTTGTGATGTGGCGTTTTTACTCTTTGAGCTTTGACTCCTCTGCTGCTTCTTTTGTTTGGATCAGCAGCTGTGGCTCCAGCTAAGCCATGGCCCTACAGCTGGGGATTCAGGAAGTCAGGGGGTAACAAAGAAGAAACAAAGGACTTTTGCCCGCGTAACATTTCCAGAGCAGGGAACCTGGGGTGTGCCAGGAATATTTCTGACGCAATGCAATGGACTTATTGGCCATCTTAGTGTGCAAGGTGTTGAGCAATTAAAACATAGCTGGCCTCTCTTTTTGGCTTCCAAGTAGATAATGCCCACACAAGATGAATCAGAGCAAAAAGGTCCCGCGGGTGTAGGGTCGAATGTATCATGTGGGCAGATATAAAGCAGAATGGAAGCCAGGAAGTGCTGTAATTGTTAGGGATGTTCAGTACGACAAACCTCGCGCTTGATCAAAATTCAAACTTTACACGCATTCTAGCACATTTCAAAATTGCCGTTCGTCGAACTTTACACCTTGACAAAATTCAGCCAGCGAAGTCCTCTTGAAGGTCACTAGAAGTCCGCTTGAAGGCAAAATGAACCCATTGAGGACCCTTTTGCTTCTTTTTTTACCATCGCAAAAGATTTGAGGATGATGAAAGGTTTTACGGGTGGCTAGAAGCTTCCTCGAGGCCTGCTGGACCACCCTCCAAGCCACCCTAATATATGATCATCTGTGTGATCAAACAATTTGAAAAACTTGAACAATACAAAAAATTAGATACTTGAGTCTCAAACCATGGAACTGAACATCCCTGGTATTTGTAGCGCATTTCAGCATGTAGAGTTGCATGGCATCTCCTGTGAGTGTGCCCTGCCGAACCAGACAGTTCAGGTGTGAACGTGCATGTGCCTTGAGCCCAGTTGTAGCTGGGGCTTGTTTAAACCACATATCTTAGCGCCACGATCCAACACTCCAGCGGAGGGCAGCATCACATTTCTAAATCTTGATCGTGATGGTCGCATGAGTCAGTCCCTCATGCAATTGACCCGGTGCTAAGCCTCAGCTTATTAGAATCCCCTGCAAAGATTTAGAGCGATGCCAAATAATCCCCTCCTCCACCTGCTTCCCTTACCCCTCGGAGTGGGTTCCAGGAAGAGTTTCCAACCACCATGATTGGTCAACAAGCCCCCCGGGGATGGCTTACTGAGGTGCCCATCTTGGCAGGTTCCGCACGTTTCCTGCCCATAAGGGACCTGGGCACCCCAAGGCACAAGTTGCATGTGAAACAGGAATGCTCATTCAGACTAACTCAAAGGCCCCGTCTACTCAGAAATGGATGGCAGCCATGAGGACCTCATCGTGGCATGCTTAATTGCCCTGAAACTAAGGGACACACGACAGGCGAAAGGGCATCATGCCACAGCATACTTCAAAAATTTCAACAGTTGTGCTCATTCAACGATCGGTGCACTCATTAAGCTTCCATTCTTGTAACCTAATGGAACATACGTGAGCTTTGTAACGTGTGCACAAATATATTTCTAACGAGGTGCTTACTTGAGCGCACACTGCCCCTCGTACCTGGCTTGCACGCACGCTTTGGACAGCATTTTCTTCATTCTTGGTGTCCTGCTCTAGCTTCCTGCGGTACTGCCTGTAGCAACGTAGCAAATTTTTAATAACCTGTCAAAGGAAAGTACTTACTATGCTGTCCTGATGGCTGGATCTACTCCTCTTCATGTTGCATGCATTTTAATCCTTCCAGCTCCTCAGCTTCAAGGTTGCTCAGTCAGTGCAAATCACACATCACACAAGCTCTGCCTGTTCGGGCTTGCTCAAGCTGGCCTGCTCAGAGCGGGTGATTGCCACATCAGTTCAATTCTGGAATTGATCACTTAGGGGCTCAGGCCATAAGAAGCATGTCATTCTCAGCGAGGATCAACAAGACTGCATAAGCTCAACAGGACTGCACTAAGTCAACATCAACTCGAGCATCCTCAGCAGGGACTAATGTAGGCTACACTAGCACAATGAAAGGCCCTTTTGCTCAGCAAAGCCACGCAATCTTTCCCTTTCCTTTCCAAGACACTCCATTGTACTGCCCTTGTCCACCAGATTGGACTGATTTGGTTACTGGCACCTTTTTCTGCTTCAGCTAAGCTGCCCTCAGGCAGGTACAGCTAGGCAACCCTTTCCTCCTTTTCTAAGCAACTTCCGAGGCAAATCACACCTGTTTTTTGCTGCCTTTCCTGGCTTGGCATCAGCTTTGTCTCTGCTGCTGCCATGCCTGCGTACAAAGTGGTATGTGTTGGCAATCGAACGGGGGAGAGTAACCTTGATATGAAGACAGCGAATCCTTTTGAGGATGAAAGATGCACATGTATGACGCTTGCCATGTTGAAACTTAACGAAGGTTTGCTTACTCGACACGACCTCAAATGTACCACTTTACACATGTTGGTGCACAAGCTTATACATCCAATATACAAGTCAGCAAGCAGGCACAGCAGTGTTACAGAGCACAATGCTCACCTGTGGAAAGACCGCACACTGAGGCCCAAGCTTGCTTCAATTTCAGCTTGTCACCAAGACTTCACAAATAGGACAAGAACAGCACACACACACACACATACACAAACACGCGCACACACACACGCGCGCGCACACACACACACACAACACATACACACAACACACATACAACCACACAAAAACACAACAACACAAACACAGGCACCACACACATACATATCACTCACACACACACACACACACACACACACACACACACACACACACACACACACACACACACACACACACACACACACACACACACACACACACACACACACACACACACACACACACACACACACACACACACACACACACACCTCCTGCTTGGAGACCGCGAGCGAGAGCGGCTTCTCCCCATCCTTGCTTCCTTGATCACCTCCTCGTGAGCAGTGCAGTCCTATCAAGCCTGTTGTCAAGCTGCAGTACCACTACACTACTGCTGCAGCTAGGCCCATGGCTATTCAACTTGAGGACACATAAAATCCCAAATCTCCCGACTTATGTACCTTACAATACAATTTTTTAAGGATTGTTTTAATAACATGCCACGCACAGCACAGCCACGGCAGCGCATCGTCTACTGTGACTGCCTGGATTGCAGAGATCTACCATCAGATGTGGGACAAGAGCTGACAGATGAGGCACTGGCAGTTGCTAGTTCAGTGGCACGTCAAGTTCCACACCCTCCCAAAGGTCTCCTCATATATGCAAGTGGCTTCCTCAGGTGACCAAAAAACCATAATGCCCATTGTGGTTTGCATTTGTGCAATTCTGCATGCAGAAGAACCTGTTGTGCATGTGTGTGTGTGTTCACGTGTGTGTGTGTGTGTGTGTGTGTGTGTGTGTGTGTGTGTGTGTGTGTGTGTGTGTGTGTGTTCACGTGTGTGTGTGTGCGTTCACATGTGTGTGTATGTATGTTTGTGTGTGTGTGCGTGTGTGTGTGTGTGTGCGTGTGTGTGTGTGTGTGTGTGTGTGTGTGTGTGTGTGTGTGTGTGTGTGCGCGCGCGCGCTCGAGTACAAGGTTTCTTGTAATTTGCATTGGTCTTTATGTGGTGATACATACACAGCAGTTTTTCAAACGTTTTTGAGATTGAGCCTGATCACACCTCTACACCTTTTGCTGTCCAGCGCTCAAGAGGCAGGGAAGCAAACCAGCGCAGACTTGGAGAACCTCCCTCTCCCTCATCTCGACCGAGCAGCTCATGATGGATGCTTAGGCTTGCTTGCTGTGCGAAGCAGCACGGCCGCAGGTTTGTGCACGGCAGGCATGTGGCTCAGAGGCGGCACTTTTCCCCTCATCGTTTCATACAGCATGAGTCATACTGCTCCATAGCTGAAGAGAAGGGGCTACTGAAGGGGCTCGTTGCTAATAGGAGTTCATTGCTAAGGGGATGTTCCACTTGATAGCTAACCCACTGAGTAACCATAGTTGCTGGAAAGTGAAGCCGCATAACCTTGCTTGGCCTTCACAAACGTATGAGTCAGACACTGCACAGGGCATGGCCCGATGCATGTTAGACAGGGTGTGGTAGCTAGTTGGCATGGCACTACTTAGGCTCAAGGGGTGCCTCTGCCAGTCAAAACTGAATCCATGAGCTCATTGTCGACCAAGGCAAGCTGGCCGTTTTACCCAGGATGGCTTAATGCACTGTAATGTAATGTAATGCACTGTGGTGATTCATGTCCCAACTTGCTAAAAAAGCACAAATCAAAGTGTTCTGGAGCCTCTGGGAAGTGCTGCATTCAGCTGGAGCCTTGTGGTTGCCCCTCGCTTGCAGAGCCCTCCACAAGAGGCATCATGGAGCTCTCGCAAGTGCTAGGAGTGCACGATGTAAGCAAACAAGGCTGGAAACCGGAGGCTGTCCTAAGCAGTACAGATAAAGCAGGCCTGGCTGCAAAGCAGAGGCACAGTGCAGGATGCAGGCTTGCCGGCTGGGCTAGGAAGCAGTGACTGTTTGACTGTGGGTGCCTGCTTGCCTACGTCAGTACTTCTGTTATGAAAGGAATGGAAAGTAAAGGGTCATTCAGCTGTTTGGCTGTGGGTTCTTGCTTGCCTAGATCGGTAATTCTGTCAGGGAAGGGATGGAAAGGAAAGGGTTTCAAAGCTGTTTGGCTGCGGGTGCTGGCATGCCTAATTCAGGCTTCTGTCAGGGAAAGAAGGATAGGGAAGGGTTACAAAGCTGCAGCTGCCCAGAAGGGCAGCGATTGAGAGGACAGCAATAAAGAGAATGCTCTAGTGCTTCTTTCAGGCCAGGCTGTTCACCAGGGCTGTATCGTGCATTCATGCTTTGCTGCTAGCTTTGCTGTCGCAAGTGTTGATGGCATATGGTCTGTTGGCTCTGCCAGTAACTGCCGCCACTCATCTATTGCTCCTACCTCAGAGTGTGCCTGCCTGCTCCAGGAAACGGCAATTGCTGGTGTCATGCTCCTCTCCTGCTTGTCTATTTGGTGCCTCAGGAATTTGTGCAAGGCCATGGGAGCAAGCCAGGTGCCAGCCAAGCTATGCCTAACCTTTCTGAGAGGTAAAGCCATGCAGCTCATGGTTCTGGGGATGATCCAGCCGCCTTTTAAAGTGGGCAGGCTAAGTATTGAGGTGTTGGATGCCTGTTGGCGGCCCTGCTGTCTTACGTGGCATGCTGGGCCACTCATGGGCAGCAATGTCAATTTATGCTTCCTCACCCACTGTTTGGAAGTGCTTGCTTGCCTTTGCTTCCTCAAACAGGTCTGATAAGGGCTCTATTGCGTTGTGGCGTACTCTCATTTTCACTCGCATGCACTGACATGTACCTGCAGCTCCTTGACTCGTAACTTTTTGCCGGACCAGCCTTTCTTGCCGTATGGGTGCTGTACTTGGTCCTGCATGTTGACACACACACATGCACACACATGCACACATGCATACATACGCACGCATACGCACACTCACACAATCGTACAAACACACATACACACACACATACACAAGGCACTTGCTTCATCCTCACAAGACCTGCCTGTAATAGTCACTGGCCACCGCCACCCTTATAGGTTATGTAACCGTAAAACTCCCTTTCCAGGTTTAAAGGCATGTCTGCCATTTTCACCTCCACCTCACCTGCTGCCACCGAGCTTGCAACCTCTGTTGGATGCACCCCCACCACCAACCCCTCCCTGACCTTGGGTGCCTCAAGTTCCTCTAGTCCATCTTATTCCAAGACCCAGGCATCAACACAGACCGGCCTACCTGACCCTGTGCAGTATGCAGATGCGCTTACTTCTGAGCTAGGTAAGTGTGTTGCTGTGATCATTTGTGCGACAACTTCAAGTGCCTTATTCGGTATTGGAACGTCAAAGCGTCACTGGTGATGCTTAAAGGTAAGAGAGGCCAATGCCTCAGGCCATGAGGAATCGAACCTTTGTGCATGTCAGGCTTGTGCTGCTGTTCACTTGCTGTGTAGTTACTGAGCAATACCAATGTGCTTCACAGAACATTCCTATGTCCTTTCGACTAAAGTAAGTGGCAGCTCCTTGGCATTGAGCTGCAGGTGAGCGCCTCAAATCACTTGTCACACCCGTTATGATGATCTATTCCAGGAGAAAATGCTGATGCAAACGCTCGTGTACATGCAACCTTATTCAAATCAACATATGTACATGGGCAAGCATAGCATGTGCGCATGCGTGAAGCCCACACACTTGCAACCCCACATGTCAAATGAGATGCAAACGGAAGCACATGCAGGCCCAGATTGCAAGGTTCACGCACTTGTACCTACACGTGTCAACTAAGATACACACGTAAATGCATGCAGGCCCAGAGCAAGGCGGCAGCGGCCCAGACCTGCTCATTGTGCACCTGGATGCCCAGGATCTGAGTACACAGGGTGAATGCAGCCAACATGCCCCTGATGACCCACCTCACTCCAGTGTGCCTCTGGGGGAGCCACTAGGCACAGATGGTGGAGCACTAGGGCTGCAATGGGTGGACAAGCTGGTTGGACGGCTGTTGGCACAGAAAGCGGTGGGTGGTGGGTACAGGGCATCCTGTGTTTATGTGTGCTTTGGGTACCTCAATGTGACTATGTGCGTGCTTGCCTGTGTCAAATGCAAGAGTGTGTGTGTATGTGTGCATGTGCACACGCAACTGAACATGTTTTTGGGGCAAAGCCCCCTGGGGCGTAGTCCCTTAGTGTTCATGTAAATCAACGCTGAAAGAGTAAAGCTTTGAGCCACCCAGGCCACCCCAAACCGTTAAAGTTGTACCAAATAGTAGCTAATTTCGACCTGATTCCAAATGTACCTGGTCAACCCCTCCGCCACGTTGTGTCTGAGACCTTGACCCCCCAAAGGTCAGCACTTCTGACGCGCCTAGGCTGAAATTTGTGTGAAAGTCAATCAATTCGCCAATGGTTTAGAATGGAGCAAAGCGCCGCAGACCCACGAGCAGGTCAGCCTTTCACCCTAGTAAGCTCCCATGCGGGCTAACCTCATTTCTTCTCCCTTCCTACAGGGCACTGAATGCATCATTCTGGGAGTGTCATGGTTGGGAAGGGTGGATGACGATGTGCCAAGGGAAGCGGGAAAATGCTGCGTGGATGCATGTAACTCCTTCCAATTTGTAACTCCTGCATGACTGCACGCCCTCTCAAGCCCCTCAGCGTGCAGGTGCTCTGAGTCTGTGTGCTTAATTTGCCTGAGCCTAGGCAGCGTGCTTGCACTTGCAGGAGGACCAAGAGCAGGGGGTGTAGGGGGCAGCCCCCCCTGATTTGAAACTCACTTTTGTGTAGATGAGCAAATGGGCGTTCCCCATGTGTGCCTGTTTGCTAGGTGTGCTTGATCGTCACTGGCAAATGCAGTAATTGGTACCTTGCTAAGGTTGAAGGATTCTGAAAGCGGGGGGGTTCTGCCTTTTAGACACACTTAGGTTCAGTATAACCTGCATGAAGTTTTGCCATCTTGGAATCTCATGCTTCCACGTGCCATCTTTGAGATAGGTTGCCACAATGCCATTGCCACTTGCTGATTGTATGTTTGCATGGTGTCCTTGAGCAGTGTTGGCAATGGTTGTTTATGTTGCCCATCAGTATCACATGATATTGCAAGTGTTGGACGCTGCATCATTGCTCAAGCTTGTGAATTGCAAGGGGATATGGCAGTGGAGTTGGGCATCACTCTGATCGAAGAAAGTGACTTTAGTGAGAGGTTAGGCAGTGGGTGTAGGCTTCCATCATAAAACAGCATGGCAGGAAAGCTAGGGCATACGCTTGTGAAGGCCTGTGCCTTTGGGGGGGTGCAAAATGTGAGTTGGGTGCACACATACAGGCAGGTGCATGGCTATGCCTTGTAGCTACACCCTCCTGCCTTGCTTGCCTGTAAGATATATAATATACATAATAATAGGCATACATGTATATATATGGTGAGGTGTCTGCATGCATATGAATATGGCTGCCCTCTGTACGCGGCTCCGCCCCTTTTTTTGTGATCCGGAGGATCACACCCTACTTGTTTGGGTCTTGTGTTTCTTTGCGTGGACTATTAGGATCTGTTCCTGTCTTGGCTTATGCAGCCATGCTCTGTTTGTCTGCCCCTTGTTTCTGGTCCAAATTTTCCAGTGATCTGTCGTGCTCTGTGTTGTGTATGCTGCAGGTGCGTGAGCGTGTACTGCTGTCGGTGGTGGTGAGTGCACAAGGCATGGCGGTGCCTGGGGGCTCAGGGCTTGCTGGAGCAGCAGGGAGCAGCAGGAGTCCCATGCGGCTGACACAACACCAGCAGCAGGCACAGCAATTGCAGCAGGGGGGCATGCAGGTGGGGGGGGCTGCCATAGATCCGCTGGCGCGCGTGGTCACACCGCTGTCTTCATATCCCAGTGGTACGTGAAAGCTGGAGAAATTATGTCCTCAAATAATGGATTTGAGGGTCTGCTAATAGCAAGGTTGTCACAAAAGTGCCCCTTCTAGCATGTATGATTGGCTCAGGGTTGAGAGAGGCTAGGTGAATCAGCAAATTTTAAATGCTTGGCAAGCTAAGGCTGAGTGATGGCAGGCTGAGAAGTTTGAAATGGGTGCTGCGGTCACTAGGCAAAGTATCCCTGTTGGGTGCTACTTGTGTGGTGCCTCTCGAATGGCTGCATGCTTCAGCTGTGGAACGTGCAATACCTTCAATCACTTTCTGCACGTGCACATCTTTCCTTGGTTATTGCTCTGTAACCTCCAGAGCGTACATCCTATTGGTAGCAAACGCTTCCTTAGTAGGATGCTTTGTCGTACTTTCTTTGTTCCTTTTTTGTTCAGAAGGGAAGGATTGTGTGTAATTACACCGCTGCTCATGGCTTAGATCAAAAATTGTTTTACATTCTCTCTCCTGCCATTGAAGCAAGCAAAGCGCGTTTCAAGCTCTCTTGCCTGCCGCTGGTTTTCTTTTCCCCTAAGCTTGAACACTTGTGCATCTCAAAAATTATCAGAGCATTGTGGTTGTTAGTGCTCCACCTTACAAATGTATGCCTTGTCACCTAATTTTCTTCAGGGGGAAACACAGACGGAAAATTGCCCCAAGGCCTGGATGTATTGGAAACAAGTGCCACCGGGGGAGCTGTGTCCCTTGTCAACCGCCCTGTCCAGTCCTTCCAGGTGTGTGTGTGTGTGTGTGTGTGTGTGTGTGTGTGTGTGTGCTCGTGCGCGTGTGTGTGTCCGCGTGTATGCCCATGTGTGTTTGTGTATGTGTGGGTGTGGGTGTGGGTGTGTGTGTGGGTATGGTTGTGTGCGTGTGGGTGTGTGTGCACGTGTACAACGAGCTTTTGCCTTTGTTGCTGTTGTTACCAGTACCTCTGATTGTAATTATTTTCCATTGGAAATGCACCTCCCTTCTTGCTTTTGTGACATCAGGAGCACTTGTTTGAGCAAGCTAAAAAAGACAATTTAAGTTGAACCAAATACCGTGTGTCCACGACCAGATAGATAGAAGAGCTCCACCGGCCCAAATTTCGTTCTGCCTTTTTGCCAAGGACCTCCTTGTCTTAAGCTGAAGCACGCTTGCAATTGCAACTTCTTCTTGTTGCGGCTCGCAAGTTCTCCTTGCACCCAAATCAGCATAGAGCCATGCTCCTGGATACCACGCTCCTTGTCAACCGGCACTGCATGCATGAAGGAAGACACCACCTGAATAGAAGGATGTTTCCAGAGGACTTCAATTTTGAAGGCTTCATGGCTCTGGACTCCATGCTCGTCAGCCGCCATCATGCGAATCCTTGTCCACCAAGTACGAGAACATACACTATGACGAGACGATCTCGTCATCGTGGACCCCTTTATGACCCGACCTCCATGCAGCCACACAACCTGACCACCACCGACCGCTACGAAACTCGACATGCAGGCCAGAACCAGGCCAGTTAAACATCTACAAAATCTTATGAGCAGGCGCGCCCTAACCGCGGCTCCAGGACCGTCCAAAATTCGTTCAAACCGAATCGGCTTAAACCCGGGCCTCACAAACAGAAGGGCCCACAGGGCCGCCCCAAGTCTCGTGCAGGCTCAGGACTCGAAAATCTGGATTTTCTTTAGAATTTTTTTGCCCAGAGAGTTTTGTGTTTCTTGTCCAGATGAGTCCGCCTGCGCAGTTTTTTCTGTGTCTCTTTCTTCTTTTTAAGTCAGCTCAGCCAAGCTATGTGTGAAACTGAGGAGTTATTGCCCCGCTGCAAACTGAGTATGCAGAGTGGTCGAGGGTGCCTAAACTGGTGCTTCTGCATCAAAAAAGTGAGGGCGGGGCTCTAGGATTTAGCCAGAGTCATTTTATATCATTTTTGGCCATGTTCAGGAAAATGGGTGCCAAAACGCCTGCTCTGGCCCAAATTTTGCCAATATTTTGGCTCTCAGGTAGGTTTTAGGTCAATCCTGATCCTTCAGAGTGAAAAAAAGGGGGCAAATTTTGGTCTGGAGCACTTTGAGCATGGTCACCTGTGCGCACCTGCTAGGCAAAAGTGGTGTGAACAGGGAAACCAGACAAGCGCTATGTTTGGTCACAACCTCAGTATGAGGACCTGTTCAGCATGCTTTCTAGGTATGCCTGCCAGGTTTGGGGGCCCAGGTGAGCAGGGAGTGGCTCCTGGCAAGCAGTGACAGCTGGGCGTTTGACCAAAAGATGAGGCTCTGGTCAGCCCGCCTGAGCTTGTGCTCACTTGATGGACGCATGATTTTGCACCGTCTGAATGATTTCGCTCGCTTGAACTTACGTGAAATCACTTAAATTTGAAGCTCTGTGCAAATTTCCAGCACGCCAATTTTCTTGAAATATTTTATTTGTCCCATCAAAAGTGTTGTGACCCTGAATGGTGCAGTGGTTGCCCTGCTATGTTAACTCACCATTTCCCCTGCCTAAATCGAGGCCAGGGGGCAATTTTCCGGACCCCCGCCCCAGCCCCCCGGACTCCCCAGGATGTGCTCCTGGTAAAGTGCCCAGCCATCGCTGCTGGTTAGGCAAACCGGGGGGGAACTTCCTGGAGACCCCATTTTGGCAGGGATTTTGCCTGATTTCTGGCCCCACACCCTGGGCAGCCCCCGGCACAAGCTGAGCATGCAGAGTTGCTTAGATAGGTCTAGACAAAGGTCCTGCATACTCAGAATCATCTGGTTGCAGTGGGTCATTAACTCAAACCTACTTGGCTGACCTGATTTTAAGCAAATCATCTCTCCTCATCAGTGAATGCGCACATTGGCCTGATAATGTACAATTGCATGCTGTACCTGATTTAGAATGAGAAGACATATACAAAATGTTTTACAAACGAAGTCTAGGTGTAATTGCGTGCAGACCCTGCTCAAGCAAGGAAGGAAGTGGCATCCTCCTCCCTACAAAAAGATCAGTAGATTGTGGTGAATGGGGAGTATTTGTAGTGGCAAGTTTTGCTCTGAAAACCCAAAAACAGCTAGACCCTTTGATCATATAGACAAAGAAGGCTGTCCTATGCACATATATCTGGGAGGTGGGAAGCGTTTGTCAACCCATTAGAAAAAGATAGTGGGGTACCCTGTAGACGCATCTAAACAAGGCACACTTACTCCTCATTCCATGGCTCCTCAGGCCTGAGGACCCTAGGGACTTTGCAAGAAGCATACTTGCATACTTAGCATCCCGATTCATGTAGCTTTCCCACCTGCAGCGCATTCAAAGATTTTTTTCATGTATTCATCATTCATGGACGGCATGCCTAAAATACCTAACATATGTGCAGCATGGCACATATGAAGACACACAAGTGTATAAGATTTTTATCAGAATCAACTAACCAAATCTACCTGGGACATTTAGATCTTTGCTGTTTAGGACACTGCAGCTAGAGGGTTTATCAAGAGATGTGCCAGAAGCCGCAAGTTTCACAGTGTCAGCAACCATTCTGTTCTCAATCCTAACATGCCAGATTTCAGTAAGTTGGAATCCCTCCCTTTTGACAAAGAAACACATCTACAGGTACCCAAGAACTTCACATATGAGTATCCAATACAGACTCAGTGCCCAGCCAATCCAGTACTATCCTCACTCACTCAAAGTTGCCGACTGGAAGGCATGGGCGTAAGCAGATGGCAGCTGCCTTGTCCAGGACAGCAAGCAAGATATTGGAGCAGGCGTCTATTGCCCACTCACTGACAACAAGAATTCGTAGGAGAAAACGGCGCTGGTGTCACTAACACCATATGTTGAGCTGAATTAGCAGCAATAGCTGCTGCCATCACCCACAACTATACAAACCCTGAAGCAATTCAAGCGACTAACATTGGATCACCACCGTGCCGCTAAACTTGCTCAAAAACAACATGCCCATTCTGTTAAATACGCCCACAGCCTCGTTGCCACACAACGTGCTATTTATAACAAGAATACTCCTCACAGCTAGGTTATAGAGCCAAGTGCTTCTAGAGACCCTCCAGATCCCCACTAGCCTTTTCTGTTTTAAATCTCGTGGCAGAGTGGACTCACGGCTCTGTTTGGAGCCAACGTGTCTGCTTTTCCTTATTGATGTGATTAGAAAGTTTCTCTGCCTACGTAGTTTTCCTTTTTTTCTTACTGTCAACCAAACCTACCACCGTCTTCTTTCCTACCTCCCCTTTCCCACACAAGCTCCTTTGGGAATCTTCCTCCATGTCTTTCAAGCATCACATTGCGCCCACCTGACGAGAGGCAAGGCCAATTGGCCAGGATATTGCATGAACAAACCTCAGGGTTCTTTACAAATTTGTACAGGAGCTTCAAAGCTTGAAGCCCATGCAGTTTAAAGCTTGAAACACTGCAAGCAGACATTGTCCTGGCTGCATGAGATCTGTTTTTGACTTGTTTACTCCACTAATCTGTTGGGCCTCATGCCCTTTGTGCGTCATGCTGATTGTTTTCCATTGGATTGATAAAACAAATCCTTATGTTTTAGGACTTGCGACACAAAGTGTACATGTTTATCACCACCAACGCAAGCTGCTAATCCAATGCTAAGTGCGAACCCGTCCTCACGTGTGCTGACGTGTGCAGACAGGTCCAGCTTCAGCGCCAGCGCGACAGAGCGCTGCAACACAAATAGAAAATTACAATAACAATCACCTGCAAACAAGAGCAAGCCAAGAGCGTCCGCAAGCAACGCAAACGGAGCATTTCGGTGCTCGCGAAGCCCAGGAGATTAGAATTTCGTGCAACCGGGCAGAAGAACGTACGGACACTTTTATGAATTTCCCAAGATAATCTTATGCCATCCCGGAAGCGCTGCAGCAAACCCAGAACGCTCAAAGTGCGTCAAACTTCGACCCCCCGGAGCAAAAGTTTCTTTTTAAACTGGGAACAGGAAGGGCACTCCGTGCCAAGGCCTGGCTTTCAGTCGAGAAGGGCATCAGCCCCGCCTCGGCCCGCTTTGGGCGCATGCTTAACTGACGTGGCAGGATTCTTTTACGGAAGGGGTCCTTTTGTGAAATTCATCGCATGTGTAAAAGGTTACGCCGTTTTATTTTGTAAGCAACATTATGAGCAAAGGCTTTGGCTGCTTAGAACCCGGAAGCCGTGAACTCCGCCCAACGGAAGGGGTTGAGTCCGGGCTAATCTCGGCTTTCTTACTGAAAGCTGGAGATTTCTTAGAATTCTGGGTGAATTAATCAATTCTGGATTCAAAATTCGAACATTTTTATTAATAAATTATTGCCAGGCGTTTGAGCCCAATCATTGAATGCATTGGAAATTAATTAATTTTGGGGCTGAAAAGGGCGGAGAATGGCCTCCCAGGCACCCAGCTCAACCCCTAGCTAGGTGGCTTAAGCCTGTAACCCCCATCCAGCAGCTCTTAGCAGACCAAGCCAGGCTTGCAAATGCCAAGGCAACCCAGTGGGGCGTCTTCCAGGTGACAGCTCAGTTGCATGCATGGGCTCCAGTATGTGTTTAGCACAGTGACAGTTTGTGGATTGCTTGGAATTGTTTGCTGATGGTGAGGACACCCTTCTCAGGGAGCAAAAATGCACCCAAACCTCTCCAGCCCCCTGCCCTGAGCAGCTGCAGCAGCAGCAGCAGCAGCAGCAGCAGCGGCAGGGGCAGCATGGACAGAAGAGGAAGCGGGAGCCCCACACTGACTGGTTCAGGTCAGGTGTGGCCAAGTCCATCATCTCAGCTGTCACATAGAAAAACAGCATCCCAGACGGCACGAAGCTGCTCTGCACACAGCGGCCAGAAATCTTTGACAGGCTTGCACCCTCAACGTGCTATAGCTGGTTTCGAAAGGGCCGGAACGGATGCTTGGAGGCCACACCAGACACCCCTTCCCCTCTGGAGGAGTCCAGCAGCAGGTGCAGAGCTTCCAAGCAGCAGCAGCAGCAGCAGTAGCAAGGATTCGATATGGGTATTCAAATTGAGAAATCAATGCTAGCAAAAAGCCTATCAAAACCATTCAAATTGAAAAATTAATTCGGAACCCCCCATTCGAACTGAAATCGAAAAAATCTATTAACTTTTAAGTGGAGACCATTTGAACTGATCGTGGACACACGGTATTTAATTGTTCATGCATGCAGTTCAGTGGCTTGTCGAGGATCGAGATAGCCCATGGTGCCCCCGCTGTGGTGGTCCGGCACCTGCCAGGCGTCATACGCAGGTGACGGTGGACTGACTGCGCTCCATCATTCTGTAGCACTCCTTGCTTGAAGGTTTTGTGAAATTTTATGCATAAGTATTGCATTCAGTTGACATGTAGAGTGGCGGCAGCAGGATCTGGCCTTGCCATGCAGTTGGCTGACGGTGTGGCGCGAGAATGTTCATGTTATAAGTGCCTCTGATAGCCTCTTGAAGTAATATTACTATATTTCCTATGTGTGCGCAGGGACAGAGCAGAGCGCATGAAGCTGTCTGAGGCACACCAGAGGGGAGGTCAGGGGACTATCTTGGCAGACCGCTTGATGTATGAAATCATGTACAAATTAGGAAGAGCTCCAAAGTATGGCGCCTGACTAAGTGCTCCTCTGGAAAGTTCTTTTGTTTGATTCTTGAAAGTTTAATTTGCGGGCAGCAGCCAGCCTGCTTTTTGGCCCCCACACAGCAGCTGCCACCCCCTTCTTTGCGTGTCAAGGGATGAGAGCATGTGTCAGGCTTGGTAATAGTCACATCCATCTTGTGGAGGTCTAATAAGGTGGAGACACCAGGCCCAAGAATCAGCTTGAGACCTCTAAAGAGCAGCAAAGCAACCTCTGTCGTGACCTTTCAAGGGCCTCGGCTGAGGTCACCCTCCGTACTACAGGTTACAGGAAAAAAGAAGGCCTCCAGCCAAAACGGTTGACTGCTAGCCTGCTCATAAAAAGCAATAATTCATGTAGAAAAGGAAGAAGCTTGTTATTGTTTTGATTTAAGAAAAAAGAGATATGATAAGACTGTACATGGTGAATTCCAGGCACGTAGGGAGCCACGCTATTGGAAGAGAGAGATAAAGAGAGGAGAGGACCAGAAAAAAAGGGAGCATATTTAAGCCGAAGAGAACAAACATGGGGATGAGTGCATTTGAAAAAAACGTGTTGCTCATCCTGCACATCATCTTGGGCATCACATAAATCACAGGCAGGGGAAATAGCATCATCCCATGTGGCCTGCTCGACTTTCAAGGTATGGACACGAAGGCGAAATCGAGCCACACTGCGGACGATGTGTTTAGGTAAATCCAAGTAGAAATATTTGGGCAGAATATAAGGAGAATATGTAACGTGTGCAGCTTACTTACCAGTGATGGTAAGTAAGTGTTTTGCTGTTTGTGTCTCGTGGGTCGTAACCAGAAAGTTGTCTCCAATATGCTAGATGGCGAGACCTGAGATCCACAACAAGCTGACTGAGTTCCAAAGGATCTGCAGAGCGTACCTTTTGCTGGAAATGATGGGCGTGATGCAAGCCATTCATGGCAGACAATAGATGGGATGTCCAGCAGGAAGAATTCCTGGGGCTGAGGGAGATGTCCGCATGAAAAACCTCCGTACTACTTAGGCGTGGGCGGGGTCATCTGCACCACTGACACTTTTGAGCCCCTTAAAAGTGCTTGGTCTTGACACACATGAAGCCACCAAGCTTGCGCTGAGGCTTCATGCTCATTCTGTCCAGTACAGAATTTACAGGACTTACAAGAGAGGAGCGATCAGTTCAAAGGCATGACTGCTAGGCTCAAGCATGGGAAAGGAGTTTGAAAAAGAGGCAACTTTGAAAGAAACTAACTCATGTCACATGAAGAGCATTTGAGGAAGTTGTAAAAGAGGCATTTAAGGAAATGAAAGGATTACATAGCTGTAACTGCCTACAATGGTTACAATGCTTACAATGGGGTTTGACCTTCAGCCAGGTAGTTTGGCTGCTCGGCCTGCTCAACTGTTCCAACTGCACAAAAAATATCCATGAGATCGGAAATAAATAGGTCTCATTAATTTGTTTCTGCAAGAAATGAAAAACATCCTCAGAGCTAGCTTGATAATAGAAGAAAGCGCATAATTCGTACCTGCCTACGAGGGCTATCGATCCTCATTAGTTCAGTCTCTTTCCCTCCCTTAGGCTAGTTGTAGCTAGAAAAAAGAAAAGAATAATTACGTAGGCAGAGGAAACTCTCCCTATATCAATTAAGGAAAAGGAGACACATTGGCTCAGAAGAGCCGTGAGTCCCCTCCACCACCAAGATGGATCAAAAATATTAGTGGGGATCTGGAGGGTTATTTGAGGTACCCGGCCCCAAAACATGGCTGCGAGAAGTATTGCAGTTATCAATAGCACGCCTAGTGGTAACAAGCTTGTGGGCATACTTTACAGAATGAGCATGAAGTCTGTTAGCAAGTTTAATGGCACGTTGGTGGTCAAGCCCCTATTGTTTGAACTGGTTGAGTGTTCTGTGTAACACGTTCCACCAAAGCCTAAGAGAATGGTATGAAGAGTTACGGCTTTCGCACTAATAAGTTTGTAGAAATGTGCATGCTGCCACTGTGCCGCCCTCCAACTGTTGTCCTGGCCTCGTGTCTTCGGAGTACTTGATTTCAATCAAGTGCACATGCCGCTGATTAGCATTCAGTTGGTGAGGCTGTTTCACGCGGTTAGCCATGCTGGATCTCTGTAGGGTGCCATGTCTGCTGCGTAACACATTATGTGAGCAGGGAGAAAGAGGAAAGAAGTGGGTTTGGCTTGATAAGGAGTAATCAGGACAGCATCAGGACGGCTTGATGTGAGTCTTGATCTCTTAGGAAAGTTACGTGGAAAGTGTTAAGGGGGTAAAAACCTGTTTGATGCATGCTCGGGTATTTGGAGGTTGTGTTGTTCCAACCTAACATTACTTCCTATGTCTGTGTTAACCAAGCCTGCTCCCCAAGGGTTTTTGCTAATGGCTTTGATGATCATTCTTCCGGCCACATTGTGGCGTTCACTTTTCATGCTGGAGATTATATAATTTGGCAGCCTGAAAGCATGTGGAGTGCGCTGTCTAATTGATGACAGCCTGTGAGAGGGCAAAGTGGGTTAGGGGACCTTTTAAAACGAACCGCATGTTTTTGGTTATAGAGGGTGCCAGTGCGATATTGTAAGATGGTACGCTTCATGAGTGTGGATATACAGGACATGTTCCTAAAGCCATTGCTGATTTTCTTATCTACATGTGGTAACAAACTCTGATAGTATGAGTAGTAGCCTGTTTTGGAGTTGGCATATCCAAGCCTGTGTTTTGTATGCATGTGAGACTTGAGAGCATTTTGAAGAATGGGTAGGTAGGTGATTTTAGGATTGGGTGCAAGAGCTGTGGGTGTACCAGCAGTATGTTCTCTTACTTCCTCCTTGGCTAATCAAAATAAGTGAGAAAAGCGGTTACCACCGGGACCTGCGCTAGGGATACCAGTATCAGCCATGCTATTATTGGCTTGATTTGCCTGATAATTTGCAATAGCATCCGCACATTCATTACCAGCAATACCAGCATGAGATTTTACTTTGTAGACATAGATATTGGCTTGCGAGTTGCTAATGAGGGTAGATATGGTTTTAAGGACATCTCCTTGAATATGTTGTTTGTGCTTCTCTGGGTAAATATGTTGTTTACGTATTTGATGAAGAGAGGTGAGACTGTCTGAAGCAATATGTGAGTAAGAGTGCGTGATGGCAGCAGCAATTGCTGCTAATTCAGCTCGACATATGGTGTTGGTAATTCCAGCACCGTTTGGCTCAACAAGATTTTTGCTGTCAGTGAGAGGGCAGTATACGCCTGCTCCAATTTCTTGTTCACCATTCTGGATATGACAGCTACCATCGGTGTATGCCCATGTCCTCCAGTCAGGGACTTTGAGCGTGTGGGTTGGACTAGATTGGTTTGGTACAATGAGGTCTTCCTGATTACTTCTGTGTGGATAGGTTGGATTTCTAGACATCTGTTGTTTATCAGAGGGGAGGCGTCGGCACTTTTCAAAACCGGGCATGTCGGTATGCATAGTATTAAGAGTAGAATGGTTGCCAATACTGCGTATCTTCCATTTGACTTCTGATACATCTGTAGCCAGGCCCTGTAGCCAAGCTGGGTTATGGTTGTTTAGGTGGATGCTGGCAGCTGTGTTCCAGACTGCAATAATTTGTAGATCCCAGGTGTGTTGAGAAAGAGGTATTTCCTGATTGATGCAGGACTGTGGATCGTTGTAGAGAAGGTTGGTCCGTGCGACGGGCCCATGTTCACAGCAGAGATGTGGATAGGCAGTGATGGGTTTGGAATAGAGATTTGTTATCATTTGTTTTCCCCAGACGGGGAGGAACATGAAGGTGGCAGGGGCCTCTGTATTGAGGATAGCTGAGTAGATAGCATGACGTAAGGCTTTAGTCATGGCGTTCTCTTCATAGATAGGATGGCAGATAGAGAAACTTGAAAACCTGGATGAAAGGGAATTATGATGGGCACCAAAAAGAGTGTCTCGGGGGTTAGTGCTCCAGTAGTTCTGGTATTGTGGGTCATAGTCCAATGGGGACGCCATTTTCTCTTGAGTTACTAGGGCCCACTCTCTGAGGGTAGTATGGATGTGGGTCGGCAGGGCCCGCAAAAAGGAGTCTTTAATCTTTTTGCTAGCGTACTTGTTTTCTAGCATAGTCTTGCAAGCAAGGAGCCCCTGCAGCTCGGAAGCAAAGCTAGTAGGAGCAGGTTTTATTGCTTCATGTAGGCCAGCAACCTTGGCCCTATAGAATGCCTTGTAAAGGATTTGACATCGGCTGGGGATTATCATCCCAACACAATTACCTTGTGTAGTTTTGAGGGACCTCTGGTGAGGCCCTTGCTAGCTTGCTAGTTAAGGGACCCTTCCTGCTAGTGTAGTTCTGAGGGACCTCTGGTGAGGCCCTTGCTAGCTTGCTAGTTAAGGGACCTTTCCTTAATGCACCCGGCCTTTGGCCTGCGTAGACTCTTCTTTGCTTTTCTTTTCCTACAAGGGCAGCTTAGCTGAAGCATTAAAAAGAGATCCCTGCAACCAAACCAGACCTAAGCTTTAAATTAAAAAAAAAAAGCTTGAAATCTAAAATTACTTTTGCGTTGCTCCAAAAGAACAGAGATATATAGGAAGCCTATAAGTTGTCAAACTGTTTCTCGAATAACCATGTCACATTCATGTCACATGTACGGTACAGCTCCATGCTTGCCAGGATAGCAATGAAGTACCGTGTTCAGCAACCAGAGGATTGACAGACGTATGTGCAGCTCCAACAAAGCATACATGTGCTTGCTAGTTAGGGAACCTTCAAGGAAAGTTTCCTTAATGCACGGTAGGTAATTAAGATGCAGCACACCAAGGAATTTAAATACCTTAAAATAAAAGCCACTGGGACCTCCGCCATACCAAAGCCACCCAAAATCCAGATATCTTAGTCCTCACTGAAACCAAACTCCACAGAAATAACAAAACCCGTGCTTGGATGGAGACCCTCCTTAAGAATTACAATTATTGGTCAGCTTTTGACTGGACTGGTGGCACCACCATCTGCGTCCATGACACTGTAGCCCTCTCTTGAAGAGAACTTGAACTTGAAGTGCCAGGCCCAGCTCAAGGAGGGTGAATGAAGAAAGAAGAGAAAGAAAAATCTGCTTGCCGTGCGGCGGCATGCATGAAGGAAAGAGCCTCCCAATGACTCCCACCAATAGAGGGCATCTTTTTCCACCCTGTCCACAAGTAATCAATTCGGAATAAAGAAAATCATATGTAAGTTCAGATACCTTCAGGAGAAAAAGGTTCCTTGCCGTAGGGTTTTTCTTTAGGAACCTGGACCTTGCTCTACCTAGGAGCTTGCCTTTTTTTGGTCCTTAGGAGCCTGCCTGTCCGCTGTGAGCTTGCTTTTTTTCCTCTTTGAGCCGGCATTTTCCTTTTTGCCCAGCCCTTCTGGGACATCGCTATGTTCTGGGCTGATGTAACAAAAAATAAGGTACACTCTCATTGAGGTAGGGTAAGGCGAGGATTTTAAGGATCAGTTGGCCTCTGGGCCATCCAAGCTTTTGGTGATAATGTTTGCAACAGAGGTTACAGGAGCAAAGAAGGCCTCCAGTCAAAACGATTGACTGCTAGCCTGCTCATAAAAAAGAGAAGTTCATAAAGAAGAGGATACAGTTTCTTGTTGTTTTGATTCATGAGAGCAAGCATGTCAAAGGGTTGTACATGATGAGTACAAGACAGGTATGGAACCGTCTGGGAAGAGGCACTGGAGAGTGAAAGAAGAGAACCAGAGAACAAGGAAGCATACTTTAGGCAAAGAAAATAGGCGTGGGGATGTGTAACTTTGAAAATAGCATGCATATTCTTGGACATCACAAAGGTCACAGGTAGGAGAGATGTCGTCATTTCAAGTAGCTTGCTCAACTATGAGAGCGTGGGCGCAAAGGCAAAACCGAGCCACACTGTGCATGATGTGTTTGGGCAAATCCAGGTACAGATACTTGGGTAGAACATGAGGGGATCACGTAACATGAGCATTTTTATTTGGGAGAGCATGCCAGTGATGATATGTGAATATTTTTAACGGTTCAGGTATTGAGGATGATAAGCAGAGGATTGTCTCCAGTAAGCAAGATGTCAAGACCTGAGGTCCACCACAATCTGTCTCAAATCTAGAGGGTTGGCTGACCGTATCTTGCGTTGAAAACCATGAGTATGATGTAAGCTATTTATCGCGAACAACACGTGTGATGTCCGGCAAGAAAATTTCCTGGAACTGAGGGAGATATCAGCATGGAAAACCTTTTGGAGAGGAGGGCTGTTGCAATGGGTAAGTGAATTTTAAAAATGCACAGTGGCTCTAAACCAGTTGAACTGAATAGGCTCAATTCCACACTTGCGTAGCACACTCCATGAAGGAGTTGAAGATTTGACTCCCAAAATGGATTTCAAAAATCTCAGTAGCCTTTTTTGAATGCTGTTGTCCATCTCATGACCGTGTTATAAGATAGGGTGTTGCCCAAATCTGACTGGCACACATGCCTGCCTGGATGATATACGTCTTAGAAAGCCATAAGCAAGCATGAAGACAGTTGGTAAGCTGATGTTGATGAGCCAAAGTGCGAATGCAAGACATGCCCGCTAAACAAGGCCTGAGGGCTTCTTCAGCGGCAGAGTGCAAGTTGAGGTTCTTGTCAAAGAACATCCCCAGGTGTCTAAAAGTGCCAGAATATGGTAGGAGACCATTTTCATATACCAAAGGTGGTATACTGTCTGTTCTAGAGTTGAAGCAGACCATCTCTGATTTTTGGGTATTGACTGTTTGAAACTTCTTGTGAGCGTAAGCTTTCAGCCCGTGAAGCATGGTCTGCAGATTATTTGGAGACTTTGCTGTGAGGCACAAGTTATCGGCGTATAGAACATGCGAAACATGGAAATTGGGTGTTCCTGTACAAGCTCCTTCGATACCTTCAGAAACATAACTGATGTCATTGAGGTAGATTGCCAAGGGTAGCGGAGATAAAGGACAGCCCTGGTTGACTCCATAAGTGGGACGCACCTAAGCATGCTTGTCCCCATCAATCAGGAAATACTCATCATTATGATACAGGTTGTTGATTATGTAGAGAAGATGATTGTAATTTCGCAACTGCCTGGGCAACACTTCCTCTGTTAGCTGGATAGAAGAACTCAAAAACCCAAGAACTTTACCAGAGTGGGGCGGGAGAGGCCCCAAATGGGGGTATTTTTAAAAGGTTCCCCAAGCATGTTGGCCCCAGTTTCTAAGCTTAAGGACTAGCACCCAGATGTAGCTCATGCTTTCTCCTAGCCATAACACCTGAGCTCGATAGGAGTTGGGGCCAACATGCAACATTGGCCGCGGCGTGAAGCCTAATTTTCACCACCAAACCTCCATTCCGGACCACCTACTGCACACATTTCGGTCATTTTTTGATTTTGTCCCCATGCCCAGGCTGCCGTGGATGTCTTAGCCAAGAAATAGCCTAGTAGCATTCCCTTGCTTCGCATGCATGTGTGGTTGCTCGTTCCTCCTTGCTCGAGCATCAACACTCATGTCTGGTGGGTTGCCTGTCTGTGTGCTCTTAACTCCATGCCTAAGTTTTGGCTGTCCAACCCTTAAGACTTCAAAGAGCATGGCGTGAACTTCTTATTAGAGGGGCTAAACGATTTTGTAGCTTGCCAAGGGCAGCAGTCCCCCCCTGGATAACTCCTTGCCGCCCAACCATCCTTTCATTGGCAAAGACCATAACCATGACTTTATTCTGAGTCTCTCCCATTAGAGCGTTGGACCTTGCCCCTGCTCCTCTTTTGGTCTTTAATTGTAGGAGCTTTGAACTTCCTTGGGAGCCCCTTCCCCTCTTTCTGTCTTTGTGTTCTTGCGCCTGTCCTTCAGCCTTTCTTTTCAAGAGCTCTGTCTTTGTAGCAGAGGCCCTTATGGGACAATGCTATGTCCTTGGGCACGTGTAACCAAATAAATGGAAATCAGTGTAAGCAAAATCAGGGAGCACCAGAAAACTGATGTACTGCCTCTCATTTTGGCTTTCAATGTTTCATGCAGCCATGTTCAAAAGTCCCACCCATCTGCAATGTGCCTTCGAGTAAAACTCCTACTACAGCTACTGGACAGGAAGCGAGTGCTGGGATTTGTCCCAGCCTGCCCAGGTCAATGATTCAGACTCGAAACAAGCTGGGGAGACTGCACTAGGTGACTTGTGCAAAGGAAGACAAGAGCATTACTTCCAATGTTGAAAGGTACAGGCAAGGGACATACCAGGAGCTCAAGGGGCACACAATGGGCAACGCACTGACTACAGTAAAACTTCACACACCTCTGCATTCCGAAATCTGGATCCAGACAGGGAAAGGGGACATGCACATGGGAGGTTCAGAGACAGGGCACTACCTTGACTGAAACAGCATCAACCCCCTTTGCACGCTGCACATTGCAGGATCCATCAGCTTGCGGGGATGGCTTTTGCGTCCGGTTAGGCGCGCACTTGTGTGGCCTGGTGCTTCTCCTTCCAAGGGGGCAGCGAGAATGCCATCCCAGTGCTGCATTGCAATCTGGTCTTTTGATGAACATCCTCAGCACATTCACGCTGCTTGTGGGTGCGTCTCACCTTGGTGAAGCTGGAAGCAGTTGGTCAAATGCATGATGCATGATGAGTGTTCATAGATGACTAAGGATGAGGACGAGCATGATGTGCATGATGAATATGTTGCACGATTTCAGGATTTCAGGCTCTGGTAGATCCCTGAAATCAAAAAGGGAAGAGCCACGGAGAAAGGAGAGACCAGAGTCGTTGTTGTTGTTATTGTGTTTAGTCGCCACATGCCCTCTTCAGAGGCAATATTATAGATATTTTGTTAAATTCGTTGGACGAAACAACTGAAACAATTAACTTCCGCTATCGTATAGGTGGTCAGTATACGCGGCTCTCAAGCTCGATCGTGTGGAAATCCCGCGGGACCAGGGTTCGAGTCCCTGTGGCGGAACTTTTTTCGTCGTACTCAGCCAGTGCTCTTTTCCACCTCTGTCCCAGTCACCTTTCCATACCTCGTGCCCTGATGGTCTGGGGCAATTCATTCAAACCTCGTCCTTGTCAATTTGCTGGGAGGCCACTGCGTGAGCCTACACAGTGCTCCAGGTGCAAGGATCATCCACGTCTTCCTGACAAAATCTTGTGGCAGGCCACAGACAGAAGTTACCACCACTCCATCCCTGCTCGCTCCCTATAGCCACTGACCGACCACCAAAATGCTAAAGGGGGCCAACCAGCCTTTTTGCCAGACATGCTCTCTCTCATGGTTCATTCTCAAATCTGACCATACCAACCATTTTTTACAATGATATGGCGAGGCGGGGAGCCAATGTCCTTTTCGTGCGAAAGTGCGGATGCAAAATTTCCACTTTCAATTTCCATTTTTCATTTTGGAGTTGCGCGGACCTGAGCAATAGGCAACTTCCGGCAACTCCAAATCCAGCTCCGAGCAACTCCAAATGGAAAATGGAAATTGAAAGTGGAAATTTTGCATCCGCACTTTCATCGCGAAAAGGACATTGGCTCCCCCCACGGCCATATTACATTTTCCCCAAATGATAAAACCCGAGGGCCCCAACTCACTCCCCTGGCCTCATATCACCCCAAAATGGCCTGCAACTCCAACCAGGGGCCATAATCAGCTCCCAATACTTTGTATTAATAACCTCCATATGCTAACATCCTGAAAAAGAAAAAGAAAAACTACATAGGCAGAGGAAACTCTCCCTACATCAATTAAGGAAAAAGAGACACATTGGCTCATAAGAGCCGTGAATTTCCTCCACCACTGAGCTACAAAGAAGAAAAAGCTAATGGGGATCTGGAGGGTGATTGGAAGCACCCGACTCCAGAACCTGGCTGTGAGAAGCATCACTGTTTTCCATAGCACGCCTAGTGGTAACAAGCTTGTTAGCATACCCAACAGAATGGGCATGCAGTTTTTGAGCAAGTTTATTGGTGCATTGACGGTCCAGTCCTGCATATCCAAAAAAGAAAGAAGGTCAAAAAATGACCTTTTTGGCACCCCTTGTACTGGATTGTCTCCAAGGGAAACGGCTACAAATCTGTATCTCACCAGCCACTGGGTCTTTTCACTCCATTTCCTTTGCAATGATATTCTTTTGTTACAAGGACTCCAAATCACCAAAGACCCAACCTGGTGCTGTATCTGGTCCGAATTGCCATGCACTCCAATCCTTAACAAAAATTTATAAACGCCAGGCACACATTATACTTGCAGGATTCTTCTGGCAGGGGTGCCACTGGGGGCAAGGCAGTTCAGAGCAGGAGGAGGAGAGTCTATGCCCGCAGGCGCATGGCTGACAGCACCCCGCCTGACCCTCCGAGGGTAATGAGTCATTAGCTGTTCCCCATCGGTTTATAGCTTGGTTTAGGCTGGGCCTGTGAACCTCCCTGGTGAGGCCCTTGCTAGCTTGCTAGTTAGGGGAACCTTTCCTTAATGCACGCAGCTGGACCTGGCGTAGTCTTTTCTTTTCTTTGGTCCGAAATGGAGGTGTGGTGGTCAAAAAGTAGGGTTTACGCCATCGGATTTTGGCACGTTGCTTCTCGCGGCTGTCTTCAAATTCTAGTGTTACAAAAAGCTAAAAAAACAGGCTACCTTAAGCAGGCAAGTTTGAAAGCAGCCAAGGGGCATCATGCGCTAGGAGCACGCAAAAAGTGACTGATTTGGGGCCTCAGATAGCCAAATGCTGGGAATCGCTGCCAGGTACGTGGTAGCGCATGTCGTCAGCGTGCTCCCTGACCCTGGGACAAGAGGAGAATATATTGCTATAATAGGAAGGAAGAAATAGGAAGCAAGCTCAATAGTGGAATAGTGGCACATGTTGCACAGAATTGTACAGAATCGCGCAGGCAGATTATTATGCACTTCTTTTCAGAAAAAAGAGGAGTGAAAATATATCTTGGCAGGAATAACGCTTCCTGCATCAAACAAAGAAAAGAAAAGAAAAAGAAAAAGCTACGTAGGCAGAGAAAACTCTCCCTACATCAATTAAGGAAAGAGAGACACATTGGCTCAAAGAGCCGTGAGTCTCCCTCACCAGAGAATGAGAGGGAAATTAATGTGGATCGGGTGGGTTTCTGGCAGCACGCTGCTCTAGGGCACCAGTGTTGTGATGAGTGTTTTTATTTTCAATGGCACGCCTGGTAGAGGTAAGTTTGTGCGCAAATTGTACAGAATGGGCATGGAGCTTACTTGCAAGTGTTTCAGATCTCTGTGAGTCAATCCCTAATTTTCTGAATTGATCAAGGGTATGGGCAGTGTAGATAGTCCCACCCACACCCAGGAGGATTGGGTGGATAGTAATCTCTGCACCTTGGAGTTGTTTGCACAGTTCACTGTGTTGTTGTTGTGAGGCTTCTAGCTGGGCACTAGGCCTTGTATCTTCGCAGTATTTAATTTCTATCAAGTGGATATGGCGGGCTGGAGTTGTGCGACGCCCCATACTGTACAGTACTCTGTGTGAGGGTGGAGTGGGTAGTCTGTTCGGGTTAGTTGGGTGAGGAGTGACCAAGATTGCATCAGGGCGGCTGGAGTTGCGTCTGGTTTGAATAGGAATTATGGGTTTGAAGAGGTAGGAAGGCACAGCACGATTAGAGACATGCTCAGGGATTTGCAGGTCGTGCTGGGACAAACGGTTTGTGTTGCCCGCATCCAACTGCACAAGATTGGCCCCATAAGAGCCTTCACGGACCAGTTTCAAAATCATCCTGCAAGCAATATTGTGACGCTCAGTTACCATGTTACGCATGACGGGGCATTGGCAGCCAGATAGGATGTGGAGAGCGCTATCCATGTGGTGGCAATCAGGTAAGGGGCATTGATAAAAGAAAAAGAGGATACCTAGGGCAGAGGCACTGTGTATTCCCTCACCACCACCACCACCACCACCACCGAGAGAAAAATAGAAAAGAAAGAGCCTGAGGTCATTGTGGATCAGGAGGTTTGCTTGCTGTGCCTGAATTTTCCTTGCTCATTGAAATGTGAGGAGTGTTGCACTGCTTACGCTTTTTATGAACATGATTCGGTCGCTGTGACCTGCCAAAGAAAGAGCAAAATTCTGTTTAAGGCAGCGCAATACAGTGTTTGGTTGATTTGATGAAGAAAAAGAAGGAACCTGGTCTTAAGTCCACTTTATTGTTAAACCTGGTAAAGAAGTCAGGCCCACAGGAACAGGAGTTCAAGCAACAAGCCAAAGTTAAAGGGACACAAGCCATGTTCCAGCATTCTTAAAGATCAGCGACATTTTAATGTACTGATAGAATCTACTGATAGATGAGTTGGAAAAAAGGAATGGACACCTCATTGGAGAGTGTACGATGAGTAATCTTGCAGGCTTAGTGGGCTAGCTCACGAAATTTCAAGTTGAGGGCCCAACACTGGACCTACCAGTAGTCAATACAGGCACACTCCTTACTTCAAACCACGCAGGCCAGCTCCTCTTTGCAAAAAGCCATTATTCATTGTATACAAAGAGCGTCATCATGGGGCAGGATAAACTTTGAAGCATTCATAAAATAAGCTCCACTTCTGCTTTGAGAACGGCGTGGTAGGTTGAAGAATTATGCTTTGGATCTTGAGCAGCCTAGGTTTTTCTAAGGCAAGTTGAAGAGAAACTGGAAATACAAAAATATGGAGAAGAAAAGCCAGAGAACAGGAACAAAAGTCACACTTCACTTCCTGCAACCTCCCAAAACCTGAGTTCTTATGCAGAATGCAAAGGACTCACTGATAAAAAAAAAACAAAGCTATCAATACAATGCAACGCTTGTGCACCTCCCCTACCTACCCATAATTGCGTTTGCCTTCCCATCTTTCGAGATGCCATGAAGGCCCACATGCATTCAAGCTATCAACTCGGATATGCTGATTCCTGCATGCACAGTTTCATTTTCTTTCTTTTGCTGTGGAGGGCACTTGTAGCTCTTTTGCATCACATCTGCATCACAGGCGCTTTTGCCAATCTTCGCATCCAAGCCAAGAAATGAACCCTTTACGCAGATTGGGCCCACCTCGTCATATCTGGCAACAAGACTAAGGTGACCTGCAGCCTCCCTAGTCCTCAAAGCAGAGACCTTCGGGGCAATAGGTCCATGGCAGATTATGCCAAGCGCCAGCTTCAAGACAAAATCCTGGTGCAAGGCAAACCAGCCCAGTTCATTGGCCCAGGGGAGCCTTTTACCCACCTCGGTGTACAAGTCATCATGACACTGGACTGGAAACCCCAGCTTACTACAATGACGGACAAACTTACCAGTAAGCTTCAAAATCTAGCTCCCTCTTTTGCCACACCTAGGCAAGCAATGGGTATAATTCAAACTGCCATCATCTCAAGCATTGCCTATGCCTTCCTAGTTACACCTTGTTCTGAGAATGACCTCGCTCATTGGGATAGGCTTGCCCTTAGTACCGTTAAAGAGAGGTACAAGCTCTGGCAGTGCACTGCGACGGCTATCCTGCGAGAGGACAAGCTCAAATTTGAGCTTGGATGCCCATCCATTGCTGTGGAATGCAATACGAGGTGCGCAGTGGCCCTCAACACTAGCCTCAACAACACTGGCAGGCACGGCTGTACCACCAAGTCACTTCTGGAATCTCAAATTCAAAACCTTAGGAGCTACTTGCTCAGGAGCATCAACCCATCTCGCCACACCCCCACCTTTATCTCCAAACACACAGCCTACATGCTCCGTGTTAGACAATACCTCTGCATCAACAATAGTGCGCTTGACATCACCTTCCAAGGAGCGACCTACCTTCTCTCCAGCATCCTGCCTGTCTTAAATGCACTCCCAATGCCAGTGCAACCCACCCTCATGGACCTAGGCATTACCAGCCTCTCCTCCCTGCTGAATGAAAGCCTCACTCACGTCATTGACGGAAACAAATGTACATCCTTGCTGGGCCGCAAAGTCTGACTTTGCGGTTCTGAGTCAGGACCAGACACATCATTGCCTTAAATAAGATTGCCCATAGTCTCAACTCCCACAATCTGACACCTGATCTCATCAGCACCATCATACAGAGCCAAGACAGCTCGCGCAATAATCCCCCAGAATCACGCCGCATTAACAACACAATGTATGCAGAGGTGACTAAAGTAAAACACACACCAGCATGCTGGAACTGGCCAAAGTTCCATGTAGAGCATGTTCTTACAATCCCCCCCACGAATAATCCACTCAATGGGACGCATTCCCTTAGCAGTCCCGTACACACTGGCTCCAGGACCTACAGCAACCCCCTCTTCGAGACTCAAGACATGGAGTCAGAAAGTCCTCTCTTCCACAGCCAGGATAACCCATCTCCTAACAATCAAACACATACAGAAGCATATGATACCCAAGAGAGGCGTATATGTAAAATAACTCCTGCATTGAAGGACCGCCAACTCTTGCACAAGGCACAAACCCAAGTCCTTCCAACATCCCTCACACAGGCCTTATCCCTGGACCCTGCCCAGATCCCACAAGCCGGGGGTAGGAGGCACAGAGGGAGCCAAGACCCCAAAGCACTCCTAGAATTCCACACACAACCCATTTGGACCCTGTGCCCCTTACCACCAAACACACCAGACACTGATGTTGCCCAATGACTCTGGAACTACAAGCAGAACAAAGCTGCTGAACTATGTGCAGTACAAGCAAGCAATGCAATGTTTTGCAATGATCATGTCATCCAAAGTATCTTGGTCTGGCAACACCTTAGGAAGTTTAAAAGATCCTCCCAGGGAAAACAACAAATTCAATACAATGTTCAATGGCACCCTTTCACTACCTGAAAAGTGGGCCTTACCCATTTTCCAAAATGATGGGCTAACAGTGGCTTACTCAAAACACATACCCAGAAGGCTGACAGAGAATCCGTGCTGCCAACTTTGCTGGAGACCAGTGAGCAAAGAACACACCCATCAATCTCAATGCTATGATGACATGCCCACCTGTGATACCTGTCACTGCACATACCACTGGGGCTGCCTCATAGACATCAAATTATGCTCGCTGCAGGATCAGGCGTCAACCAAGCCTGATGAGCACTGGGACTGCCCTGCATGTGCCCCCCTGTCACACTCCCAGAAAATGGAAAGGCAAAATTTTTATGAAGAACACGAAATGATCCATGTGCAAGGGCATCCTCGATGGGAGGCTGCAGAGATGCTACAGCTGCACCCAGACCTACAAGCCCATGTGCAAGCCTATGACCTAGAAATTCCGGAACAAACAGCAGACCTCTCAACCAATGAAGGTAAACTCAACAACCCTTGAAAACAAGGCTTTGAAGGCAATCCTCAAAGCCTCGCCAACTCTCCATGGCTCTCAACTACTGGATGCACCATTCACAAAAATGTCATTTTTGACTTCCAACCCACTAACCCCCAGACAGGTATCATGCCAACATGGCAATGTGAGATAAAGATTATAACTGTTGACCTTTCGAAAGAAGCGCAATTACGGGAACCATCTGATGAGGCTACAGTACCTGCACAAATGCCTGAAGTGTTCACCTGTGAATCTGCCTGTATCTATAACACAAATGGCACAAGAGTTGGCATGCTCTCCATTGACAGGCTCCAGACCTTGCTTGAAGCATCTGAAGCAGCCAAAAAGGCAGGCAAGCACACCACCATCCAACCACCCGTCCAGGATACAGCAACAGAAATTATGGGCCTCCTATCACGTCAGAAGGCCCAAGAAAAGCAACTCTGCTAAAAGCAAAAAGGCCCACAACTCCAACCCACTGATCACACTTCCCCACATTCGGTTAGCCCTGCGTAAAAGGTGCACGATATCCACGGAAAGGTTCTTCAACCCTCTTTAATTTGACTGTACCTACAACACCTACTTCAGCACGAGCTCCCGAGACCAGGTCTTTGGGACGGACACTGATGGTTTTTCTCTATGCTATTGTGGATACTCCTTCTGCCACCCTCCTCATGATGACAAAACCATGTTCCAACTTTCATGCCATGCAGTGGACTCCTCCCTCCAAACCATCGAACCAGCTGCCACCTTCATGCTCTTACCTCACCGGAGAGGCTTCAGTTGCAACGCCTACATGAGCTGGCTGAACCACTACCCAGGTCTTGTGCAACTGCTAGCCAAATTTCCTGTTAGCAATATCCAATTTCAGACACCCTAGCAATTGGTCCTAGTCTTGCCTATGCCTTTGCAATTACTCCATGTACCCCAGCAGACCTTATCATCTGGGACAAAATGATAGACAGAACCTTTAAACATGAACACAACCTCTCAATAAGCGCAGCAGGGTTCTTCTGGCAGGGGCATCACTGGGGGCGAGGCAGTTCAGAGCAGGAGGAGGAGGAGAGTCCACGCCCGCAGGCGCATGGCTGACAGCAACCCGCCGGACCCGCATTAGTTGCTCTCCATAGGTTCATAGCTTGGTTTAGACTGGGCCAGTGAACCTCCTCGGTGAGGCCCTAGCTAGCTTGCTAGTTAGGGGACCTTTCCTTAATGCACGCAGCTGGACCTGGCTTGCGTTGTCTTTTCTTTTCTTTTCAGTACAGCAGCAGCAATGATACGAGAGGATGTTAATAAATTTAGACTAGGGCACCCATCCATCTGCGTTGAATACCATAGGCGCATGGCCTCCGCACTCACATCCAGCCTGGAGGACCCCTCAGCCAGACATCGCGCAGTCAGCCTAAATCTCCTCAACAATCAAATAGCACACCTCAAGAACCTGTCCGTGGACTTCCCCATCAAAGGTGAAGGAACCAATCTTCATGTAAAGTGACAACTCAACTACTGCATGCGGGCCCGTCAACTGATCAGTATCCATCTTCGTAAGCTTCACCTGAGAAAAGAAGGGAAAAGCATGTTCCATGATGACCCAGAAATCATAACTAAAGCTCTGTCACTGCGTAAACCACCCCCTCGTAATCTCTCCAACCTTATCACATACATTATACAACCCCTCATGGGCCTGGGTACTCATGGGATACATGACCCCACACCCCCCTGCAAAACCATGGTCATCACAGTGACTCAACTCCAGGCAAAATACTCCAGGGTGAACGCCAAGTGTAAAATAGCACTCAATAGACTGGCAGCCTTCATCAACCTTCCATCCACTGAAGAGCTCAACACTGATGCTATCCAAAAAATCTTCACACATTAAAACACTGTAGCCAGAGTTCTTGCGGCTCACCGCCGAATAAACAACACCCACATTAGTGGCCTCATTGATACCCACCTCAATCAAGCACTCAACCCCTCCACCAACATTGATGCTAACCCTCAACCCACCCTTAGGACCCTAGCCTGCCACTGCACTTATCCCCTCATGGAACTAGGCATATCCAGGCTCTCCTCTCTGCTAGATGACAACCTTACCCATATTATTGACGGAAATAAATAAATAAATAAAGTCACATCCCTGTTCAGCCGCAAAATCAGGACCAGACGTATCGTGGCCCTTAATAAGCTCTCCCATGCTCTCAACACTCACAATCTGACATCTGATCTCATCAGCACAATCATACAGAGCCAAGATAGCTCACCCAATAAACCCCCTGAATCACGCTGCATGAATAACACAACATATGCAGAATTGATGAAAACAGAACATACACCAACAGGCTGGAACTGATCAAAGCTCTACACAGGACATGCTTCCCCAAACCCCCCCAACTGCAACCCAGTTAATGGGGGCCATGCCCCTAACACACACATACATCCTGACTCCAGGACTTACAGTAACCCCCTCTTTGATTCTCAGGATATGGAAGTAGAAAATACTCTCCCCCACAGCCAGGACAGCCCGTCTCCAAACAGTCAACCACATACAGAGGTGCACGTGTGCCAAGACAGACGCACTCGCAAGAGAAAGAACTCCTATGTGGAAAAACCACAAGCACAAGCATCTGACACAGACCCCACCCACCCCTTTTGACACCCCCCACACAGGCCCTGCCCCTGGAACCCACACAGACCCCCAAAATTGGGATCAGGAGGCCCAGAGGGAGCCAAGATCCAACAACGTACCTAAAATACCACACACAACCCATTATAACCCCATGCCCCCTACCTCCAAACACACCAGGCACTGACGCTGCCCAGTGGCTCTGGATCTATAAACAGGATAAGGCTGCTGAATTGAGCGCAGAACAAGTTAGCAACACCATCTTCCGCTATGACCATGTCATCCTAAAAATTTTGGGCTGGCAACATTTACGGAAATCCAAGAGATCCTCTCAAGAGAAGCAGCAAACTCAATACAAAGTCCAAAGGCACCCTGTAACAATTGAAAAGTGGGCCTTACCCTTTTCAAAAATGATGGGCTGAAAGTAGCCTATTCAAAGCATGTACCTAGAAGGATTAAAGAAGACCCGTGCTGCCAACTCTGTTGGAGCCCTGTGAGCAAAGAACACACCCATGAATCTCAATGCTACAACGACATGCCCACCTGTGATACCTGCTACCGCACTTACCATTGGGGCTGCCTCATAGATGTCAAAGCATGCTCCCAAAATGACCGGGCACTGAGCAAACCAAATGAGCATTGGGACTGCCCTGCGTGCGCCCCTCTGTCAGACTCTCAAAAAGCGGAAAGGATCAACTTCTCTGAAGATTGTGAAATGATCCATGTGGAATGGCATCCAAAGTGGGAAGCTGCTGATATGTTATCAATGCATTCAGATCTGCATGCCCATGTGCAAGCCTTTGAGGAGGAAAGGCTGGAACACACAGTAAACCCCTTGGACGATGAGGTAGACCTGGACAACCTTGTCAACCAAGGCTTTGAAGGCGACCCCCAGAGCCTTTCTGACTCTCCATGGCTCTCAACTATCGGCTGCGCCATTCGCAAAAATGTCACCTTTGACTTCCAACCTACCAACCCCCAGACAGATATCATGCCAACATGGCAATATGAAATTATCATTAGAAGTGTTGACCTCATGAAGGAAAGTCTCCAACCTGACACATCTGATGAGGTCACCATGCCAGCACAAATGCCGGATGTCATCACCTCTGAATGCGCCTGTATCTACAATGCCCATGGCAAGTTGGTATGCTGACTATAGACAGACTCCAGACCCTGCTTGAGGCTTATGAAACAGCCAAAAAGGCAGGCATCCACGCCACCATCCAGCCACCCGTCCAGGATACAGCGACAGAAATTGTGGGACTACTCTTACGTAGGAAGTCCCAATTGGTACTTCCTACGTTGTTGCAACAAAAACATATCTCTGCCAAGAGCAAAAAGGTCTACAATCCTAATGCGCTGATCACACCTCCCCACATTCGATCAGCCCTACATAAATGGTGCATGGTCTCAACAGAGAGGTTCTCCGACCCTCTTGAATTTGACGGTATCTTTAACACTTTTTTCAGCACGAGCAACCGTGACCAGGTCTTTGGGGCACATACAGACGCCCTCTCTGTACGCTACAATGGCTTCTCCTTCTGCCATCCCCCTCATGATGATGAAATTATGTTCAGACTCCTGCGCCATGCAGTACACTCCTCCCTCCAAACCACCGAGCCAGTTGCCACCTTCATGCTTCTGCCCCACTGGAGAGGCTTCAGCTACAATGCCTACATGAGTTGGCTTAACCATTACCCAGATCTTGCAAAAGTGCTTGCCAAATTCCCTGCAGGAGACATCCAATTCCAGACATCCCAACACTGGTTCGATGTTATGCCTAACCCCACCCTACCATCTTATCCTATGCAACTCATTGTTGTCTGGAATCGTAATGCTAGGGAAGCACTTGACAGTGCAAACACTGGTTCCAACTCCTTAACCAAGATGTATCAGAAGCTCACTGGCTACCCCTGGATCGTCCTAACCCTGCCACGCCACTGAGCACCCACCAACACCTCGCATCAAACACTTGGAAAAAGAAATTCCAATCGCTCCCCCCTGACACACATAACTGTTCACACAAGTACCCTCAGGCTAGGGCAGCTTTCATACCTGCCAACTACAGAAAGATGTTCACACCTAAAATCAAAGACTGGAAAGAAATCACCTACACTGATGGCAGTCACTTACATTACACGGTGTAATCAAACGCAAAGATGATGACTCCCCACCACTTTCTGTTTCAGGTGTTTACAAACCGGGAAGGGACACTTGTCCACCCTTCCAGCACTTGCAGCTGCACATAAAACCCAATGGCCGTGGACCTACAAATACCATCAACAGAGCAGAACTTGCAGGTATTCTTGTGGCACTCCAACAAGGGCAAACTGACATTGCCTCTGATAGTGCATCCTGCCTTTCCCAGATTTTTAAACAAACTCTCAATCCAATGCGCATGAGGTATCACCTACATGCAGAGCTCATTCGTGCTATATCAACCATATTAGAGCACTCCCCTCATCCTATTCATTTTTACAAAGTCAAAGCCCACTCTGGCATCATGGCAATGAGGGGGCTGACGCCTGCGCATGGTCTGCAGCTCTCACGGCCACCACAGACATTGAACTCCCACATGCTCCTCCAAATCCAACTATGAGTGGTATGCACACCAACAGACACCATGTTGGCCTTAGCTTTTGTGTTAAAGCCCTTAGCAAAGGCAGGTTTGGCTCATCCCTTGTTGGTATGGATGCCTGCCGTAATGAGAGACTCCTGGATCAGGAGATACAAGTCCCAGAAAACATCTCACGAGCCATTCCAGACTGGGTTTTTCCTTATCATGATGGTACTGGCTCCTCTGCAATAGCATTTGCAGCTATTGTACACACACACATACACACACAATCTCAATCCTATTTTATTGCATGTACAAGTAGATAAACCAAGTGGACTACATAGAGTCGACACCTCTGTTTTCTTTTTGCTCAACAAAAGACTCTCTTGGATCCTGTTTAAGCGTCTAAAGAAACACACGAATAAATTGAATTTCGTCTGAGATACTGAAAAGTTACTCTGATAAACATGCAACATACTGCTAAGATGGAAGTGCACCCAGATGGTGGGAGGAAGCTATGAAAAACCAAGATCTCTGTTCTAATGTGCAACCATAAGCATAATGGACTCTTAAAGTCATATAATGTTAAATGCATTAAACAGCATGAGTGTATTTCATCCAATTGAGAAAATATAAACTGCCCAGCACACACACACACTCACACACACACAAACACACACATACGTTTCCATTCCCCTCACCCACACTAACACCCCAAGCAGCCCAAATACACAGATAGGCATCCATAACCCTAGGAAAAAGAGGAAGGATTTACTACGTATATAGACAGAACTTCAGATCCCTACCATCAACCCTCTAGCTTCAAATTGTGATGGCGGTAGTATCTGAAAGTACAGAGAAACCTCTGTAAAGAAGCTGGCTCAGAAGACCACAGCAAGCCACGCCATCAACGCCGTCTACTACTATGACTTTGACATGGAGAATCTGTCCAGCCAAGAGAAAGGACATGAGCAATGACCCCTCACCCCAACAGAAGCAGTACCACACACACTATGGGCCCATGATCATAGAGAAGTGGGCCCTGCCTTTCTTCAAGAAAGATGGCTTTCAACCAGCAAGCACTGCACTACTGTTTGGAAAATCACATGCAAACGTTGACTTTGTTTTCTCAGCTATCTGATCTATTAAAGGCAAATGCTATTGAACCCTGGTCTGTGCAAACCAGAGCGTACACCCTCTGAACGTTGTCACACGCTCTAATAAAAAGCAATGATTATCTTGGATTTGCGTCATGTTAATCAAAACCTTTTCTTGTCAAAGTTCAACATGAAATGCTTGCAATTCCTCACAGACATTGCAAACCTAGATGATTTTATGTATTCCCTGGAACTGTCCAGCGGATACCATCAAGTTGATATGGAATCCAATTCTTTTCAATACCTAGGATTCCATTGGAAAGGCCCGGACAATACGTCTTTGCAGTTCTCCCCTTTGGTCTATCTCCTTGCGGTGGAGGGGACTCACGGCTCTTTTGAGCCAACATATCTCCTTTTCTTTTATTGATGCAGGTGGCCTGTTTAGACTTTTCTTTCTTTTCTTTTCTTTTCTGCACATTTACTGTTCTAGAAGCAAGTAATACACCGTGTATTATTATTGTGACACATCCCCCTTTGAGCAATATCATATTGCAATGATTGATGAAAATAAAGGCAGAGATGTTGCTTAATGTTTCTCCTGCATCATAAAAAAATGCCGGTTGTGCAAAACTGTTTGTCTTTGATGCAACATGACAACATGGAAAAGTTGTTGCCAGGAGCGAGACATGTTCACAAACAAAAACGTCCTGAGCCCTAACACACAAACAATTGTTCAATACATAGCCTTCAAATGACAACTCAAGCTTGTAATGACAGTTTTGAAGGCATGATCTTTCCAGGAGCAGCATGACTGAAGCAGCACTCCCTGTGCTCCTTTTCTAAGGATAGAAAAGGATAGGGTTACATACTATTCTAGTAGCTGTACCTGCCTACAAGGGCAGCTTAGCTGAAGCAAAAGGTGCATATAACCAAACCAAAGCAATCCAAAAAATCACAGAATGCTTGCCATCAATGGCTTTGTATACAGGCTTTATGCCAATATTGTGTGTTACCTCTTGACAGAGTGGGCCCTTACTGAAGGCCAGATTCCAGACACGCAATTTGGATTCTGTCAACAAGAAACACCAATCAACCCCTACTTGTTTTGCGACATGCCCTTTCGACAGCCAAGTTGAAAAAGAAAAAAACTGTTCACAATATTTCTGGACTTCCAAGCTGCCTATGACAATGTCCAGAGGAAGAAAATGTGGGAACACTTGCAGAGAATGAAGACACCTGGATACTTATTACGAGCCATTATGGCCATATACCAATCTTCTTTCTCTGCCTGCCATGCTTCTCTCAGTCTGAACTTCGTGGTGGGTGGGTCATACGGTCTGTGCACCAATGTGGTCCCCTTTCCTTAATTGATGTAGGGAGTGTTTCACTGCCTACGTAGTTTTCTTTTCTTTTCCAAGGGGGGGGGGTATACGTTCTTGTTGATGGAAAAGAAAAGGAAAGACTACGCAGGCCAGGTCTGGAAGCGTGCATTAAGGAAATGTCCCCTAACTAGCAAGCTAGCTAGGGCCTCACCGAGGAGGTTCACAGGCCCAGCCTAAACCAAGCTATGAACCAATGGAGAGCAACTAACGCGGGTCTGGCGGGTTGCTGTCAGCCATGCGCCTGATGGAGATAAGAAGTCAGGTGAAGTGGCCCCAAACAGGGGTTTGAAACAAGGATGCCCACTGAGCCCTCTTTTATACACCCTCTATTCCAATGACACAGACTGTTTATGGGATACTGGACGAGGGGCTGTTACAGCCACAGAAACAACCAAGGTGTGCCATTGTGATTATGCAGATGACACGATGGTTCTTGCAAACTCTGCAGAAAACTGCAATTCCAGATCAATAGCCTGAGGTTCCATGAGTATGCGTGCCACAAAGAGCTGACACTCAATACAAACAAGACGAAGGTCATGGTTTTTTAGTGCAGATTCTACGCAACTGCCTACTTCTGAGTATAATGGCACAGACCTTGAGGTTGTCACAGAATTTAAATACTTTGGGGTTCTACTGAGACGTGATGCCAAAATGAATGCTGCTACAAGCCAAATGGCATATAACTTCCTGGTGGGAGGCATTGCCAGAGTAAAAGAAGCTGGAGCTGAACTTGGTATCTTGAATAGGAAACATGCCATGATTTGGCTCTTTCAAGTCGTTGCACTCACAGCAGGTATATACGGATGCCAAATATGGGCTATAACCAAACTTTCTTTTGAGTCATCAGCAAAAACTAAAGCACGTGTCTATCATACAGGCTTCCTCAAGTCTCTTTTGGGTGTTGAGAGAGCAACAGAAACACACTGCTTACTTCAAGAGACGGGACAGATGCCCCTTTATTTCTACTGGTTCAGGTGTATCATGAGATTTGGAACTTTCTTCCCAGTACAAACAATGTCCTCATGAGCCAAGTTTTGCAAGCAGACCTACGACTTACTGATAAAAAGGGCAGTTGGACTTACCAGTTTCTGGCCTTAAACGACGTGCCTAATGCCCAACACTTTGCTGCAGCCATACGCACTAAAGCCAAGATTAACATGAACGACCTGGAGGGTGTTTTTCATGAGCAAATCATCCGTGCTTGGAGGATTTTGGACAATCTGACCCCACAAGAGGCTCATGCTTCCAATCACTGGATTCTACGGTAGAATCACGAGGACATGTAACACACACTCTGGCATACCACTGGGCTTTGTACCAGGTTGATGTAATAAAACAAAGCAAAAAGCCTTTGCTACCTCTTTACCTACGAAAAATGTTCCTCATTAATTGTTACGCTACCTTTCATGCTTATGCCCTTCCAGTCACAACCTTTGAGTGGAAACCCATCAGGGAAATAGGTACTACCCGGTAGTACCCGCACAAGCTTATCATATGATAATTTGCAACAAATTGTGATTGGCACACCTGTTCAAGACGAAGAGCACATTGTTCTGGGTTGCCCATCTCAGGCTTTAACAGACCTGCGCACTCAGTTCCAGCGCCTGTTTAGTTCTGCACCCCCAGGTATTGCACCACGCCTTAGAGACTTCATGAACAAGGCTGACGTCCTAGGATTTGCCAAGTTCGTGTCCGCATGCCTGAAATGCTGTGATTGAGCTTCTAGTATCGCTCTTGAATTGGGCTGGTTTGGTTACAGGCACGTTTTGCTTCAGCTAAGCTGCCCCCGCAGGTAGTTACAGCTATGTAACCCTTTCCTTTCCTTTCCTTACCCTCTGGTGGGGGAGACTCATGTTTCTTTGAGCCAATGTGTCTCCTTTCCCTTAATTAATGTAGGGAGTGTCCTCACTGCCTCCGTGGTGTTTCTTTCTTTCTACTTCTCACAGCCAAGGTGTTTCTTGTTGCTGTGGGGCTGAACATACTGATTTTGGGGTATGCGCACATGTATGCTTTGTTGGAGCTACACATATGTCTGTCAATCCTCTGGAAAAAGAAAAAGAAAAAGAAAAAGCTATGTAGGCAGAGAAGTTCTCCCTACATCAATTAAGGAAAGAGAGACACATTGGCCCAAAGAGCCGTGAGTCTCCCTCACCAGAAGATTAGAGGGAAATTAATGTGGATCGGGTGGGTTTCTGGCAGCACGCTGCTCTAGGGCACCAGTGTTGTGACGAGTGTTTATATTTTCAATGGCACGTCTGGTAGAGGTAAGTTTGTGCGCAAATTGTACAGAATGGGCATGGAGTTTCCTTGCAAGTGTTTCAGATCTCTGTGAGTCAATCCCTAATTTTCTGAATTGATCAAGGGTATGGGGAGTGTAGATAGTCCCACCCACGCCCAGGAGGATTGGGTGGATAGTGATCTCTGCACCTTGGAGTTGTTTGCAAAGTTCACTGTGTTGTTGCTGTGAGGCTTCTAGCTGGGCACCAGGCCTCGTTTCTTCACAGTATTTGATTTCTATTAAGTGAATATGGCGGGCTGGAGTTGTGCTACTCTCCATACTGCGCAGTACCCGGTTTGAGGGTGGAGTGAGTGGTCTGTTTGGGTTGGTTAGGTGAGGAGTAACCAAGATTGTATCAGGGCGGCTGGAGTTGCGTCTGGTTTGCATAGAAACCGTGGGTTTGAAGAGGTTGAGAGGTACAGCACGATTAGAGACTTGCTCAGGGACTTGCAGGTCGTGCTGGGCCAAACGGCTTGCATTGCCCGCATCCAACTGCACAAGATTGGCCCCATAAGAGCCTTCACTGATCAGTTTCAAAATCATCCTGCAAGCAATATTGTGACGCTCAGTTACCATGTTACGCATGACGGGGCATTGGCAGCCAGATAGGATGTGGAGAGCGCTATCCATGTGGTGGTAATCAGGTAGGGGGCATGTAAGTATCCTCTGGTTGCTGAACACGTACCTCATTGCAGTCCTGGCAAGCATGGGGCTGTACATGAATGTGGCGTGGTTTTTTGAGAAGCAGTTTGAGCAACTTCTACGCTTCCTACATCTCTGTTTTTTTAGCAGCGCAAAAAAAGTTGTAGACTTCAAACTTTTTCTTTTAGTTTCAAACTTAGGTCTGGTTTGGTTGCAGGCATCTCTTTATGCTTCAGCTAAGCTGCCCTCGTAGGCAGGTACAGCTATGTAACCTTTTCCTTTCATTTCCTTTCTCACAGCCAAGTTCTGGAGCTGGGTGCCTCCACTAACCCTCCAGATCCCCACTAGCCCTCTGTAACTTACTGTTCTACAGCCGTGGTGGAGGGGACTCACGGCTCTTTTAAGTAAATGTGTCTCCTGTTTCTTGATGTAGGAAGAGTTTCCCCTGACTAGGTAGTTATCTTTTTCTCCTGCATGATGGTTGATGTGCAGTGCACTAGTAGTTATCCTTTCTTTCCCTTACGAGTGCTACCCCTTATCAACAGGATGGTATGCAAAGCAGCTTTCAGGCTCAGGTTCTGTGCCAAGGGGGCACGCAACAGCGGGACCCCAACAGGGCTTTTGCGAGTTTACTTTGCAAGCTTGACATGCTTTGCTGCATGCAGAAGGGCTGTCTGTAGCTCTGGTGTTCTGTGGACTTTCTTCTGGCTGGCTTCTGTGCAAAGGGTGTCAGAACAGGAGTGCTCCAGCAGGAGGCCAATTCTGGATTGTGGTGGAAAACAAAAATGTATGCAAGTCAGATCTGGGCCACTGCGTATCTTCAACAAGGGACAGAGATGGATAATTGCATCCAGAAATGGCTTCTGAGATTCTTGAGATCCATGCTGGGTGTGCGAACATCAACTCCTTCCTGGAGTGTCCTCCGTGAGTATGGAATCGAACCTATTCAATTAAACTGGTTCAGAGCCTGTGCACGCTTATATAATTCTCTCACCCATTGCAACAGCGCTCTACTTCACAAGGTTTTTCATGCGGACATCTCCCTCAGCCCCAGGAATTCCTCCTGCTGGACATCCCATCTATTGTCTGCCATGAATGGCTTGCATCACGCCCATCATTTCCAGCAAAAGGTACGCTCTGCAGATCCTTTGGAACTGAGTCAGCTTGTTGTGGATCTCAGGTCTCGCCATCTAGCATATTGGAGACAAAGAAAAAGGAAAATGGAGACAACTTTCTGGTTACGACCTACGAGACGCAAACAGCAAAACATTTACTTACTATCACTGGTAAGTAAGCTGCACACGTTACATATTCTCCTTATATTCTGCCCAAATATTTCTACTTGGATTTACCTAAACACATCGTCCGCAGTGTGGCTCGATTTCGCCTTTGTGTCCATACCTTGACAGTTGAGCAGGCCACATGGGATGATGCTATTTCCCCTGCCTGTCACGGTGATCTATGTGATGCCCAAGATGATGTGCAGGATGAGCAACACGTTCTTTTCAAATGTACTCATCCCCATGTCTGTTCTCTTTGGCTTAAATATGCTCCCTTATTTTCTGGTCCTCTCCTCTCTTTATCTCACTCTTCCAATAGGATGGCTCCCTACGTGCCTGGCATTCACCATGTACTACAGTGTAGTACAGTCTTAACATAGCTCTTCTTTCTTAAATCAAAATAATAACAAGCTCTTTCCTTTTCTACATGGATTATTGCTTTTTTATGAGCAGGCTAGCAGTCAACCGTTTTGACTGGAGGCCTTCTTTTATCCTGTAACCTGTAACCTGTGGTGCGAAACCATGAATGGTGATTCGTTCAAACAGAACATGCTGAGAGCTGAGAAAATCCCCATGCAAGAGTTCATTGGTGATTTGCGATACAGACAGCAGAAAGTGTGGAGAGGGGCCGATGTTTTTTGTCCTCGTGCAGTTAACAAGAAGGTAGTGACGTACCATAAGTGGTGTGGGAATTCTGAGAGTGGTCCCAGAGGTGCTCCTTTTTGTATCCCCTCGTATCTGTTCAAGGATTTGGACAAGCATGTTTTGAGAAACATTAGCAGATTTAGATTGCGTGCTCATCACTTGAGAGTGGAGTCTGGTAAATGGCTTGGGGGCTCAAGTATCTGTGATAAGTGTGAGTGCGGGGAAGTCCAGGATGAAAAACATGTGCTTTTCTTTTGCAAATGTACTGAGGTGCGTGGGCTACGCACGAGATACAAGGACCTTTTTGAGGAGATGTTTAAGACTTTGCGTGTGTTTGCTCCGCCTTCAAACGCTGACTTTATTCCATTCTTGGCTTGCCATCATACTATCACTGATTCTGAGATCAATGCTTTCCTAAACCAAGACTCATACAGACTTCTTAGATTTGTGTCAGACTTGGTCTCAATTTTTGATACTGGTTGAGCTTGTTTCACCAGCTGCCATCAGCCAGAGTCTCGGGCTGTAGGCCACCATTGTAAACCCTTGTAAACCCTTGTGGTGCGAAACTGTGCCTATTCCTGTACGCCTCATGCTTTTTCCCGGTTGGTGGACGATTGGCTGAAACATTTTACCAGACCTTTTTCCAGATGGCGGGTTTTCGGACAATTGCTGCCTCATCCAGGTTGCTCTGCTGAGCGCTTTCCAGGTTTGCAACAGGTGCTTTGCCAGGTCCTTATCAACACTTCTGCATCATCATTCATGTTTGGCTGGACTTTTTCTTGCTCATGTCCCTAATCTTCTCCAGTGGGTGCTCGGCACAAACAATTGTAGAAATTTGTTTACTTGTTGTCAACCTTGTGAAAGCTGGTTGAGAATGTTTCACCAGCAACCGATCAGCTAGAGATTCGGGCTGTAGGTTACCAATGTAAACCCATGTAAACCCAACAGGGCTTTGTTCCAACGCTCTCACTGAAATGCACATAAGTGGATGAAAATTCATGTTTGAGAATATCATCCAGAATGAAAATACACGAACACTCTTAGCTTAGCTTCTTCCTCTGCCAACGTAGTTTTTCTTTTTTCTTTTCTTTGATGTCACACATCATCACTCAAGAAGGCCATCATCTCATTCCCGCAACTCTTTGTTCTCTATCTCAGCAGTTTGCTTAGCTTTGAAGCTGGAAGCTGGTGAAAGGATTTGGACAGTGGAAGAACGGAAAATCAAGGTATGGCTGGTCATCTTCACTACTTTGCCTGAGCGAGACGGCTACATGCATTGGCGCACTCCGTCAAACAGTAATACCTGCTCCGGAAACCATCCTTGAAAACAATGACATCCCTTCGCATACTCAATGGTCCAAGGCCTGGGGCACCTGCAAAGTAAAACACATTGTTTTTCTACAACATATTCATGCTAGTGCACCTGAGAGTTTACTAAGACTGACATCAACTTTGCTTGCTGCAAGAACACAGAGGAATTCATAAAAAAGACCTCACCTCCATTGCTTCCTCCTCTAACGCAGGTCGGTAAGCACTACATGCAGGTTGAGCGGAGTGGAATAGGAAGTAAGGAACACAATTGGCTCTTGCAAGCAATGTGCACAGAATGCTTTGTTTGACCTATCAGATAAAGAACATTTAGACTTAGAACCATACCCGAGCTTGCAAAGCTGTTTGTATAAACGCTGACTGTTAGGTCTTCATGCACACAGGTTGTTGCCCCGCGAACCTTTACTTTCACTGTTACACCGAGTTTGCTTTTAAGAGCAGAAATTGACACCATGGTATGAAGACACACCGTGCGTGTACAGCCCTGAACCTGCTTCCCATTTTTGCCACCGAGGAGGTTGCTCAGCTGTTTGCTGCCATCTTCTGCGCAAATGGAGAAGTTTTGTATCTTCAAATTCATTATAAAAGGCACACGAGCAGGATGACGCAGTTACGCACCTTGGGAAGAGGAAGAAAGTGTGCCAGGGATGTTCTCAAAGTTGTCATCAGAAGATGGAGACCCATAAATTGCTGCAGCTGGTGGTGGCAACACAAATGGCATCCCTAATGTAACAATTGCTGCTCCCTGCAGCGGTAGGAGCAAAGCACGCTGGCAGGTCTTTTAGGAACAATCTTTGAACCCGTTACTTGTGCTTCCATGCTTTGAACCAGAGCAAACAAGAATACCTCTGCCATTTTTGCGTGCAAACACACGTTCATGCAAGCGTTCTTACAGGGCGCGTGCATGCCGTATCATGCAAGCGCAGAGGTGCGAGCACACAAGCGCGCATGCATACCTGTGTGTTGCATGTTGTATGCATATATGTGTGTGTGTGTGTGTGTGTGTGTGTTGGGTGTTGGGTGTGTGTGTGCACGTGTGTGTGTGTGTGTGTGTGTGTGTGTGTGTGCGTGCGTGCGTGTGCGTGTGTGTGTATGTGTGTGTGTGTGTGTGTGTGTGTGTGTGTGTGTGTGTGTGTGTGTGTGTGTGTGTGTGTGTGTGTGTGTGTGTGTGTGTGTGTGTGTGTTCGACGCAATCTCACCATGGCTATAGCTGCACAACTCTGTTGAACTTTGGATGGCATTGAGGAAGGATGCAAGACCTCTCCTCCTGTCCTGTGGCTGCTCATCTCCCCAACAAAATAAGTTTGTGGAGTCAATTCCACGTGTGCACAGGCCCGAGAAACAGCGTGCACACGCTTGGGACATTGAATCGAGTGGTTTTGGGCACCACGGGCATGGTGCGGATTGTGGGATTGGAGGTGATGGGAGAGTTGCGCGTGCATCGCGGTGATCGTCGGACTAAGGCACGTTGATTTCCAATTTTTCCAAACGTAATTAACTCAATCAATGCGTCAATAACTTTCAAGTTGCTCGCATGAAGGCTGTGTCAGCTCATCATTTTGTGGCCTCGCCAACGGTGGGCGCCAAGATGGGACCACCTTTCCTGTGCAGGCTGCCCACCACTACCAGGCTACTGAGGTACGGGCACTGCCGTCCGGTCCATCAGCAATTGCAGTTCATTAGAACAGCCCATCAAGGCTCATTAAGCTCTTATTGAGCCCACCTCGTGGAAGTGCCAAAACACCATGATCCTGCTGGCACAGTCTACCCTAGTGCCAATGCCTGATTGATGTCAGGGCTTATTCTGAAGTTTGACCTGCTGACTCCTCCAGGACCGCTGGTGTGCTCCAAAGTTCTCTGCATGTGGCTGCCGCGAGAAGCAGCACTCCTGCTCCGCCTGTAGCAGATGGAGGGGAGGATCAGCCCAAGCCCAAGCGCAAGTACACAAGGAGGAAGTCTGTTGCTCCTGGCACTGAAGAGTCAGGAACGCCCGCTCCGGCAGACCCCCCCAAAAGGAAGGGTCGTGCCAAGAGCAAAGCCCCTGCCATATTAAGCCTGCCTGATAGCCACCTTCCATGGGTGGGTGCTTCTGGCTGTGCTTTCATTTGCTCTTGCCCTTGGCTCGGCACCCCAATGTAGTGTCCTCTCGTTCTTGGCCTTGTGATCATCGTGGATGCGTGTAGCAACATACCTCAGCCTCAGCACATCCAGTGTGTGCAGAGTCTTTGCACAGGCCTTTTCTTGTACAGCAGCGCGCAAATGTGGGATCAAGGCTGTATATGTTTGGCATGTTGGTTGCATGCAATTCTGTCGATGCACGAGCAATCGCCCTTGCATGCCCCTGTTAGCGCAGTCCTGTGCTTGGGTGAATGCCTGTGTGTGCATGATGTGCATGCATCACTTGGCTGTGCTTTCATTCTTTGTGGTTGGAAGCGTGTGTTTGCATGATGTGCATGCATCGCGTGACTGCGCTATCATGATGCAGGCTGGTCAAGGCGGGCAGGTGGAGCTAGAGGGCGTGGTAAGCAGCCGTGCTGCCGCCCGTACAACAGAGTCTAAGCCAGAGGAGGAGCAGCCTAAGAAGAGGACCAGCAGGCGCAGGCTGCAGAGGGGCTCTGCTGCCTTTGAGGGCGACCAATTGGCTAAGTCTGTAATGGAGCAGACCATCAAGTCTGATGAGGCAGGCAACGCCTACATAAACCGTGCCACATTTGGCAATGGGGAGATGCAGTGGTATGGCATTGGGGTGAGTGAGCAGGCTTGGTAGGAAGCTTGGTTTGCATAGCTTGCAAGCATGTGGCGCACCTGAATGTGCTTGACTTGACGGTGACCTGTGGAGCAAAGTCTTGAGGTGTGTATGTGTGTATGTGTGTGTGTTAACAGGGGACTCGGAGGAGTGGGTCGAAGGTGCAAGTCTAAATACTGCTTGCATTTGTGCTTCCCCTGCATACAAGCGTCTTCCATTCCCAGTTAAAGCTCCCAGTGACCTTTCTAGCACTTCCAAGGACGAGTTTATTCATGCCTAAAAGCTTGTTACTTGCCTCCCTTGCAAAAGCACGCTGTGATGGCTACCATGCTCACTTGCTGCGTACCATCAGGTGGTTGTTGGCAAGGAGAAAAAGTTCAAGGAGATCTTGGAGCAGCGCATGGAGGCGACGCCTTTGGCAACAGATGACCTCACAGGTACGCAACTTGGCTGGCTCATTGCTGAGTGCTCTGCAAGCACCGCTTAGGTAGACCATCTTTGCTCATCCCTGTCTTTTTTGCTTGCCTCTGTTTTCCTCTTCTCGCCCAACCTTGCCGTCAGGTTCTTGCCAAAGCAAGGGCTTTGCCGGTCCTGTGCAAGTGGCTTTGCTGTGCTGTGCAAATGGCTTTGCTGGGCCATGCAAATGGCTTTGCTGCACCTGTGCTGTCCCTACCGAAACAATGGTTCTGCTGCGCCTGTGGCTGTGCAGGCGAGCTCCAGCCTAAGCCGGAGATGGAGGTGCTGGTGCCCACGCGCAAAGTGACTTCAAAAAGCGCGAGTGGCAGGAAGACCTCAAGGACAATCAAGTACATGGACGGTGCGTGTGGGTTGGGAGGGGAAGGTGGGCACGCTTGACACCAAGGGGTTGCAGCAGACATGTTCCAAGCAAACGATGTGTGCAAGTAATGCTGCACTCTCAGGAAGGTTGGCCTTCTTTCAAGCACAATGAGCACACAAGCTGTTGTGATGCAATAGTGTTTTTTTCTCCAGCAGCAGGGTAAGTTTGGGCAAAGGCACGGGCACAGCTTCTCCTGTACGACGTTTTACTCCCCTCTAGGTATTGTAACTCTGAACACACAGGATGCATGAGCACCTAGCCTTGTGGCAGTATCAGTCTCTTATTGTGACATCCACGCTTTATGCGCATCAGCATCCTGCCCGCCTGTGAGTCATTTCTGCAGGTGGCCTGGTCTTCCTGCGGTGCATCCTCACGAATGATCTAATAGACTTCGTCCAGGAGTTGCCCTACTTCCGCTCTTGGAGAGATGAGGTGGGCATGAGTGCACATGAAGGCCCAAGCTTATGCAAACATGTGTGCTGCTGCGATCTTTCATACTTGCATTGTGATGTGCTCGCCCTGTGCATGGAACTCAAAAGCAAGGGGCTAGGCTGATCCGCAACATTGGAAAATGGAGTTGACTTTGGCCGTTCCTTTCTGACCCTGTGTTCTTGCAGGTCACATGGGCCTACCCTGATCAGGTGAGGCAAACTTTTCTGTCGTGCTTACACTGCTGCGATGATTGTTAGGGGCGATGATTGTTAGGGGATCAGGGAAGGAAGACACAGACCAAGGAATAGTTGGTGCACCAACATAACTTTAAGCCAAAGTTGTCCATGTGTCCATGTGTCTGATGTCGTGGGGCTTGTCCACCTCTGCAGCTCTCGTACTCTCCTGCGTAGACCCGTCAGGGCCTCATAATCTTAGTCATGCTTTGATGATGATGATGATGACTCAGAACTCTGGATGAGGCATGATGCAGCTGTTTTGTGCTCATGCCTGGCCGGCTGCAGGGCACGTTGGTGCTGCCCCAGCCTGCTAGCAAGGAGGCAATGGATTCCTTGAACCAGTGGATGTATGGAGAAGTGGCGCCTGAAGATCTGCCTCAGGTGGACGAAGAAGCTGCCAAGGTAAGTGTGTGTATATGTGTGTGCCCGTGCTTGCATGTGTGTGTGCGTGAGTTGCAGTGGCGTTGTAAGCCTTGCCATGGGTGCAGCAAGGCAGTGATACAGAAGTGCATAAAAGTACTTTTCTTCCCTTTCTGCTGTACACACATGTTCAGATGGACCCTGGTGCACCCACAGAGCTCAACGAGCAGGGCAATGCAATCATCCAGCGCGAGTTCACTGGCTCCTACACCAACCCTAGTGCATGGTGGGTGGATGATAGGGCAGATAGGCGCAACAGGTGAGGGCTGAGTGCATTTGTGTTGCAGGAATGCTGCGCCTGGGGCAGGCGGGATGCTAGGTGATACAGGTAGGGTGTTCCTTTCAGAATAATATCAAGGTTACTGTTGTGGATGCAGAGGTATTGCCTATCCCAAAACATTTCAGCTGCTTGGTGAGGAAATGGGGGTTCTGATGGGATGGGTCTATGCTGTTAAGTACGTAGTCCTTTAGTTGTTGTATTTGGGATTCCAAGAGTGCCTTGGTCATCCGACAATGGTAGCCCTCATTGTTTAGGCTAGTGGTGAGAGCTTCTGCGCATCTGGCATTAAACTCCACTGCAATAGATGAGCAGCCAAGTCCAAATTTGGTTTGTCTTCCCGCAAGAGGCTATGGTTGTGCTTATTGGCAGTTTCTAGTTTTGCTTACTGGCGTTTCAGGTTAGTCTGTCCTAACAAGCAAGGTTTTCCCCAGATCAGGGTGTAAGCAGGCAGAGGGGGTCAACTGACTTATATTGCCAGACATCCTCTTTCTCGCATTTCTTTCTTAATCTAAACATGCCAACCGTTGCTTCTTATAAGTTATATGATATCTTCCAGAAAACGATGTAAGTCAGAGGACCCCAGATCACTCTCCTGGCCTCAAATCACCCCCAAAAGGCCCACAGCTCTACCCTGGGACCATTTTTCACTCCCAAGGATTTTTAGTCTATGACATCTATGTACGTTACAAACAATCTGCATATGATTAAAAAACGGATGGGTTTAGTCAAAATATGACCTTTTGGGCAAGCCTTGTGCTGGATTCTTTTAAGGGAAATGCCTGGATTTTTGTGTCTCGTCAACCACTGGATCTTTTTGCTTCACCTCTCTTGCAATGATATTTCTTAATACAAGGACTCCAAATCACTTGGGGAAAATTGTCCTACTTGGTGCAGTAGCTGGTCCGAATGTGGATTTTGTGGCGAACACTAGGGTTCATGCCGCGGCTAGTTCTCCATAAGTGGCATTTTCTATTAGAATTTTAACTTGAAAGTTGCCAAATGGAGGTGCTGTGCGGAGAGCATGCAAAAATAGGCAATTTCAGGCCTCAGATGACCCCCTCTGGAAAATAGGTGGCCCTTTGCTTTGCCTGCCTCATCCTCTGCTTCTGGTTCATGCTTTTGGTGCTCATGGGCAGGCAGCTGCAGGCTGCATTCTTTAGAAGCTGCATACGTCATCCCTTCTTGAGACTTTTATTGTCCCTTGGAGATTTCTCCTTATTCACAGTAAAGGCAGAGGGCTGCAACAAAGAAGCAGAACGCGATTGCTGCTTGCCTGAAGCCCACATGCCTTTTGAGATTTTACCTTGAAACCTGTTCTATTCAGTGCATGCAGGGCCCTGAGTAGTGATGTTAATCCCAAGTCGAAGTTGCTCCAAACCCATTTTTGACTTCATGAGCAGTTTTATGGTGCAAAACTGGTTGGCAAACCGGTTCTCTGAAGCTGGGATGGTGCAGTGCCTGGGGGGTGCAGGAGGGTGGTGTTCAGACATAGATCGGACCACCCTCCGAAAAGACGTGGAGCTTGAAATGAGGAATCAAAATTACTAAATGTAAGAAGTCGTCTGTGCTTGTTTTATGAGCCTCGGTGCACCAGCTGTCTGGTTCGAAAATTTGACACATTAGGCGGTATTGCCTTCCTGATGGGCCACCAAACTCGCCTGTTTTGGGGCTTGCTTGCTCTTTGTTGTCCAATAAAGCATTGTCTCAATTTGGAGGCAGTGATTCCACACAGCTACAGCAGCAGCAGCAGATGTTGCAGAGGTTTGACCAGCAGGAAGGAGCACCCTGGAGCCAGCAGCAGCTCAGACAGCCTGCCCCACCCTGTCCCAGGCCTGCACCAAGACACGAGCAAGGGTATCCTGCACACAGGTTGCTGCAGCTGCGTGCTGTAAACACGCTGCGTGGGTGGCAAGGGGTCTGTCGCGCATGCATGCATCCAGCTAGCCTGTTTTGTGCACTCCAGCACTCAAAAAGCATCAGCAAGGGTCAACAAGGTCAAAATGCATGCATTGGGAGCTTGGGAGCACCACTGCAGCGCACCTAACACACCCTCTGCATGCTCATCACGGAAACGCAAAACACTGGCAGCTGACCATGCGCTGCCCCAAACCTTGCAGGCCCTGGGTTGTAGGGATGCTCTAGGAACCTGTGAGGTCTGGAAAGGTTTCAGGGGACGGCATGGACAGGGGGGAGAAGGTTTCAGGGGACGGCATGGACTTATTGCTTTCATAGGGTCATCAACACACCTTCGGCATGCTACCGCTCCCTGCACACATTTTTCCCTGGAAAATGAGCCTGTTTCCCCCAGCAGACACCCACACACCTGCACGTTCCCAACTTCCCGCGCACAGCTCCTTCAAAGCACCATGTTGGACTCCTATGCCGAGTTTTGTGCCAGGACAACCATCCTCAAGGCACTTGATGCACTAGAACCATTTACTGTGTCAGCACTAAGGCAAACGAGCACCCCAAAAAGGGTGTCATTCTGAAAGTCATTTGTTTTGGCAGAGCAGCACACCGTTGGACACCTTGTGACATAAGAATAGGTTTACAACAATCACCATAAAATGTTGCAGGGTTGGTCAGGGGTGGGCTCAAATGCGCATTCGTAACAGTTAAAAGCCACGGTTCTGGCAGGCACTAGCCTTGAAACAACATTTTCGCCCCATTTTGCTCGTGCTGCTGTATCATAGTTCATCAAGAACCTGTGCCTAATTGGGAACAGGGTGATAGCACATTTTAATGTTATTCCTTGTAGGGGCAAAATGGCCCAAAACACACGTTTCCCAAGCCAGCTTGCCCATTGGGGAGCCGTTTCCCACAAATTAGAATACCTGCACACCTGCAGATAGGTCTTAATGGCAGGCACCTGTCAAAACAAAGATGACAAGACTTGGGTTGTTCCCTGGCCAGTTATGCTGGATTTGCATGAGATGCGTCGATGATCTGATATTACACAAAGATGGGAGCGCCCTGCTGCTCCCCTTGAGCCCAATTTCCAACAAAGTGTGCAGACCTTCGTCTTTATGTAATTGATACCTCCCGCCAAGTTTTCAACCCATTTGGTGGAGGTCGAGTCTGGAGGTGAACACCACTACTAAGGGCAATTGCTCGGAAATTTAAGGCATCACTTGGCTCGCAAGCACTCAACAAACCTTTGTCCAGGTATGGTTCCAGATGATGTCAGGAATGCAGAAACTGTTCACAACAGACTACTTGTTTCTCTTGCCTTCACTTGAAGGCTTGGAGCTTGGTTCTCATACCCAAGCCAATGCCGATGCCCTCGTGCAGGATCGTGCTCAACATCTGGACTCCATTGCATTCACAACCTCATGGCAATAAGAACTGGTTGCTCCCTGCCAATAACGTGTGCATGCAGGTTCGATGGCAGTAGCAGTCAGGGTGAGGCGGGCGTGTCGCCACCAAAGCGCGGCCGAGGCCGTACACCCGCAGCCGCCACACCAAGCACAGAGCCAGCAGACGCCCCATCCGCCAGCCAGAGGAGGAGTGGAAGAGCAAGCAGCGGCAGCACCCCTGCCCAACCCCCACCGCCGCAGCTGCAGCAGGGGCCGTATCCTGGAGCACCCTCTTGGGACGATGCAAGGGCTTTAGACGAGGAGCAGAGCCTGCAACTGGCTGAGCGCTACTTTGGGTCGCAGAAGAAGATGGAAGCACAAGGGGCAGGAGGCAGCAGGGGTGGCTTCTTGGAGGGGAGGAGGCAGAGGCCCAGTGCACGCGATGCCCCACCATACCCTGACACCAGCAACAACAGCGGCTTGCTGGACATGGGCATGGTATGTCCTGTCTGCAATGTCGCTTAGACGTGCTAGCATGAGGGCAGGCGTGGCGCATGTTCTCGCAAGCAACTGCTTGTGTAGCTTCAGAGGAGCGCAGCTCCCTTAGCAAGCACGGCATATTGCTGTGCACAGCAATGGCCGTAGTGTCTGGATCAGCAGAATTTGCACAAGCTGCCACATATCTCATGGGTCTGAGCTTCCTTGACTTAAGGCTTTAGGCACTTGTGTGAGCGCAGACTTTTTTTGAGGTCCTGTGGTCATAAGTGGTGTAAAAGCTTGTATGCTGAGTTGTGAGCTTGAGCCGTGAATTCATCAAAAGCCAAGAGCTTAAAACAGTGCTGGAATGTACACAAGACACTTCTTGCAACCCTTGGTAATGTATTGTGCATTTACTCAGCCTGACACCGTTGTTTAAAGTGGCCCTTGTTCATGTATGCTTGGACACTTTGGGACTTGCTTGGCTCAGGCACCTAACAAACACACACACACACACACACACACATACACACACTCACACATGCGCGCGCGCACGCGCATCTGCACGTGCCCCCGCGCAGAATGATGACGATTCCTTGTTTAGTGGTGACTATGGCATCGACGATGATGACCAACTGATGGGCTTCGATGACCTAGATGATGACTTTGGCATGATGTCGAGCATGCCACCTCCTCGTGGCAATGACAGGTGTGTGTAGGTGTGAGTGGTTATGTGAAAAGTGTGGGTGGTTGTGGGTTTGCATGAGGGACTGGAAGAGTGGTCAGACCATGCCTGCTTGTCCAACATTTGCAACAAGGTCCTCCTGCTAATCACGACGTAATGGTGCACATAATGGTGAACCATGAGGGGTTCACAGACCCTCCATACACACAGGCCAGTCATTGATTGGATGACCACAAAACAGAGTTAGGTGCAAAATATGCTGACATAGAGCTCTCTTTAAGCAGTGCTGTGGACAGGTTGTCCTGTCTGGTGTGTTGAGTGCATGATAGGGCTCCTCACATCGCTGCTGGAACTGAGGGTCTTCCTGCAAGGGATGCAATGGATTTGCCCCTTGCAAACAAGGCTTCCAGCTTCACTCTTACCTGCTACAATTTCTTTAATGTTTCAGTCCTTAGGTCACATAACATCCTCACACCAGATTATGTGCGCATTCCTACCCTGTGCAAGTTCAGCTGCGCATGAGGCCTGAGATTATGCAAACATGCAAAGGAGCTCCCTCCTGGAAAGCTGTTCCTCTGTCACCCGCAATTGCATAAGGCCCTAGATTGCTTGTGCATTTCGTAAATTCCACGATCTCATTGACACCTTGTCTGCTGCGTGCAGGTGGACCGGAGGCCCAAGTGCCGCGCGCAGCAGCCGCAGCAGCCCTCCTAAGCAGCAAGCACGGGGCGGCTCACAAGACGACTGGATGTTTGACGATTTTGGCAGGGGCGAGTTCGGTGACGCGTCTGATGGAGGTGGTAGGGGGCAGCCTGCCATGGCTGGAGGTCGCCAGGCGCCGTGGGGACCTGGAGGGGGAGGGCGTCAGGCAGGGCCCCCTCCTACATACCGCTTAGACCACAGGCAGCGTGGTGCACGTCAAGCATCTCAGGGGCGTGGCAGCAGCGGGAGCAGTGGGTACATTGATGATGAGCTAGACATGGGGCCAGAGCAGGGGGGGTATCTACAGCAGCCGGGGCGCCGGGGTGGCAGTGGCAGCGGTGATGACGATATGTTCGGTGGCCTCGACTTTGACATCATGGTACGAGCTTTTGCAGAAGCCCTTTTCTGTGGTTCGCTGTGTGTATGGTCAGGCAGCAAGTCAATTGGATTGTGTGTGTAGCCTGTCCATGGCGCTTGCTTGCTACAAGATGTGGGCCCTTCTCAAAAGTTGCTACGGGATGAAATTGGGTGCCTCATACAGCGTCCACAGCCTGGCTTTGCTGTTTTGCTTCGCAGCTTCTCCTCAAACTACCTCCACCTGCCAAACACATGGCATGCCCACTCCATCCATGTGTGTACTGCGTTGCTTAGGACTTTGACGATGACCTGGATGCCATCGACATGTCTGATGAGGACCTCATGGGCATTACTGGTCGACCTGACGACTTCGGCGATGGCGGCTTGGGGGGGGCGCCCATGTGGGGTGGAGCACCTCAGCAACAGAGGGGGAGCAGGGGAGATCGTAGCGGTGGCTACCAATCCTATGATGCTTCCCCATCAGGAAGAGGGCCATCAAGGGGGAGAGGCGGGCAAAGTCAGGGTGGCTATGGTGGCCGGAGCAGCAGCTTCGGGCGCTATAACAACAACAACAGAGGAAGAGGACGGGGCTACACTGGGCGTGAGAAAAGTGGGTATGGCAGATGAGGCATTTACCTTGAGACTGAGTGAACAACCACAGATGAGCTCTTTTTTCACGCTGTCAAAGTTTTGACCAACACTGATTGCTCCTCCTGATCTTGGAGGTTTCCTCCATGTTTGTAAGCGCATGAGGAAGCCTTAAAATGAAGAGGTCTGATGTAGCAGTTGCACAGATTTAAGGAAAGACAAGTGAGAAAAGGGCTGAGTATCACGCATGCCATGCGCCGAGTGAATCAAGGAAAGGCTAAAAGCGGCCCTACTGTCAGTTTAGTTTACATCGGGTTATGGCTTTGACTGCTCAGCCTGCTGGTCACTGCCCACAAAAAAAGTCCATGATCTCAGAGAGAAAGCAACACATCTAGTTGGAGTCTTGCTCAAGAAAAAATGAACAACGTCCTCATTGCCAACCTCAGAATGGTCAAAACCAGTAGGACCAAGGGAAGCTCTCGTCTGTGGAGAAGTCTGGAAGAAGAGATGAGCGTACTTGTTCCAAAGAGCACAAATGCTAGCACAATTGCACTAGAAAAGGGTATGTTTCTTGTCTTGCAAATCTTGCAGTTCACATTTATAACAGTGGCCATTCAAGGTTCACAAGGAAAAGGCCTTCAGTCAAGAAGTGCGACTGCTAGCCTGCTAATAAAAGGCAATCAATTCATGAAGGAAATAAGGAAGTTTGTTGTTGTTCTGGTTCAAAAAAGCAGACACATCATGAGGTTCTGTCTGTGAGAACAAGGGAGCATATTTCCTGCGGAGATAGATCACCTGGGGATGTGTGCAATGGAAGAGGACATGTTGTTCATCCTGGACATCATCATCAGCCTCACAAAGGTCACAGTTTGGGGAAGAGCTGTGATTCCAAGTTGTTGTCTCATAGCGAAGGGTGTGAATGCGAAGTTTAAACCGAGCCACGCTGCGAATGACATAATGGGGGGGGTCAAGGAACATGTATTTGGGGAGACTATAAGGAAAATGCATAACCAAGGCTCTTGTAGTAGGAGGAGCGCACCACTGGTGATAGGTCAAGCGTTTACTGTTGCACCCTCTAGGGTGTGTGTTGGAAAAATGCTCCCAATATTGTAGATGCCTGGTCCTGAGATCTCCAACAAAACGACTGAGATCAATGGGCTCACAATTCAGCAGCTTCTGTTTGAAAATATGGGAGTGTGCCAAACCATCCATGGCTGATAGAACATGGGAAGACCAACAATCATCAGATCTCGAGCTCAGCCGTATGTCAGCCTGCAAAATCTTTTTCATGGTGGAGCTGTTGCATCGGGTCAGAGAGTTTAGATTTTTTTAGATTTTTTACACAGGGGGCCCTTCAGCCAGACTGTTCGGCTGATCGGCCTGTGACTGGTCCTCGCCAGCCAACATAATGTCCATAAGCTCAGAAACAAACAAAAAAAGCTTGTTGTTTGTTCGGGTCAGAGAGTTGTAAAGATGCATTGCTGCTCAGAACCAGTTGAACTGTAAGGGCTCTAGACCACATTCTTGCATGATGCACCAAGAGGGAGCACATTAATAACAGTGGCCATTCACACCTGTCTGCCAACAAGCTCTCCTTACTCTCATCTTGTGGGTCCTCAGCCTAAAGCGGGAAATGTTTCGCTGCACATGTCTTCCCAAATCCAAGTTGAGATATCTAGGGGCCTTGTAATGCGCAGCCTCAGCACTGACAGGATTCAAAAGAGAAGCAAACCAACAATGATAAGTAGTCCGCTTGTGATTGTGATCCCTCGGTTCAACGCTGTCCAAACCATTCCAGACCCGACACAGCCGTGTGCGCAACTACTACTACTGCAAACTCCCTAACATTGATTACCGACCCATTGCGCACAGATTGTGCACACAGCTCACTCCTTTGCAGCCCTTCAAATGCTGTCAAGACCTCAGATGTCCAACAAGTCACACCAGGGATAATGCTAAGCACCCTATCAGCCTGCAACACTTTCCTCAAGACCATACAGTTGCAACTCAAAAGAGGGCTGCAAGTTTCATTTAGGTTACACTGTAACCCCATGGCATGAGGTTTTGGCCTTCAGTCAGGTGTTTTGACTGCTCAAGAAAGTTGTAAGACCTTATCGCTGCCCTGAACCAATAGATTTGCAATGGTTCCTGTCCACGCTCTGAGGCCCTCAACACTGTCCAATTACGAGTAGTCCGCTTAACTCCCAGCACACACTTCCAAAAACAGAGATGATCTGTCGGCAGCGGGCAATTCATCACAGCCCCCTCCTTCATGTACCGAATTCCTTAGATTTGGCTTGCGTACATACTAGCAGGAATGACATACGTTTTTGTCACAGATTGAGGCAAATTCATTGCAAAGGACCCCAAATATTTTGTGAAGGACACCATCCTGTTGGTGAATAAGGAAAAAGACAAAAGGGTTACTTTCAGGCTGCTCATACCTCTGCCTAGGAGGGCGGCTGGTAGAAAGGAAAAAGGTTACGCATGCCATTACATCAGGCAATTAGGAAAGTTTGCATAATGATCCCACCGTTACAGGTTCAACACTAGAACCAGCGACTGCCACGGCAGCCGTTGCAGCGTTTCCGCTGCACTGAGCAGTTCCAGGTTTTCCCCAATTCAAAAGTCTGACTGCCAGTCTACTTATAAATAGGAAGAGTCGGTACTCTCCTTTCTAAGATTTGGGGCAACAAAAACAGATATTCTCAAACAAAGCATTCATGCATGAAGGGAAAGTGAAGGGTGACATGGCTGTACCTGCCAAAGAGGGGAGCTTGACGTGGAAAAAAGGGTCTGTAAAAGGAGGAATTTGAAAATTCTGCTGGCAGCAGAATCACCTCCTACATGTAATAGAGCTTGCAATTTAACCAGTCCAACCTGGAAAGCAAGCGTTCCCTGTTTAGACCAGAGTCTCAGGCATCCTGCCTATACAATCGTGATTAAAACAAGGGTCTTACCAAAAGGCCAGGTTCTCGCAGAGCCAGGGCCTCACCAAGAAATTGCCATGGATGATCCTGCTCTTCATTACTGATTACAACCAGCAGGTTTGGCTCATCCCTTATTGGTACGGATGCCTGCAGTACTAAGAAACTCCTGATCAGGGCATACAGGTCCCTGAAAACATTTCACGAGCTATTCCAGACTGGGTTTTTCCTATTGGTACTGGCTCCCCTGCCCAGCACCAAAGCCGTCCTGATGCTATCTTTGTACCCTCTATCCCAGGTCGAGCCCACCTTGATCCCTCCAAGATCCCTCCTCAAGACAGGGATATCCACCTTGTTGAGCTGAAATTATGTTCAGACACCAACCCCACCGTTACTTTGGAAACTGCAACTGCCCAGCATGCCCACACACTAACCAGACTTAAAACCCGTAGCTCAAGAAATCCATACAGGAACAACATAGCGACTCTACACATCATCCTGATTGGTGTGGATGGCACTATTTACAATGAGTACACGATCAAACCTCTTGTCAATTTGGGCCTAGCCAAACAAAAAGCAAGATCCCTAGCTTCCAAGCTGAGCTGTCATGCCATACAGAGACTAACCACTATCATTAACACCAGACATGCTCTTTGCTTACTGGGGGCTTCGGGGGAGGGGGGGGGGGTCATTGGGCGCGCGGAGGTGGATACAAGGAGAAGGAGAGTCCGGGCGTCTCGGGGCATGGCCGACAACCCGCCCGATCCTCATTTGTTCAGTCTCTTTCACTCTCCTAGGCTAGCTGTTGCTAGAGTAGTCTTGAGGGACCTCTGGTGAGGCCCTTGCTAGCTTGCTAGTTAAGGGACCTTTCCTTAATGCACGCGGCCTTTGGCCTGCGTAGACTTTTCTTTTCTTTTCTTACAACCAGCTGAATTGGGAGTAGCAACAGCATAGTGAACCGAGCAAACAGCTTTATAGAGGCGCCAAGATCACTCTCCAATCAAAGTCATACATAAACATATACATATACAACTTATGCTTGTGTTGAACACAAATGGCAAATGCGTTGGCATGCTGGGAGTGGGACTGTTTATACTGTCCATACCCTTACCATTCTAGAAAACAAGGGATTAACCACTAACTTTGAAGGCCTACCAAAACTGCACGATCCATGCCCATTCTGTGCAATATGTGCACAAACTTCAAGGTAAGCTACTTCAACCAGTGTAAACAACTGGGACTTGATCACCAATGCGCCAATAAACTTGCTCGCAAACTTCATGCCCATTCTGTCATGTGTGCCAACAAGCTTGTTACCACTAGGCGTGCTAATGAAAACAAGAGTACTTCTTGCAGCCAGGTTATGGAGCTGGGTGCTTCCAATAACCCTCCGGGTCCCCATTAGGATATTCATTTTGTAGCTTCGTGGTGGAGGGGACTCACGGCTCTTTTGAGCCAATGTGTCTCCTTTTCCTTAATTGATGCATGGAGAGTTTCCTCTGCCTACGTAGTTTTTCTATTCTTTTCTTTCAGCCAGACGTGCAGTCAAAAACAAAAAATCATTATAACTCCAGTACCTTGGAGCCGCGTGCTGCGAAAACTAACCAGACCCGCCTTAGCTTCTCTCAACTTATGGTGAGTACTTTACGGCTCCTTAAGCCATTAGCATAGGGTCTCCTTCTAACTTGAATTTCAACGTAGGAGGTCGCCTCCTACACGGTGTCCTCACTGCCTGCCCGGAATAGGTGGCCTTCACCTGATTACGAATCTCCCTTTCACTGAAAGTTTCAGGGTTACATAACATATACCTAGAAATTCAACCAATCCACACATATATAATCAAGAAGAACTCTTCGTACCTAACCAATCTAGTCCAATTCTCATGCTTAAAGTCCCTGAGTGGAGGACATGGGCGTACACCGTGTGACTGATGGTAGCTGTCATATCCAGAACAGCAAGCAAGAAGCTGGTGCAGGCGTCTACTGCCATCTCGCTGACAGCATAAATTACTTTGAGCCCAACGGTGCTGGGATTACCAACACCATATGTCGAAGTGAATTAGCAGCAATTGCTGCTGCCGTCACGCACTTAATAAGAGGCTCTGATCCACACGTTGCTTAAGATAGTCTCACTTCTCTTCACCAAATACATAAACAACTGACTTATCCTGAGAAGCATAGACAACTTCAACACATTCAAGGGGATGTCCTTAAAATCATACCTTCTCTTGATAGCAACTCACAAACCAATATTTGTGTCTACAAAGTAAAATCTCATGCTGGAATTATTGGTAACGAATGCGCAAATGCTATTGCAAAATATCAAGCAAACCAAGCCAATAATAATGTGGCTGATGCCAAGATCCCTGGCGCAGGCCCTGGCGGAAATCCATTCTCTCATATAAGAAAGATCTACGCTTGCCGTTTGGCCGCGTGCAATAAGGAAAGAGCCTCCCATTGACTCCCACCAATAGAGAGCATCTTTTTCTCCACCCCGGCCACAAGGATGTCTTCTGGTGAGCCAAGGAGTAAAAAAGCGAGCATACTGCCGGCACATCCACAGTCCCTACACCCAGTCATAAAATCATCAGTCTCTAAAATGCTCTGAAGTGCTATATGCATACAATACACAGGCTTGGTTTTGCCAATCCCAAAACAGGCTACTATTTTTACAATCAGAATTTGTTAACACATGTAGATTAACAAAATAATAATGTCTTTAGAAACATGCCTTGTATAACCTCTCCCACAAAGCGCACGGTGTTACAATATCGCACAGGCACCCTCTATAACCAAAAACATGTGGTACACTTTGCAAGGTCCACTAACCCATTATGCCCCGTCCCAGGCTGTTAATATTTAGGCAGCGCACTCCACATGCTCTCAGGCTGCCAAGATCATATCATTTATTGCATGAAAACTGAACGCCACAATGTTGCTGGGAGAATCAAAGCTCTTAGTAAAAGCCCTCGGGGAGCAGGCTTGGTTAACACAGACATAGGAAGTGATGATAGGCTGGCACAGCACAACCGCCAAATCCCCGCACATGCATCAAACAAAAATATACCCCCTTACCTCTTTTCTCTTTCTTTTCTAAGAGGTCTAGACTCACATCAAGTCGTCCTGATGCTATACTGATTAAGCCCCTATCATGCCAAACTCACTACTTCTTCTTTTTCTTCCTCTTCTTCTTCTTCCTCTTCTTCCTCCTCCTGCTCACAACATGTGTTACGCAGCAGACATGGCACCTCACACAGGTCCAATACAACCACCCACGTTAGACAACCTCAACCAACTAAGTGCTAACCAGCGGCATATACACTTGATAGAAATTAAATGTAATGTGGACACTAGGCCTTGGCAACAGTTGGAGGCAGCACAACAGCAGCATGTAAGAACATTAATGGAAAAGCTGTCACGTTGCATGCCATCCTTTTGGGAGTCGGTGGGCCCTGTTATACTGAGCATACCCTTAACCAGTTTAAACAACTGGTATTTGACCACCAACGTGCCATTAAACTCGCTTACAAACTTCATGCCCATTCTGTTGCGTATGCCAACAAGCTAGTTACCACTATTCGTCCTATTGAAAACAATGATACTTCTCACAGCCAGGTTCTGGAGCCAGGTGCTTTCAATAAACCTCAAGTTCCCCATTAGCACTCTCTGTTTTGCAGCTCTGTTGTGGAGGGGACTCACGGCTCTTCTGAGCCAATGTGTCTTCTTTTACTTAATTGATGTTGGGAGAGTTTCCTCTGCTTACACAGTCTTTCTTTTTTTTCACTGAAAGTTTCAGTGTCACTCCCTCCCAGGGGCCCGTTATGATCAGTTGCATGTAAGATTGCATGTAAGAAGGGCTACATGCTTTGCCTTCCAAAATTGGACACACGCCACCCAAGAGAAAATGGCCTCTCCCTTGGCCTATAACACTCATTACCTGTACTACTGGAGCTCTGATCCCCGTGACATTCTTTTTGGTGCCCAACACAATTCTCTCTCATCCAGATTTTTGGGGATTTCCATCTGCCACCCCATCTATGACGATAAGGCCATGACACTAGCCCTGCGGCATGCTATCTAGTCTGCCATCCTTGATACAGAGGCCACGGCCACCTTCATGTTTCTGCCAGCGAGCAGTAAGCTGATCAGGACGGCAAGACAGTTATAGGGGCAGGCGTGTACCATCCTATGAGTGACTCAAAAAATATAATTGAACCCTATGGCACTGGTATTACCAACACATAGAAAGAGCTGAGCTGGCTGCAATAGCTGCCGCACTCACTCATGATTACATGCATTTCCATAGACAGCATCAGCTCACTTCACCAACTCAGAAGACAAATCCTGTAACCAGAGAAGCATAGGCATCATGTACAAGGAAATGTTCTGAAGATGATTTCAAACCTTGTCCGCACCTCTCAAGGTCACTTTTTTTTCTTAAAGATCAAATCTCATGTTGAAATAGCTGGGAAAAGAAAAACTACGTAGGCAGAGGAAACTCTCCCTAGAAAAGAAAAGAAAATAAAAGAAGAAAAAAAAGAAAAAAAGAAAAAAATTACGCAGGCAGTGAAGACACTCCCCGCATCAATCAAGGAAAAGAGGATACCTAGGGCCAAGGCACCGTTTATCCCCTTCACCAAGAGAAACAAGAAAGAAGTCAATGGGGATCAGGAGGGTTACTAGCAGTAGCCCGTGCCTAATCTTGGCGATGAGAGTTGAGAGAAGTCTTCTCGAGAGTGCGTCTGGTGCTAACAAGTTTATAAGCGTACTGAACAGAATGAGCATGAAGCTTCAAAGCAAGCCTGGTGGCTGTATGAGTGTCAAGACCTAGCTCTTTAAGAGGCTCCAGAGTGTGGGGGGTGTAGATGACGCCTCCCACACCTTACAGAATGGTATGGAGGGTGACTTGAGCTGAGGCCCTTGAAAGATGGCCACAAAGGTCGCGGTGCTGTTGTTTGGAGGCCTCAAGCTGGTTCTTGGGCCGGGTGTCTTCACAGTATTTGACCTCCACAAGATGGACGTGCCTCTGTTCTGGAAGGAGCTGGCTAGGGTGGCGGGCCTTGAAAGTAGGTGGAGTGGCTGTAGCTAGCGCTGAGCGCTCCCTGTCCCCCCCGCGCCCCCCTCTACTTCTCAATGGGTTCCTTGAATTGGTCCTTGGCATTTTTTTTCATTGGGACAACTAAAATTGCATCAGGGCGACTAGAAGTGAGCCTGTGTTTGTCAGGGAAACGACAAGGGAAAATGTATTTGGGAAGGGTTCTATTTGTTGAGTGTTCAGGGATCTGCAGGTTCTGTAAAGCAAGACGATCTGCGCTGCCAATGTCCATGGAGGCAAGGCCTGCCCCAAGAGGGCCTTTGCTGACACCTTTGAGGAGGATTCTGCTGGCAATATTGTGACGCTCAGTTACCATATTTGATATGGTGGAGTGTTTACATCCTGAAAGAATGTGAAGGGCACTGTCTGACTCCCCACAGAGGGGGCATTGTAGACTGGTGGAAATTTTGAAGCGTACCGCATGCTTTTGATTGAAGAGTGTACCTGTGCGGTAGTTGAAGTTATTAGTTATTAGTTATATATTTACGGAAGCATTGGCATGGTCCAGAAGGCATTGCTGACCTTTTTATGGACTGTGATAAGTAGACTTTGGTAATAGGAGTAGTATTCTGTCTCGGTGTTAGCCTTTCCAAGTCTGTGTTTAGAGTGCATATGTGTCCTCAGAGCATCATGAAGGTTGGAAAAAAACTTGAATTTTGGGGTAGGTGAATTGGGGTGTTCTGATGTGTTTGCATGTTTGTGGGCGGTTTCCTCAAAGGCAAGCCAGGTGGTGGCATGGAAAGGGTTGCCTTCAAGGTTGATGCAGGGGGAGGTTGTGTCTGCAGGGGTGTCTCCCTACATCAATTAAGGAAAAGGAGACACATTGGCTCAAAAGAGCCGTGAGTCCCCTCCACCACAAAGCTACAAAAAGAATATCCTACTGGGGATCTGGAGGGTTATCGGAAGCACCCGCTCCATAACCTGGCTGCGAGAAGTATTCTTGTTTTCAATAGCACGCCTAGTGGTAACAAGCCTGTTGGCATACATGACAGAATGGGCATGAAGTTTGCGAGTAAGTTTATTGGCGCGTTGGTGGTCAAGTCCCAGTAGTTTAAACTGGTTAAGGGTGTGCTCAGTGTAGCAGGTCCCACCAACACCCAAAAGGATGGTGTGGAGAATTACAACTTTTGCAATAATGATTTTGCAGAGGTCTGCGTGCTGCCGCTGTGCCACCTCCAACTGCTGTCCAGGCCTCGTGTCTTCACAGTACTTGATTTCAATCAAGTGCACATGCCGCTGGCTTACATTCAGTTGGTGGGGTTGCCTCACGCGGTTGGCTGTTGTGGCCCTCAGTGTGGGGTTGTGTCTGCTGCGTAGCACATGATGGTGTGAGCAGGAGGTAGAAGGAGAAGAAGTGGGTTTGGCTTTATAGGGAGTAATCAGTATAGCATCAGGATGGCTGGAGGTGAGTCTAGATCTCTTAGAAAATTTTCTTGGAAAGAGGTAAGGGGGTATTATTCTGTTTGATGCACGTGCAGGGATTTGAAGGTTGTGCTGCGCCAACCTATCACCACTCCCTATGTCCATGTTGACCAAACCTGCTCCTGGGAATGAATGCGGAGATGAAATTGCCAAGTATCAGGCTAGCCTCAAAGATAACAACCTGACTGATACCAGTATCCCTAGCGCTGGCCCAGACTGCAACCCCTTCTACAATATAGCTTGGCTGGCTCGGAAAGAGGCAAGTCCGAGTACACCTGAATCTTTCTCCCCCACTCCCAATCTGATATACTTTCTGGACCTCAAAAAAGCTTTAAAATCCCATATGCATGCTAAACACAGGCCTGGATATGCAGATTGCAAGACAGGTTATTACACTTATTACCAGAACTTGCTACCTCATGCAAATAAGGGCATTAGCAATGCCTTCTGGAACATGCCATGTGTCTCAACCCGTATGAAATACACAATCTTCCAATACAGCACAGGCACCCTCTACAACCAAAAACCTGTGGTACTCTTCAAAAGATCCACTAGCCTTGTATGCCCTCTCCCAGAATGTCATCATATGGATAGCGCCCTCCACATTCTCTCAGGTTGTCAATGCCCCGCCATCCGTAACACGGTAACTGAGCGTCACAACATTGCTAGCAGAATCATTTTGAAAGTGGTCAGCGAAGGCACTTATGTGTCAAACCTTGTGCATATGGATGTAGCCAGTGCAGCCCGTCTGGCTCAGCATGACCTGCGCATCACTGAGCAAATATCTAACCGGTTTATAACACTCTACCTCTTTGACCGTAACATTCCTGATCAAGCTAGACGCACATCCAGCCGCCCTGATGCTATCTTGGTCACTCCTTGCCCTGCTAACCCAAATAGACCACCTACTCCCTCCTTACGTCGGGTACTCCGCAGTACGAGACGTAATGAAGAAGTAAGAAGAAGCACAACTCCAGCCAGGCAACTCCATGAATTGAACATCCAAAACTGGCAGTTTTAGACTGCCATATCAACTTAATTGTAACTTCTACTTTATTGAATTAAATATTGTGGAGATACAAGGCCTGGTGCCCAGCTAAAAGCCTCACAGCAACAAAACAATGCACTGTGCAAACAACTTTAAGGCGCTGAGATCACCCTCTACACAATCCTTCTGGGTGTGGGTGGGGCTATCTATACTGCCCATACCTTAGATTAATTAAAAAAACCAGGGATTGACCCGCAAAGTTCTACCAAACTAGCACGAAAACTCCATGCCCACTCTGTGCAATATGCGCACAAACTTACCTCTACCAGACGTGCCATTGACAAAAGCACTCGTTCTGGTGCCTGGGGCCGCGTGCTGCCAGGAACCCACCAGACCCACACTAGCTTCCCTCTTACCCTCTGGTGAGGGAGACTCACGGCTCTTTGAGCCAATGTGTCTCCTGTCCTTAATTGATGTTGGGAGTGTTGTCACTGCTTAGATCTTATTTTTTCGTTTCTTTCAGAGTCACTCCAGCATCTCCCTCTCTGGGGCCCCGTTATGATGGATTGCCTGTAAGATTGTGCTGTAAGATCGCATGTAAGAAGTACCTTCCTCCTTTTTCCTCCATGTGTGTATCATCGACTGCCCCAGCTAATCAGCTATTCGATTCTCTTGAAAGCGAGATTCTCAGACTGAAATTCAGGCAGCCTTCATTTGTTTTCAGTCCCCCAGAGTCTTATGTCTTGCACTACTGCTTGCACTAGTGAGAGCAGCCAGAGCAAGAAAACCCAAAATCACACAGCGAGTTCTTAATTGTCAATCAGATGTACGCTTGCAGGAAGACTCACACTTGGTTTCCATAAGGATTTCACCTAAAAACTCAATTTCGCATTGCATTCGTCATGCTTAAGAGTAGTTAATTAATTTGTGGGCTGATGCTGAGCTCGGCGCTTTTGTCCAACTTTGGGCTCAAGCAAACCGCCACTCAACCTGGGTTTTTCTCTGAGCTCGAGCGTTTGATCACCTCCTTGTACTCGTGGAACTATCGATCCTTATGGACTGCGCAGAGGCGGGCCTATGCGGCGCAGGCCCACGCACAGCCGCAGGCTCCTCACTTTTCTCCCTCCCACAGAGCCAGTAGCTTCAAGGAGCAAGGCTCTGACCTGGGGACTATCCAGCCTGGAGGAGAGCAGGAGGTGTTCAACACAGAAAGCAGCATTTGGAGAGGCAGTAAGAGGGAGGAGGCTTTCCCTGTCTTGGCGGACTGGAGCTGGCGTGGCACCCAGGAGATAGTGCAAAAGAGCAGCACTTCTGAATCTGTAAAGCCTCAGCATGCAGGTGCATTTTCACAAGCTGCAGAAGCTTGTTCCCCCGACTGGCGCATGCCGCACCCCCAGCCACCAGCACAAAGCCCAGCCTTGCACGAGCAGCAGCAGCACCCGCATGAGCAGCAGCTTTTTGAAGCCTACCTGGAGCTTTGTGCCAGACACTCATCGCAGACTTTGCCAGCAGATGTGCACAAGCACTATGAATTGTTCAAGCAGCAGCTGCTGGCTGAGCTGCGGTCGGGAGAGCAGGCCGCTGAGCGGTTTTTGGAGCGTCAGAGTGCCAGGGAGAGCTTTGGTGATGGGCAGACAGCGGTGCAGAGACACCTGAGGCCAGTGGCGGTGGAGTGGATGCTGTCCCTGCAGAGTATGCTCGAAAATGAGTTGGCCAAGGTAAGCACCCATGCCCCGCTAGACATGCTGCAGGCAGGGCAGCATGTGCAGCTTCTTGTTGGAGTCCAGTTTTTGCTTCCATGCTCTTGCACCCATGTGCAAGGCAAGGTTTTCTCTTTTAGGTGGGTTGTTTACCAAATTTGGTGAAGCACAGCTGCGAGTTTGGTTTTCATTTCGAGGCATGTATCCTATGTTTGAAGTTGTATCCATGCTCTTTCCATCATTGTTAGAAGCGTATTAACCAGTGGGCGTTTGCCCACACACGTGCATGCAAGCCAAAACCTTAATTGAAAGAGTGGAGGTGATGCAGAGGCACCCACCTTCTTTGAAATTTTAAAACCTTGTGCCAACTTGCACTTTGCTGTTCCTGTGCACATGTAACTTGTGCTCTGTCGCTTTTGCACACTTCCATCCATTCACTCTGGTCAGGCTTAGCTGTTATATGCACTAAAATCTATTAAATCAGAGCATATTCCTGTAAAACTACTGCTAATGAATGTGTGGGAGGGAGGGAGGGAGAGAGAGGGGGCGTGACAAAAAGCAGCTGTCCACTTAAATTTGACAAAATGTAGGCTTTCCTAGTTTACATTTTAGGCTTAGGTGGTCTGGCTTGGTTACAGGCATCTCTTTTTTGCTTCAGCTTAACCGCCTTGTAGCCAGGTACAACTATGCCACCCTTCCCCTCCTTCCCCTGACAGTCAGGCGTGGTAGCGAACCCACATGACTACCCACATGACTCTGAGCACGCATGCAATTGCACTTGTTGTTTTTTGGGTGTGTCAAGGGTCCATTGTTTGACAACGCATGTTGGGCTTGCACTCTCAGGCCAAGTTTGTCCTTTCCGGCCCTGCGCCCTCCTCACCAGCATCAGCCAGCGAGGGCTCCACATCTCCCCCCAGCGAGAGCACTTGCAGCACACAGCTCAGTGTGTGGCCCGTCCTGGCTTCTGCCGGCACTGAAAACGTGGCTACCTCTGTGGTTGCAGGTGTGTGCAGGGCTAATGCTCAGACTACAGGTTACTGCAGAAGCATGAGTCCTCCAGTCAAGATGGCTGAGTGCTAACCTGAGTTATTCATGATGAGGGCTGCTGTGGGTGGGGGACGGAAGTTGAGAGCGCAAACCTGAAGCGTTGCAACCCATTCGCTCAAGCTGTATGCATTTTTATAGGCCCTTGCACGCAGTGCCTCTGTCTGAGGTTGAAGTCTAGACATTGCAATAAGGTGGAAATGCCCTCAAGAGGTCGTGACTCCTTGAGCCTGTGCTGTTTAGGGGTGGCAGGCGTGTTGCTGTCTGACGCTGCACCTGTTCTGGCCTAGACGTCCAGCAGTCTTCATTCCACCCTCTCCTCCTCTCCCTGCCACTCAATGTCTGCAAGCTCATTTACCTCTCGCTCCAAAAATTATACCCCGTGTACAAATTCTATCATGCTTGTGACGCGCATCAAACCCGTTGTTTACTGTCTGCACGGTGTGCTTCATTCTTCCTTTCCCTCCTCCCCTTGCCTTTGTCTCCCTTCACCACTCAATTCTCTGCAAGCTACCTCACCCACTCACTCCTTGTACACTTGTACAACCTCTATCATGCTTGTCTAACACGCATCCAACCCTACCTTCCACGGTCTGCACATCTTGCACACCATTAAGGCACACATGCCCATGTCCTCAGCGCCCTGGCCTTCATACCAAATCCTTGCCCCTCCATGCCCCTGCAGGCACCCTGCAGGCTGTCCTGCCCTTCCTGGGCAGCCACAGGCCCTGGGACCACCACCACCTCACGCAGGGCACGCAGGACGGGGATTGCTGGGGCGTGCCCTCGACCTATGTGGCGGAGGCTGTGGGCCAGCGGCTGGAGGAGCTGGTGCTGCACCAGCAGCTGAGGGAGGAGCTGCTGTCAGGGTCGCGCACCACTAAGGGCAAGCAGGTGGGGGAGGGAAGCGGAGGGGGCGCTGTGTGTGTGTGTGTGTGTGCGCGCGCTACTTGGTGAGCCCATATATATGAATATGCGCACAGTCAGCCAGTGCTCCCATGCAAACTCGTCATCTGGCCCTAATTGAGTCTTCGCTCTCCCCCGTCCCCCTGGGCTGCTGCTCTCAGGGACAATACCAGCACGGCCAACAGCGGCTGGCAAAAATGCGGCACCTGGCTCAGATGGTTGAGAAGCGCACAGGGGTGGGGGCTGGCCTGTCGCGCCAAGCGCTGTCCGCCCTCACCGCCAGCATCAGCCATGTGGAACATAAGCGGCGGTGGAGCAAGACCTTCAAGCTGCAGGTGCGGCAAACAGTGCACTTGCTAGCACGTGTGTTGTGTGGGCATATATATGCTGCACTTGTGTTGTGGGCACTTGCGTTTTGCGGGCTTGATTTCATGCAGCAAGCATTTGTGTGCTCGTGCGTCATTTTTTCGCACAACATGGCCAATGTGAAGTGTAAGGTGGACTGCATGGACTTGTGATATGCGAACCCAGGCTTCTATTGCATGCTGTGGAGGCTTCAGCCACTGCTTCCACCCACTCGGCAGACCTGCTGCCCTGCCTTGTGCATTCATCCTCACACACACACATGCGCGCACGCACGCACACACAGATACACACACACAGACACACACACACACACACACACACAGAAACACACACACGTGTGCGCACACATACCACAAGCTGCCTGGCTTTCATTTCTTGAAGCCTGTGGTCCCTTCATTGCCCTGCAGGCCGGTGCTGAGCTGCTGCACATGCTTATACGCTCCTCCAAGCTGCACACCCCTGATGGCACGGTGGTGCAGGGCCTTAGATACGAGGCTGTACCGATGCAAAAGTACAAGGAGTTCAAAAAGTTAGGCACCATTATTGTCCATGGGGAGGTGCTTCGCCTGCTGCAGGAGGTAGACAGGGACCTGCTGGTGAGTGCGGAGCACAGTGCTTGAGAAAGGGTGTACCATCATCGTTTATGAGGAGGTGCCTCGCCTGCTGCTCCAGGAGGTAGACAGTGACCTGCCGATGAAAGAGATTGCATGTTGTCTAGCACAAACAGGTGTTACTTCGCGAAAGGGTGTACGTTAAGCAGGGAGGAGGCGTATGCTTTGCTGGGAAGCAGCTGTGGAAGCAGCTGGAGACTTACATGCAGGGTGGCTTCAGAAAGTCAAGATGCTTGGAGGAGAGTGGTGCTGTGCTCAGGCACAGAGAGTGGTGCTGCGCTCAGGCACAGAGACTGCTCATAGACTATTCATTGGCCAATACCTGACTGTTTGGAGACAGCTGCACTATTCTCACAAGCCAGTTGGGCTTTTTGGCAGCCACTTTTTGGCCCGGGGGTGCGACATGTGAAGTGAAAATTTGAGCGCAACTGCCTGAGAGATGACCCCCCGCTCCAGACGACACTTCTCCCTGATTGTACCACTGCTGGGTTGCTGGGATACCTGCTTGCAGAATATCCAATCTGGAAATCTGTACTCTATTTGCAGCTTTGTTGTAGCAACGCATGCTTCGTTTCTTGCTCCTAGGCATCTGTATACAACCTGAAGTCTTTACCCTGACATGTGGACTTGCACACAACACTCGCACACACACACACACACACACACACACACACACACACACACACACACACACACACACACACACACACACACACACACACGCGCGCGCACACACACACACACGCACGCACGCACGCACGCATGCTAACGCACAGGGCCCCACTGGCAGGAGCCCTGCTGCATTTTTCCTGCTCCAATCCGCGTTTGAATTGCACCTACCCTGCAGGGTCCCTGCCCATGTCCATGCCCATCTGCCTGTGCCCTGCAGGTTCACACTGTGGCTCCCTGCTGCACGCTTCTGGCGTCATGCCCTTGCTCTGATCACGCATACCCTGCAGGGTCCTATGCGCATGCGCATGCGCATGCCCATGCCCATGCTCCTGCCTGTGCCCTGCAGGGTCCCACCGGCTCCCTGCTGCACGACTCCCGCCTCATGCCCATGCTCATCCCGCCTGTGCCCTGGACCAGCTTTGACTCGGGCGGCATGGTCATGCATGGGCCCTCCGCGGTGCGCGCCAGCAAGCGATCCATGTTTGTGCAAGCAGAGAAGGCAGGGCAGATGGACCAGCTGTACCGGGGGCTCAATACGCTTAACGCCCAACCATGGTGCGTGCAGGCCTGTTGCGGCTTTAGCATGGTGTGTGTGTGTGTGTGTGTGTGTGTGTGTGTGTGCGTGCGTGCGTGCGTGCACGCGCCCTTGCTTGCTCAAATGCTTTCCTCTTGCCATGTAGCTGCACCGCTTCGCTCAAGGCTGTCTCTGGCAGCCTCTGCAGAGCAGTGAGTCTGGGCCCCTCACAGCTCAACCAGCCATCTCAGGCCCACAGTGCTCCTCAGTCTCTGAGGCCACTTTTCTCAGAGACAAAATTGCCAATATGTCCTGGAAAGGGTGATTTAAACCGCCAAAAACTCATGTGTTATGCACCTCAACGGTGTGCGTCCTGCATCCAGACCACCCGCTTGTGCCACCTTGCTGCCGCTTGCTCCCTGCAGGGCCATCAACACGCAAGTCCTGAATGTCATGGAGTCCCTCTGGGCCTGCCTGCCTCCCTACAGCCAAAGATCAACCCCGCCGCGGCCCAGCACCAGCAGCCCCCCACCTGCCAGCACCAGCACCTCCACAACCAGCTACCATTCCAATAGCCCCACCGCAAGGAGCAACCCAGCATCCGCTCAGCCGCATCCTACGCTGGACTTTCCCTCCAAGCTGCTATCAAACCTGCCGATTGCCTGGCGCGCCACTGTAGCAGCCGCCACCACCTCTAGCGCCCTGCCCTCCAGCAAGCAGGCAGCTGCTGTGCCCAGCACGCCGTACCTGCGCAGCACGCGGCAGGGTGTGGGCATGGGGCAGCTGGTGCTGACGGCAGGCCCGCTAACGCACAATGAGGCGCGGCAGAAGAGGCGTGCGTGGGCGCTGGCGAAGCAGGTGGGGCGGGGCAACGGGGGGCTGGGTGATGGGAGACCTGATGTTGGTGATGATGATGATGATGATGATGATGATGATGATGCTTGTGTGTGTGGGGGGGGAAATGCTGGAGGAGGGGTACTTTCAGAAAGGAGCAGCGAAGGTGCTGCTTTGCGGGTTTGTGAATGACTGCCAATTCATTACGATAAGCATTGTTCCCTCTCCCCTGGCCATTTCCTGCTGGCAACAAAGGCCTCCGTGGGCGCGCCTCTGTCGTGCCTGTGCATGCCTCTGCCCGTGCATGCCTTTCTCGCGCCTGTGCATGCTCTGTTGTGCCTGTGCGTACCCGTGCTGCGTGCATGCCTCTGTTGCGCCTGTGCATGCCCCTGCCATGTGCATGCCGTGCTCGCACCCAGTCGACAAGTATCAGCCACACCGTCTCATGCCCAGCTCACACATGCAGCAAGCACACACGTGCCTGTGCTGCTGCCTCAGGCGGTCAACCAGATGACCTCCCTGGCCTCCGAGCTGCACCTCAAGCTCCAAGTGGCGCGGCTGCTTGCTGGCCATGAGCGCTTCTACATTCCCCACAACATTGACTTCAGGTGGGCACGTCAGAGGCCAGTATCAGGCCATCGCAGTTGTGTCATTGTCATAGGGAGCAGCCAGTGTGCTTAAGCATGCCCAAACATGACTTGCTGTGCTGTGCTTTGGGTCTGCTTGCCAAAAGAGGTGCGGATGGGCCTGTGCTGCTGCGCAGGGCAGCCTAAGTCCTCTGGAATGGCTCCTGTTTGTGTGGAACAAGAAAGGCTTTGAGCTGCTGCTGCTGCTGCTGTGTTTGTGTGTGTAACAAGAATTATTGTGAGCTGCTGCATGTGGAGCAAGGAATGTGTGTGTGTGTGTGCTTACGCGTGCACGCATGAATAGGAGGTTCCTTCAACAGTCTGTGGATTTGTTACTTCTTATTTTGGATAAATGCATTTCCTAATTACCTGCATGCCACTTTGAAATTGAAAGCATGAGCGCCTCCCCCCTTCCTCCCTCTGTGATCTGTAATGTGTGTGCCCCCCCTCCACAAAACTGTCGTGAAGTGTTTTCCCTAAAAGTCTGAGTCCAGCTCTTGCAAGCCAGGGCTGCTCCTCTCTCACGCCTGCTCATTGCAGGGGTCGTGCTTACCCCACTTCCTGCTACTTACATCAGCTGGGCGATGACACCTCACGCGGCTTGCTGCTCTTTGCTGAGGGCAAACCTTTGGGCCCGGGCGGCCTGGATTGGCTGTTCATCCAGGTATGTGCCTGGGTAGGACGATGGCCTTGCACACTATCCACCCCTGCACACTTTGGCGCATTTTACGGTTTCCTGCGTGCTCAACATGACGTGCTTTTTGCTGTTAAGCTGAGTTTTCTGTTCTCTAGAATATATGAGCTTGGTGTTGAGCTGGATGTCCTGTTCTTTACAAATGGGAGCGTTTGTAACCTCTCTGCTTCATGATATGTCAATGAGCTGAGCCTGCCTCTCCCTGGACACATGCAGAGTCGGTGGCACCCACACCTGCTTGTTCCACTTGAGAAATCCAGAAGCACAACATGTCCATTTCTGTTTTGAAGGTACCAGGGGGCCTATCATGGTCATTGACACGTATGAGCCATCCCAACCACTTGCCCACCGCCCTGATCCTTGACGCCTAAACTTCCGGAAAACCTATACAACTTTCCTTTGCTGCTTGTGCCTCCTTACGCAGGTCGCCAAGTGCTACAACTTTCCTTTGCTGCTTGTGCCTCCTTACGCAGGTCGCCAAGTGCTACGGCAACGGCAAGGACAAGCTGCCCTTTGAGGAGCGGCGCAGATTTGGGAGGGACAGCTTGCCCCGCATCCTGGCATCTGCGCGCGCCCCCCTGCAGCAGGGCGAAGGACAGTGGTGGTTGGAAGCCGAGGAACCTTGGCAGCTTCTGGCCACGTGCTGCGAGATCACTGCAGCCTTGGAAAGCGGGGACCCTGCATCCTTCCCCAGCCGGCTGCCTCTGCAACAAGTGTGTGGGGGGTGGGGTGCCTCTGCAACAAGTGTGGGGGGGGTGGGGGGGTGGGGGGATGCAAGTGTGTTGCAGGGATTTGGGGTGCAGATTGATAACCTGATTCCAGTTGGGAAGTGTGCTCCCCCTCTTGGAAAGCTTGTGTCGCCAACTCCGGTTTGGAAAGTGACTTATATTCCAGGTGACCAGTTGTTAGCAGCGTCCTTTCTGAGGAGTCTCAAATCATTCATCATTTAAATGCTTAGGGGGCAGGTTTGCGATTGTGGCCCCTGAGGTTTTCCCTCAGTAATCATCTATCTTTCTTGATGTACCTTCGCTCCTGTGCTCACCTCCGCAAGATGGCACCTGCATCAACCCGCAGCACTAAGCCGCCCGTGCAAGGGACTACAGCGGGGCGTCTGCTGTGAACTTGGTGCCTCATCCAACTTGTTTGATGTGCCTTTGCTTCTGTGTTCATCACCACAGGATGGCACTTGCAACGGCCTGCAGCACTATGCCGCCCTTGCGAGGGACTACAGCGGGGCTTTTGCTGTCAACTTAATACCTTCGCCCATGCCTCAAGACGTGTACACCGCAGTGTCCAAGGTGATCACTCTGAGCGCTCAGTGCTGCCTAGGTGCTCATAGCTGTTGGTTTGAGCAACCTGTTGGGTTGCCTAGTTTGCCTGTCCTAGCCCAATGGTTGTGGTGTTCAGCACCTTCCCTATAGCCCAGCCTAACCTCCACATGCTCCTCACCCCAGCTGAGTTGCCATTTATCTCGGCCCGCTTTTCCTCTTGTTTGCGGGGTTGTCACACACTCATTGCTCATTGGCTTGTTGCTGCTCCGCCCGCTTATCTGTTGCCACCCCACCCCACCCCCCCTTCCCCCTTGTTTCCCAACAATCCCACAGGTGGTGGATGCACGCGTGCGCAAGGATGCAGAGCAGGGTGTTAGTGAGGCCCTCAAGTACCTGTCACGCAGTGGCAGAGTGGATCGCAAGCTCGTGAAGCAGACGGTGATGACCTCGGTGTATGGCGTGACGAACGTGGGAGCGCGGCAGCAGATAGAGGCACGGCTGGAGGAGCGAGGCTGGGACAACGAGGATGAGGTTTACAGGGTAAGACGGGGTGGGGGACTGCTTGTTCAAAGTAGCATATGATGCGTGGAGGAGGTGAACATACTGCCCTCTTCAATTCTGGAGTCCTGATCGGAGCCCAAGCATCGGCACAACCTGGACCAAAAAGATGATGGGATTGTGCGAAGCTGGTGCTTCAAAATAGCGCTGCAATTCATGTGGACGGCCGAGTTTTGCCTGGTGGTCCTGCAAACAGTCTACAGGTCAAGTCAATATGTTCTAATTACTTATACAGAGTATATATTACTTATTACTTGAACTGGATGGGGTTCTGATGGTTGCTGAACCAGATCTTGCCTCGCCCTGTTTGGCGCCGGGTACGTCTTAGCTGTGCTTTACAGTTGCTCTGGGGGCCTGTAAGTTTGAAGTATGCAAGAGAGCCTTAGCCTCACATGGCGAGTCAAAGCTGTTTCCCACTGCTGACACTTCACTATCCTAGGTGATCAAAGGACAGAGATCTAAATGTCAGATTTGAGGATGCTGACTCCCTCTCTGCACATAGATTCCTTCTTAGCAATTTCAAAATTTTTGTGCATCCTGAGGGTCCCACTTAGACCTCTGGTGACCTCCGGCTTACCCGACGGTGCCCTGCATCACCAGTGCAATTTGTAGGCATGGAGTTACGCAGGAGCCGCTCATCTTCCAGTGCTTCATCTCTGGTGTCGAACAAGTTTTTTTTAATACGTTTTGACCGCCATCTCCAACCGCACATGTGTACAGCTTGAACACCCACTTCGCAATCAGTGCGTGCTGCTAAGAACCACAGTTAAGGTCGCATTCATTGAAGGTGAATGAACCTTTGCACGGGCACCTTCTTGCAGGTGTCGAGCTACCTGTCCAAGGCGACACTGTCCAGCATTGGTGAGCTGTTCCGGAATGCGGAGGCCGTGATGAGATGGCTGGCCAGCTGTGCCAGCGCTGTGGCCTCTACTGGCAAGCCGGTGGAGTGGCGGTCTCCGCTTGGCTTTCCCATCTCCCAGCCTTACTATGAGACCAAGCTTGCCCCGGTATGTGGCTGGTCTAACTAAAAAGTCAAAGCCATACCGTGTACCAAGCTGCCCCGGGGCGTGACTGGCTTAGCTACGAAGCCAAGCCTTTCTGTGTGCCCAGCAAAGCATGAGACCAGCATGCCATGGAACCCAAGCAGCTCGCCCAGCAACTCACCTCGTGCAGCTGGATGCGCCAGGGAGGCTTGGGACTATAGGCTGATAACCAGGCGCCACAACCTACGCCATAAATGGGTGACATACTGCCGGACACTTTATAATCCACTTCTGAGTATGAGGGGTTACTGGTTTGGAGCAAAGGTCTGGTTTGGCATGCTGGGAACACCGGGGCGTGGCTCAGGTGGAGCTCTGTGCACCAAAAAGTGGCTTTCCTCTCGTTTAGGCACACCAACGTATCGTGTGTAGTATGCAGATGTTTTTCAATCATTATTTTGATGATTTTGGAGCGCGACATGTGCCCAATACCTGCACTTCTTGGTCACCCCTGGTAAAAGCCATTTTTGAGAGAGACCCTGCTCAAGCCCAAACTGCAGCAGCGAGTGTGTGGGAAGCCTGCTGGTCATATTGCAAGTGTTTTTTGGTTGTTGCAAGGGCCCCTGGTGCTTGTCGGATTTTCATCGCACGGAGAGGCACACAAAAGCAGGAGGTCCGGCCAGGCCCCAATAGGCCACCTCCCTGCCTGCTGTTTGTCCTGGCCGACGCCTGGGGTTCTCAGCATCAACTTTGACGCTACAGGCTGCCATGCTGTGCGCCAGGGAAGAGCTGCTGAGCTCCGCAAAAGCGCTGGAGCTAATTTCTTCGAACTTTTGGCAAATCTCCCAAATTTGAGGCTTTCCCTCAAAAGCGCCTCTGTTGTTTTCAAACATAAAAGTTGCATCCTCTCATCTGTGGCTGTCAGCAGAAATCTGAACAAAGTTAGGATTTAGAATTTGAATCCCACCCCAACATCCCGCTGAAGCGCCCAAATTTCATTAAATATGAATAAATAAATAACAAAAAGCTGTTTACTATCATCAGCACTCCTCTCAGCTGAATTTGGAGCGACCCCCAAAACAGCCCCCCGCCAGCTCACACCAGGTGGCCACCTCTGCACTCAAGGCACACCCTGGGGTCCACCTGCAGGCTTGGGGGTGCAGCTGGAGGGTTAGGGCACACAGGAGGTGAGTTTGGCTGGCTAAGCACACAAACATGCAGGCCTAGCGCACAGCAGCGTTCACCAAACAGGACCAGCTCAGCGCTGAAAATTTGCTTTTTTGACTAGCTTTCAGGTAGTATGCTCAGAATTGGCAGGGGTGAGCTGGCTGGCAAAATGCAGGATATCACACAGGGATGTGGTGCCTGACTGGCAAAGCAAAATTGCTGCGCTGCCCGTGTTGTGTGCAGCCCTTGTGGCCGCAAGCCTCCCATGAGCCTACTGCACGCTTGCTTGCAAAGGTGAAGCCAGTTCCCTTTTCTCTCTTTCTCCGACCTGTAGCGAGCCAGCTCTCCTCAAGCTTGACTGGCACCTTGTGCTGCCGCAGGTGGACAGTAGCTTGCAGAAGTTTTGGGTGCAGAAGCCATCCACAGTCGTGGCCAAGCGTTCCCAGCGGACAGCCTTCCCTCCAAACTACATCCACAGCTTGGACTCGGCACACATGATGATGACCGCCATGGAGTGCAAGGCACAGGGGGTCGCATTTGCAGGTATGGATGCTAATGCCCTCTGTTCTCAACCAGCACACCTTGGGACTGATGTGCAGCACCTGCAGAGTGATGCCTGTTGACTTAACATTTGTTGCAAATAGTGAGCTTGTATGGGCATCTTGGTCCGTGATGCCGTTGAGCTTCCACTCAAAGGTAGCTCCATGCCACATGTTGCCTTACTGCCAGACAGGCCTTGAGGCTCCTGGTTTAGATATGTAGCAGGATTATGTATAGAAATCCATGTCTGTGCCAGCCATTTGTATCTGTAATGCAGGTTGGAGAAAATTTAAAATCAAAACGTGCATGTCCCTCGAAAAGCTCGGGCCAGGAATGGAAAGTCCTCATTTCCTCTTTCTTCTACTTAATCCAATGACATGATTAAATCCCGCACACTCATCGCTTCCCTACGCATTCACTTCGTGCAGGTGTGCATGACTGTTTCTGGACCCATGCAGCCACAGCAGATGCTGTGGGTGCCATCCTGCGTGATACTTTTGTGCAGCTGCATAGCCGTCCATTATTAGAGGAGTTGGTAGAAAACATGAAACAGGTAGCGCCAGGCATTACCCTTCCGCCCATCCCCCCTAAAGGACAATTAGATCTAAGGATGGTCCAGAAATCTCCTTACTTCTTTAGCTAGCTGCTAGTGGAGTTTTGAAGTGTGAAAGGTCTGCTAATTGTTCCCATCGTAATCCTTGTTTACCGAACAAACCCAATCCCTTTTTTAAGTGATACGGTGATACCCTAGCTAGCTAAAGGGTTGGTGAACCTTTTAAATGCGCGCATTTGAGCAAGGGTTTGTGTAGTCTGAAGTGTTTTCCTCTTGTTAGGTCCTTGATGCTTGTAGTCTGGGGGGCGCGGTCTTTTTTCGTTTGAGAATATTTTCCTATTTTTTGCGGTGATGTGCCTCACGTCTCACTCATGTGTTTGAATGTGCCTTTGCAGAAGCGGCCCACTTCAGTGTGCTAAGGGTTAAGCAAGATAGAATAACATGGGGCAAGACTGTTGGCTGATTGGACTGTGACTGGTCCCCAGCCAGCAGTAAAGCCATAAGGTTACATCGCTGTATCCGCCTACAAGGGCAGCTGAGTGAAAACACTAGGGCTTGTCATCAAAAATGCTCAGCTCATAAAACACACATGTGAGCGGCTTCACCAATACCCGCCTGAATGGGGAACGAGCCCCTTCCACTCAGGTTAATCCTGAAGCAAGCTCTCAACCCTGCATCATCTCCTCCACACAAGCAGCTCCACCACCACTACCTTGCTCCACAACTCATAACAAGGTTTACGAGGATAAGGCCTTCAGTCAACAAGTGCGACTGCTAGCCTGCTCATAAAAGGCAATCAATTCATGAAGGAAATTAGGAAGTTTGTTGTTGTTCTGGTTCAAAAAAGCAGACACATCATGAGGTTCTGTCAGTGAGGTTTACAAGGGAGCATATTTCCTGCGGAGAGAGATCACCTGGGGATGTGTGCAATGGAAGAGGACATGTTGTTCATCCTGGACATCATCATCAGCCTCACAAAGGTCACAGTTTGGGGAAGAGCTGTGATTCCAAGTTGCTGTCTCATAGCAAAGGGTGTGAATGCAGAGTCTAAACGGAGCCACGCTGTGAATGACATCATGGGGGAGGCCAAGGAACATGTATTTGGGGAGACTATAAGGAGAGTGCGTAGCCAAGGCCCTTTTAGTAGGAGGAGCGCACCACTGGTGATAGGTCAAGCGTTTACTGTTGCACCTTCTAGGGTGTGTTTTGGAAAATTGCTCCCAATATTGTAGATGCCTGGTCCTGAGATCTACAACAAAACGACTAAGATTAATGGGCTCACGATTCAGCAGCTTCTGTTTGAAGATATGGGAGTGTGCCAAACCATTTATGGCTGACAAAACATGGGAAGACCAACAATCATCAGATCTCGAGCTCAGCCGCATGTCAGTCTGCAAAATCCTTTTTATGGTGGAGCTATTGAATCGGGCCAGAGAGTTGTAAAGATGCATTGCTGCTCGGAACCAGTTGAACTGTAAGGGCTCCAGACCACATTCTTGCATGATGCACCAAAAGGGAGTAGTGTCCCTGACCCCCAGAGTTCTTTTAAGCACTGTTAGCAGCCACTTCTGTATGGAATTGTCCATCTCTTTGCCTTGCCGAAGGTAAGGGGTAGCCCAGATCTGACTTGCATACATGCCAGCAGGGATTGCATACGTCTTGAGGAGCTGAATCTGGGCGTGTAATCTGTTGGCAAGGTCGTGCTCCTGAACACACTTTTTGACTCGGAAAGTATCAGCTGTAAATGGTCTCAACGCTGCATTGGCCGCAACATCCAGATTGATTGTTTTGTCACACACCTTGCCGAGATATTTGAAAGTATCTGTGTAGGGGAGCTGCGTTCCATCAACTTGATTTTGAAAGTAAAGTGGGGGCAGATTATCAGACCTGGAATTGAAGCACATCACCTCAGATTTCAGTGTGTTGACAGACAGCGACTTCCTTTCAGCATATGCTCTCAATTTGTTTAACGTGGTCTGCACGTTGGTATGGTCATTGGACATGAGAAAGATCATCAGTGAACAGTAAGTGAGTCACCATGAAATTGGGAATACCGGTGAGTGCATCCTGCACCCCTTCAGCCAGACAGTCAATGTCACAATTCATTACAGACATGAACACACTGGGCGACGCCTTGGACAGACAGTCAATCATCCTACACATTCAAATTGTCTTGAAACACAAGAGATTACAAATGCCATGGAAACACAATCCACAGACTCTGGCTCATCGGATGAGCCGATCAGCAAAAGAACCCGCTCCAACTGTAGACTAAGCATCACTCCCACACAAATACTTCACACCTCAGCACATTGTTTTGCTGCAAATCCAGATGCTGTGACACCCGCTATACATGATTCAACCACAGGACCACCCAGCAAGCGAACACGCTCAATAATGAAAATACCCTTTCATCAATGCCCTAAGTTAGCCAGGATAGCCAGGATGATGCAAATTCTTGTCTTAGCACTGGAAATCATATCCCAACACAAGCCAACTCCCCAAGCACAACCCACCACTGTCAGACTGGCAACATTTTCAGCCCTCCAACATGTAGTCACACTCCCCACAGCCTAGATACACAAACAAACAACCACAAAAACAAGACGAGAACGTTACTTCATATAGACACTGAGGATAGGATAGGATAGGGTTACATAGCTGTACCTGCCTACAAGGGCAGCTTAGCTGAAGCAAAAAGGTCACCAAAAAGGTCACGGTGCCCGTAACCAAACCTAACCAAACTTGTGTAAACGTCAACTGAAAGCCTTGAGCTGAGTTCAGAAGTGTCAACTGAAAAAATCACACACTGACACTCTAAATGAAACAAGCATGCAAAGTCATGCACAAACACTCCAGAAGGTTGTAGTGTCAGGAAAATATACTTTCATGTTTCCACAAGAAGCGCGGGAAATTTGAGAACAGCATTACTCTGAAAAATTGTATAATATAGACACTGAGATCATCTCCCCTGCCATCCACTCTCTCAACACACCTTTGCAAGGTTATGAGGTCTGGAATTATAGGAAAAACTCGGCCAAGAAGCTTGCTAAGGCAAAAAAAAACAACACCTAGCCATGCTATCAACGATATCTATCACAATGATATAGACATTACGCACATAGATAGCTGGAGATATTTCACGGACGAGAAAAAAGACAATGCAGGCACTCCCATCCACCACCAAGTGCATTATCACACCCATTTTGCCCCATGCTCGTAGAGGAATGGGCCCTGTCACTAGAAAGAAAAAAAGAAAAGAAAAACTACTAGTACGTAGGCAGAGGAAAGAAAAAAGAAAAAGAAAAAGAAAAAAGAAAAGCTACGTAGGCAGAGAAAACTCTCCCTACATCAGTTAAGGAAAGAGAGACACATTGGCTCAAAGAGCCGTGAGTCTCCCTCACCAGAGAATGAGAGGGAAATTAATGTGGATCAGGTGGGTTTCTGGCAGCACGCTGCTCCAAGGCACCACTGTTATGATGAGTGTTTTTATCTTCAATGGCACGTCTGGTAGAGGTTAGTTTGTGCGCAAATTGTACAGAGTGGGCATGGAGTTTTCTTGCAAGTCTTTCAGATCTCTGTGAGTCAATCCCTAATTTTTTGAATTGATCAAGGGTATGGGCAGTGTAGATAGTCCCCCACACACCCAGGAGGATTGGGTGGATAGTAATCTCTGCACCTTGGAGTTGATTGCACAGTTCGCTGTGTTGTTGCTGTGAGGCTTCTAGCTGGGCACCAGGCCTCGTATCTTCACAGTATTTGATTTCTATCAGATGAATATGGCGGGCTGGAGTTGTGCTACTCCCCATAATGCGCAGTACCCGGTTTGAGGGTGGAGTGGGTGGTCTGTTTGGGTTAGTTGGGTGAGGAGTGACCATGATTGCATCAGGGCGGCTGGAGTTGCGTCTGGTTTGAATAGAAATCGTGGGTTTGAAGAGGTTGGAAGGTACAGCACGATTAGAGACTTGCTCAGGAACTTGCAGGTCGTGCTGGGCCAAACGGTTTGTGTTGCTCGCATCCAACTGCACAAGATTGGCCCCATAAGAGCCTTCACAGACCAGTTTCAAAATCATCCTGCAAGCAATATTGTGACGCTCAGTTACCATGTTACGCATGATGGGGCATTGGCAGAGGAAACTCTCCCTAAATCAATTAAGGAAAAGGAGACACATTGGCTCAGAAGAGCCGTGAGCCTCTTCCACCACAAAGCTACAAAAAAGAAAAGCTAATGGGGATCTGGAGGGTTACTGGAAGCACCCGGCTCCAGAATCTGGCTGTGAGAAGCATTACTGTTTTCCATAGCACGTCTAGTGGTAACAAGCTTATGGGCATACTGAACCGAATGGGCATGGAGTTTTTGAGCAAGTTTATGGGCCCGTTGATGGTCCAGTCCAAGTTGTTTAAATTGGTTTAAGGTATGATCAGTGTAGCAGGTCCCACCAACACCCAGAAGGATAGTGTGGAGAGTCACAACTTTAGCACTAATAAGTTTCCTGAGGTCTGTATGCTGCCGCTGTGCCGCCTCTAACTGTTGTCCAGGCCTCGTGTCTTCTCAGTACTTAATTTTGATCAAGTGCACGTGCCACTGGTTTACTTTTCAGGAAAGGTCACTTTTTAGAAAAGCTGGCCTCCAGCCTGAAACGATCGCACCTGCTGCTTGTACTGATAATGAGTGTGCCTGCTGTCAAATCTGCAATCACCATTATGGCTACGAGTCTGAGAACTGTGAGCCTCCGTTCCTTGATATGTATGTCTGTGATGTGTGCCACCGGACGTACAAGGGTTACAAGGGTTACAAGGGGGTTGGCCTACAGCCCGAGAATCTGGCTGATCGGCTGCTGGTGAAACATTCTCATCCAGCATCAAAAATTGAAATCAATTCTGACAATAATTTTGAAAACCTGTACGAGTGTTGATTTAGGAAAGCATTGACCTCGAAATCCGTCAAAATGTGAAAGCTCGCCAAGAAAGGAACAAAATCAGTGTTTGGAAGTTGGGCAAAAGTATGTAATGGTTTCAAGATATCAATGAACAGGTCTTTGTATTTTCTGTGCAGCTCACACAACTCACAGCAATTGCAATAGAAAAGAGCATGTTTCTCTTCCTGGACTTCAGCAAATCCACACTTATCACAAATATTTGAACCACCCAACCATTTACAGGACTCGACCTTCAAGCAGTGGGCACGAAGCCTAAACCTACTCACATTCCTCATGACTCCTTCATTCAGATCCTTAAATAGATATGATGGGATACAGAAGGGTGTGCGTGCTGTTTGATTCAAAGGTTTCCCACACCAATGATGGCAAGTCACTGCTTTCCTGTTCATCTCTTTGGGACTCAGGGCGTCCGCTTCCCTCCAAACCTTATGCTGTCTGTACCTCAAATTCCCTGAAAAAATCCTGCATGGGGATCTTGGAAGCACTCAGCAATTTCTGTTTAAACACCTCCTCATTGCGCATGCCACTAAATGACTTAGACACATGTGCGAACCAACAAGACTCATCCATATCAGCAAGGTGTAAATCTGCCTTAAGCACTTGGCGTAGTGTTTCACTGTTAGAAACAAGCATGTTGTTGAAAAATTTAACGGTAGCCCTAAACCAATAAAACTGTAAGGGCTCTTGGCCACACTCTCTCAACACTGGCCAGTTCGTGGCAGTACTCTTTACACCTATAAAACGCCTTAAAGAGCATAATTGCTTTTTTTGTAACTGGCTTTTGAACTCATTGCCTTCTTGTAAGTACTCTGTACCCCACACCTGGCACGCGTACATCCCAGCCGGAATGCCATACACCTTAGAGAGCCACATCAGAGCATGTGGCCTATTCCTGAGATCATGTTCATGCACAACTTGAGTTTGAAACTCCTTAATCCTTTGCTGGGCAGCCATGTAAGGCCGCACTGCATGCTCCTAAGACACCTTCAAATTCATGTGCTTGTCCACAAGCATACCGAGGTATCTAAACCGCTCTTTCTCTGGAAGAGCCACGTCTCCATACATGAAAGTAGGCAGAGAAGAACACGACCTACTATTAAAATGCATGACCTCTGACTTCGATGTATTGACAGTCAGCCCCTTTCTCATTGCATAAGCTTGCCATCAGATTCAAATTGTCTTCCACCTCTGCACGCTGCCCATTATGCAACGAAATGGACAGCATAAATCACATTGCCCTTAAATGTATTCACCCAATAATGAATGGGATGCACACTGACAGGCACCATGTTGGCCTTAGCTCCTGTGCTAAAGCTCTCAGCAAAGGCAGATATGGCTCATCCCTTATTGGTATGGATGCCTGCCGAAATGAGACTCTCGGAGGCTCTTTCAGCAGGGCATACAAGTCCCTGAAAACATCTCTCGAACTATCCCTGACTGGGTTTTCCCTACTGGTACTCGCTCCTCTGCCCGGCACCAGAGCCGCCCTGATGCTGTCTTTGTGCGCTCCATCCCAGGCCGACCCTCACACATTGATACTACTAAGATCCTTCCTCAAGACAAGGACATTCATCTTGTTGAATTTAAATTCTGCGCTGATACCCCTTTCCCACCCTGGAAGCTGCATCCTCCCAGCATACCAACACCATAACCAGGCTCAGAACTCGCAGCTTGAGGAACCCAAACAGAAACAACAATGTGACCTTACACATCATCTTAGTTGGTGTGGCAGGCACTATTTACAACGACTACACCATTAAACCTCTTATCAACTTGGGTTTAACCAAACATGAGGCTAAATCACAAGCATCCAAACTGAATTGCCATGCTAAAGATTAACAACTATTATTAACACCAGACATGCACTTCATTTTTGGGGGACTTCTAGGGGTGGGGTTGCTGGGCGCATGGCAGTGGAGAGCAGGAGAAGGAGACTCCGGGCGTCCAGGAGCATGGCGGACAACCCTCCAGATCCCCATTAGCTCTGTTTCTGGCTTTCTCCTAGGCTAGCTGTGTCTAGTTTAGGTTTGAGGGCCCTTTGGTGAGACCTTTCTAGCTTGCTAGTCAGGGAACCTTTCCTTAATGCACGCGGCCTTTTGGCTAGCGTAGACTTTTCTTTCTTTCTTTCTTTTGCATAAGCTCGTAATCTATTCAGCAGAACTTGCATTTCACCCGGGTCATTGGCAGTTAAAACTCAAGTCGTCTGCATATAGCATGTATGAAACGCCATTCACTCCATAACCTGTCACAGCACCTCTGATACCTTCACTAATATTTCTGCCCATGTCATTAATGTAAAGAGAAAACAGGAGAGGGGACAGGGGACAACCTTGCTTAACTCCATTTGTTGGACGCACACGTCCCCTTTTATCCCCATCCATCAGAATATATTCATCATCCTGGTACATTTCCTTAATTGCCTGGAGAAGTAGTGCTGGCAAGGCAATGCGTTGTAGATGGTCCCAAAGTTGCAAACGGGGCACCGTGTCGTATGCTTGAGAGAAGTCAATGAAGGCAGCATGCAGCCTAGGTGATTGCCGTGGCTTGAGCTTTTTTGCAGTATGTCTTAAGTGCCTCAGGATGAAGAGTGGATGCAGAGTGCTCCTTCCGGGGTAAAAACCAAATTGGGTGTCTGGGACCTTATTTTTCTGGATACACCAGTCCGTCACCAAGTCTTTCAGCACGTTGGCATAATTGCGGTACATCACCCCACTGACAGCAATCATCCTGTAGTTCCTAGGATTTGTTAAAGCTCCCTTCTTGTGAAGGGGGCTCAGTTTCGCCACTTTCCAACATGCAGGGATCCTAGCTTTATTCAGAAAAACCTTGAACATGCATGCTATCAGAGGCACCAGCACGTTAACATGATCCACTCTCCGACCACGCTTAATGGGCAAACATGCATGTTTAAGGAAGGGTATAGGAATACCGTCTAATCCAGGTGAAGCACTCGCATTTAATTTCTTGATGTGGGACCCGACCATTGCTTCCAAAACTGTTGTACTAGGAGTCTCCAAGTGGTCAAATTGAGGAACCCACCCAGATTCAGCACCTTGTCTCAAGAGCACCTCTGGGGGCGCGTGGTTCCTACCTAAAGGCACAGCCATATCTCTTCCTGACAAGCAAGTAAATCTAGCAGTCCTTGTTGAACAACCATGCCCTCCTTCTTGCGGCACAACTGTTGGTTGTACTCGAAAGTGGCTTTGCAAGTGCTGGTTCCATGCTGTTGTTGTGACTGGAGTAATGTGTGAGGTCTGCCTCTTCCGTAACATGGCATGGACTTGGGGGTCCTTCTTAAACAATCTATCCAGGAAAACGTCACACTGCTGCCTCTTATAACTGCGCTTTGACGCACGGTTGCACCTTCTGCTTTCCTTCCTCAGGAATTGGCATACATGCTTTGCTTCACCGCGCTTCACTGCCTCGATACTATCGTTATCGTTAGTAAACATCTTCCGCTTCATTCGGCAGTGTTCATTGAACGAGACAGGACTCAAAGGCCCTTTCTGCTTCCTAGCACGCAAAAAAGCACACTTGGCCAAGGATGTCATGCCAACTGCTCTATCGCTTTCAGCTTGCACAATTAGAGAACGCACACAAAAAGCAAGTTTGTCAACATCACCAGTGGAATCTGCTTCTTGGAACTGATTCAAGAGTTCCACATTGTTGACTAAATGCTCTGTAATAAGTAATCAGAATAGAGACTCTGTGCCTAGTCAATCAAATGCCGCTCTCACACTCAAAGTTGCCAACTGGAGGACCTGGGCTTGCACAGATGGCAGCTGTCATGCTCACAATGGCAAGCAAGAAACTGGGGCTGGCGTCTACTGCCCGCTCACTAACAGCAAAAGCTTTGTTGAACCCAACGGTGCTGGGATTACTAACACCATATGTCGTGCTGTATTGACAGCAATCGCTGCTGCTATCACCCACAGCTATGCAAACATTGCGCCTGCCAGACAGTCTGTCAGTGACAGCCTCACCTCTTTATATCAAAAACGTAAACAACTTTCTGCCCTGAGAAACACTTGAGGCATATTCAAGGTGATGTCCTTCAAATGATTTCAAATCTCATCAGCAACTCTCAAACCCATATCTGCCTTTACAAAGTGAAATCTCATGCTGGCATCGCTGGAAATGAATGTGCTGATGCTATTGCAAAATATCAGGCCAATCAAACCAACAACTGCGTGGCAGACACTGGGATCCCCGGTGCAGGACCTGGCGGAAATCCATTTACACATATCTTTTGGTTAGCCAAGGAAGAAAAAAGAGAGCATGCTGCGGGTACATCTACAGGTCCCCTACCTGCTCCCAAGTACACCTACCTCCTCAATCTCCAAGATGCTCTCAAATTCCACATGCATACTAAACATAAACTTGATTATGCAAATGTCAAAACAGGTTACTACTCTTACTATCAACCTTTGGCCACTTGTAAATTAAAAATTAACAATGCTTCCAGAAATATGTCATGTATATCCACACCCATGAAGCGCATTATCTTACAGTATCGCACAGGCACCCTTTATAACCAAAAACATGCAGTCCTGTTTCAAAATCAACTGATCCATCATGCCCTCTCCCAGGCTTTCATCATTTAGACAGCGCACTCCACATGCTTTCAGGCTGCCAAAATCAAATCATCTCCAACATGAAAACTGAACGCCATAATATTGCTGGCGGAATGACCAGATGCTATTTTAATAACCCCTCACAATGCCCAACCCACCTCTAACAATGTTTCTTCCTCTTGCTCACATCATGCTCTACGCAGCAGGCACAGCACCACACAGAGGGCTGGCACAGCTAACCGCGTGAGACAACCTCATCAATTACATGCAAAACAATGCCATGTGCACTTGATTGAAAATAAGTATTGAGGACACAAGGCCCCAACATTAGTTGGACACGGCTAAGCAGCAGCATGCAGACCTCTGTAAACTTATTAGCGCTAAAGCCTCACATTTTGAGCGCAACTTCTCTTTCCTACACCTCCACGTCTCCCCAGGATGCCCTGTCTAGGCACCATTCACCATGTGAATTCCCAGGATATCAATATTTATCTAAACCAGGATAACAACAAACTTCCTTTTTTTCTTCATGACCTCATGTGTATTTCTGAACAGGCTAGCAGTCAAACGTCTTGACTGAGGCCTTTTTCCCTTGTAACCCTTGTAACCCTTAGCGCTAAAGCTGTAACGATTCACCCCATCCTCCTAGGCGTTGGTGGGACTATCTACACTGAACATACCCTGAAGCAACTCAAACAACTAGGACTGGATCACCAACGTGCCACTCAGCTTGCTCAACAACTTCATGCTCATTCAGTTCAGTATGCCCACAAGCTAGTTTCCACAAGACGCGCAATTGAAAACAAGAGTACCTCTCATAGCCAGGTTCTAGAGCCTAGTGCTCCTAGTAAGCCTCCAGATCCACATTAGCCTTCTCTGTCTTTAAACTTGTGGTGGAGGAGACTCACGGCTCTTCTGAGCCAATGCGTCTCTTTTTCCTCAATTGATGTAGGGAGAGTTTCTCTGCCTACGTAGTTTTTCTTTTCTTTCACAAAACTTGGACTGGAAAGAAAAGGTATCAAGTTATGTGTGTTGCGGTCTGATGTTTAATGGAATAGCACGAGGTAGATTATGCCCAAAGGCTTTAAAGTTGTTGGAAAGAAAAACTACGTAGGCAGAGAAGACTCTCCCTACATCAATTAAGGAAAAGGAGACACATTGGCTCCAGAGAGCTGTGAGTCCCCTCCACCACAAAGTTTTAAAACAAAAAGAGCTAATGGGGGTCAGGAGGGTTACTGGAAGCACTTGGCTCCAGAACCTGGCTGTGAGAATTGTTTTTGTTCTCCATTGCACGCCTAGTGGTAACAAGTTTATGAGCATACTTAACAGAATGGGCATGCAGGCTGCAAGCAAGTTTCAAGGCACGTTGTTGGTCAAGTCCCAGTTGTTTAAGCTGGTTCAAGGTATGCTCTCTATAGCAGGTCCCACCAACACCCAGAAGAATGGTATGCAGAGTAACAGCTTTAGCAGGGATAAGTCTGCAGAGGTCTGCGTGCTGCCGCTGTGCCGCCTCCAACTGTTGTCCAGGCCTTGTATCTTCACAGTTCTTGATTTCAATCAAGTGTACATGGCGCTGATTGACATTTAATTGATGGGGTTGTCGCACGCGGTTAGAGCCACTGATCCTCTGTGTTGGGTGTCTGCTGCGTAACGCATAGTGTGAACTGGAGGAAGAAGGAGAAGAAGAAGTGGGTTTGGCTTGGTAAGGAGTAATCAGTATAGCATCTGGACGGCTAGATTTGAGTCTAGATCTCTTGGGAAAATTACGTGGAAAGAGGTAAGGAGGTATCTGTTTGGGGCATGTGCAGGAATTTGGAGGTTGTGCTGCGCTAACCTATCATCATTTCCTATGTCCGTGTTAACTAAACCTGCTCCCCAAGGGCTTTTGCTAAGAGCTTTGGTTATCATCCTTCCTGCAATATTGTGGCGTTCAGTTTTCATGCTGGTTGGATCAGATAAATACAAGGGAAAACAGGCCTCAGTCAAGACGTTTTGACTGAGGCCTTTGTCCCTTGTAACCCTTTCACTCTCCAGCGCCTCTTCCCAGACGGACCCCTACTTGTCTTCTACTCAAAATGTGCAATCATATGATATGTTGACTTTCAGGATTGAAAACAACATAAACTGAAACCGGAAGTTCTAGGGTTTAGAATGATTGGAAACAACATAAACTGAAACCGGAAGTTCCCTTCATGAACTCCCTTTTTCAAGCAGGCCAGTATCAGTTTTTAAAGCACCTAGGTTACCCCCCGGGCTGATGTGTGAAATTCCATGAATACGGTCCTCCATATTTATTTAACAAAAATACAACTCTTGTCAAATCTCTAACCCATCTGGCAGTTATCCTCTTTCCTTGATTGATGTGGAAGGTGTTACACGGCCAACGCGTTTCTCTTTCCTGCTCTGAGCCTCTCACAGTATGGCGTGTGTGTGTGTTTCACAAAGAAGAAAGTCAAAGCACGGTCAACGGCTTGCGGTGGTGTTGAAAAACACCGTTTGTTTGCCTTGAAGCTGCAAGCTGGATGACCAGGGCCACACAGGGTAGCCAGCCATCCTCCACACTCAAGTAGAAGGGGCCCCACAAGGCTCAGGCGGAGGCGCTCTCCTTCTTGGCGGTCTTCTTGGGCAGGAGCATGGAGTGCACGTTAGGCAGCACACCGCCCGAGGAGATGGTGACGCCGCCCAGCAGCTTGGACAGCTCCTCGTCGTTGCGGACGGCCAGCTGGATATGGCGGGGCACGATGCGGTTCTTCTTGTTGTCCTTGGCAGCGTTGCCAGCCAGCTCCAGCACCTCGGCGCACAGGTACTCCAGCACCGCAGCCAGGTACACGGGCGCACCCGCGCCAATGCGCTCCGCGTACTTGCCCTTCTTCAGATAGCGCGCGATACGGCCCACGGGGAAGGACAGCCCAGCCTTGGCGGACCGGGACACAGCCTTCTTGCCGGAGGAGCCCTTGCCGCGCCCTGCGCTGCCTGTCTTGCCTGCCATAGCAGTCTTTGCTGAAACTAACTGAGCGAGTTGAATGCAGATAGTCGAGTATGTCTGTTTGATGAGATTGTCCTGGATTTTCTTGTAAGAAGCTGTCAATGCAGGCCGGATCAGCAGGACCACTACTCCAGCGTTGAATGCCCCACACTGGTCCTGCTGAGCGTGGGAGTGCCACGCCGTATATCAACCATGCTCTCAGGCTTTCAGTTGACATTTGCACAAGTTTGGTTTGGTTACAGGCACCTTTTGCTTCAGCTAAGCTGCCCTTGTAGGCAGGTACAGCTATGTAACCCTATCCTATCCTATCCTATCCAACCATGCTCTCGCTGCTAGTGAACACTGAAGATTTTTCACATCGACTGACGCAGTAATCGTTCAATCATGGCACCTAAGGCCGCTGAGAAGGCTCCCGCCAAGAAGGCCGCCCCTGCCAAGGCCGGGCCCGACGGCAAGAAGAAGAAGAAGGTGGCCAAGGTGGAGAGCTACAAGCTGTACATCTACAAGGTGCTGAAGCAGGTGCACCCGGACACCGGCATCTCCTCCAAGGCTATCTCCATCCTCAACTCTTTCGTCAACGACATCTTCGACAAGATCGGCACGGAGGCCTCCCGCCTGGCCCGCTACAACAAGAAGCCCACCGTGACCAGCCGCGAGATCCAGACCGCGGTGCGTCTGGTGCTGCCAGGCGAGCTGGCCAAGCACGCCGTGTCCGAGGGCACCAAGTCTGTCACCAAGTTCACCAGCGCCTGAGCAGTGCTGCGTGGTGCGGACCATGGTGGCGCTACTGTCGGCCTGCTGCTGGGGGAGGGGAGAGCGGCATCAGCAACAAGAAACAAACGGTGTTTTTCAACACCACCTCTCAACGTTGTGTATTTGCTTCTTCACCTTCTGGTCCCAGAGAGTCCTTGCGTGTGTGCCCTGCTCTGATGCCAACAGGGGCCCGTGCCTGCACCCCCTTCGCCCCTGTGCTGTGCTGGCTCGGTCAGTGTCTCAAGACGTGCCTCCCACAGGCACGGACTCATGTACATCTGCAAGCACGAAGAGAGCCTCCAGAACAAAGTGTGGATAGGATAGGATTACACAGCTGTACCTGTCTAGAAGGGCAGCTTAGCTCATGCAAAAGTCGCATGTAACCGAGCCAAACTTGAGGAAAAAGAAAAAAACAAGTAGACAATGAGAACGACCCCTACATCAATTATGGAAAAGGAGGCACATTTGCTCAAAGAGCCACGAGTCTCCCTCATCAGAGGGTAAGAGGGAAGCTAGTGTGAGTCAGGTGGGTTTCTGGAAGCATGCGGCCCAGGGCACCAGAGTTATGTCAAGTCTTTTTGATTTCAATCATTGAAGCATGATATGATAGCATGCCTCGTTAAGAAAAAAAGAATAGAAAATTTGCGTAGGCAGTGAAACACTCCCCACATCAATTAAGGTGGCGGTCACACACAATTTTTTTCGACTTTTTTTCCGTCGGTTTTGAAAAAAAATTACAGTTTGGGCGAAAAAAATTGCGGTCACACACAAAAACCGAAAAATTTTTTCGCCCACCCAAAAAAATTTTCCGTTCAAGCCAGAAGTCACTAGTGACCGTGTTTGGGAAATTTTTTTCGGTTTGGGTCACTTTTCAGGAACCGTTTGGGAGTTCCCCCTGGGAGTGCCCCTTGCATGCAAACCCTAAAAAAACCAAAAATCTTCAATTCTATCTACATTTCACTATTTTATTTCTGATAAATCCATTAATGCCCCCTAAGGCAAAAAAGGGGACAATGTGAGGGGGAAGGAGCCAAAGCAGGCCAGCAAGCAATTGTTGCCCAGGTCAGGTGAGGTGGAGCAGAGGCCTGGCAGGGACTTGCACATGTCAGAGGCAGTGGTGGTGGGCAGCGGGCCTGCTACAGGGTCAATATTGAGCACACGAGCCATGTATGATGCAAGCTTGCCCCTGACTTGATAAGCACCCACAGCATCAGGCCCGCTTCGCATGAGCCCAGCCGCACTAATGGTTTTTCAATCCTCATGAACGTTCCGTCTATTGCACCAGCACAAAAGGCAAATTGCACAATCCTCTGAAATCTCGCATGATGTGCATGAGTTCATGTCTGTCTGGAAAGACCATCATGCTTGGCACAAATTCTTTGCATAGTACATACACAACTTCAATGAATGACATTACACACTGCACTCTTACTAAGGTCGTAAGTCCACGCAAGCATCTGATAGTGAGCACTTGAACCGGCCTAATCCAAAAACATTTCCTGCCTCTTCTCAACAGGGATTGCATTCCGCATTTGTGTGTCAAGCTTGCATGAGTGGCACAGTGCGTTTCACACAGGGTTTTAAAGGCCGGCTTGCTCATGCGGAAAGCTTGCTTGAACTGGACAGCCTCATATTCAGGCTGAGTCCTTCCAATGTTGGCCCAGTCCCCGAGCACTTGCTTCTCCTGAATTCCAAAAGAAGGATTGTATTTCAAGGGCAGGGCAGGAGGAGTAGAGTGTGAAGGACGGAAGGGAGGAGAAGAGGGATTGGGTCCCATGCATGCCCCATGCATGAGTGCCCCTTCAAGTCAGAATTGAGGGGGCACTCACAAAGAGGAAGCGCGCTTGCATGATTATGAAACAAATTATCACCTCCCTTACGCTCCAGAAGCCCCTTGCTTTCTTGCCACCTCCCATGTGCCCTGCTTGGACCATGGCAAGGCAGGCTGCAAGCTGCGCTGTGTGGTTACTACCATCCAGAACCAAGGTGACGGCTGAAATCAGAGCTTTCAGGGCCCAAGTTGAGAAGTCTGACTGCTCAGTTGCTAGCTGTGGCATGATGGCTGCCAGCCATACAAGGAGAAGGGCAGCACTTATGGTCCTTATGTAAGGGCCTGCCAAAAACGGCCTGGAAGGGGCGCTCCCAGGGAGGCTGAGCACTGAAAAAAAAATCTGAAAAAAATCCCGTGTAGACGCTTAATTTTTTTTCCGTCGATGTTGAAAATTTTTTTCAGTTATCCGAAAAAAATTGTGTGTGACCGCAAATTTTTTTCACTTTCCGACGGAAAAAAGTCGAAAAAAAAACCGAAAAAATTTGTGTGTGACCGCAGCCTAAGGAAAGGGGGCCACATTGGTGCACATACCGTATGACCTCCCCACCACAAAGTTCAGACTGAGAGAAGCACGGCAGGCAGAGAAAGATGACAGGTCCAGCAACGAGAAAGAGAGCACGAAAGCTGAAATTTTCAGCTTTCAGTGAAAGACGTCTAGTTAAGGCAAGTTTGTGCACATATTGCACAGAGTGGGCATGGAGCTTTTTCATGCAAGCTTGGTAGCCCTGTGCGGCTTAATGACTAGTTTTTTAGTTGATCCAGGGTATGGGCAGTATAGATAGTCCCACCCACACCCAGGAGGATTGTGTGGAGAGTGATCTCTGCGCCTTCAAGAAGTTGTTTGCACAGTTCACTGTGTTGTTGCTGTGAGGCTTTTAGCTGGGCACCAGGCCTCGTACCTTCGCAGTATTTGATTTTTTATTTTATTAAGTGGATATGGCGGTTTTGGATGTTCAATTCATGAAATTGCCTGGCTGGAGTTGTGCTGCTTCTCACTTTTTCATTACGTCTCATACTGCGGAGTACCCGATGTGAGGGGGGAGTAGGTGGTCTATTTGGGTTAGTAAGATAGCATCAGCCTGAGGGCGGCTGGAGGTGCATCTAGCTTGATCAGGAATGCTGGGGTCAAAGAGGTAGGGAGATATAACATGGTTAGAGACTTGCTCAGTGATGTGCAGGCCATGCTGAGCAAGACGGTCTGCGCTGCCTACATCCATGTGTATAAGGTTTGACACATAAGTGCCTTCGCTGACCACTTTCAAAATGATTCTGCTAGCAATGTTGTGACGCTCAGTTACCGTGTTACAAATGGCGGGGCATTGACGACCTGAGAGAATGCGGAGGGCGCTATCCATATGATAACATTCTAGGAGAGGACACAAAAGGCTAATGGATCTTTCAAAGCGAACCGCATGTTTTTGGTTGTAGACGGTGCCTTTGCAAAATTGGAAGATTGTGTGTTTCATTCGGGTTGAGATACAGGGCATGTTCCAGAAGGCATTGCTAGTGCCCTTATTTACATGAGGTAGCAAGCTAAGGTAATAAGTGTAGTAACCTGCCTTAAGAGTCCTGTCTTCAAGAGTAAGCAACAGTAAGCGGCTGACTTATCATCAATGGTGCGCTCTCCCTGTCAGAAATGCACATGCCATTCACCCACCTTATACAATGCCTAAATACATGTACTTGGATCTTCCCCATCATGTCCTTCGCAACACTGCCAGATTCAGGCTGCGGGTACACGCTCTCCGAGTTGAACAGGCTACTTGGTCCAATAGTACTTCTCCGGTCTGTGATATCTGTGATTCTGATGACATACAAGATGAAAAACATGTGTTGTTTAGATGCTCCAATCCCCAGGTCTGCTCTCTCCGTCAAAAGTATGCCTCACTTTTTGAGCACAACTTCTCTTTCCTACACCTCCACATCTCCCACAGGATGTCCTGTCTAGGCACCATTCACCATGTGAATTCCCAGGATATCAATTTTTTTCTAAACCAGGATAACAACAAACTTCCTTTTTTTCTTCAGGACCTCATGTGTATTTATGAACAGGCTAGCAGTCAAACGTCTTGACTGAGGCCTTTTTCTCCCTTGTAACCCTTGTAACCCTTGTAGCCTGTCTTACGATCTGCATATCCAAGCCTGTGTTTAGCATGCATGTGGGATTTCAAAGCATCCTTAAGGTCTGGAAAGTATATCAGATTGGGAATGGAGGAGAAAAGAAAAAAATGCTGGCAGTGTAACTTACACTGTGTAAGCGCTCCCCACATCAATTAAGGAAAAGAGGATACCCAGGGCCGAGGCACCGTGTATCCCCTTCACCAAGAAAAACAAAAGAAAGAAGTCAATGGGGATCAGGAGGGTTACTAGCAGTAGCCTGTGCCTGATCTTGGAGATGAGAGTTGAGAGAAGTCTTCTCAAGAGCGCGTCTGGTGCTAACAAGTTTATAAGCGTACTGAACAGAATGAGCATGAAGCTCCAGAGCAAGCATGGTAGCTGTATGAGTGTCAAGGCCAAGCTCTTTGAGAGGCTCCAGAGTGTGGGAGGTGTAGATGACCCCTCCCACACCTTACAGAATGGTATGGAGGGTGACTTGAGCTGAGCCCCTTGAAAGATGGCAACATAGATCGCGGTGCTGCTGCTTGGAGACCTCCAGCTGATTCTTGGGCCTGGTGTCTTCACAGTATTTGACCTCCGCGAGATGGACGTGCCTCTGTACTGGAAGGAGCTGACTAGGGTGACGGACCTTGGAAGTAGATGGAGCGGCCGTGGCTGGCGCTGAGTGCTCCCTGTTCCCCCTGCGCCCCCCTGCACTCCTCAACGGATACCAGTAATTGGTCCTTGGCACTCTTTTCATTGGAACGACTGACATTGCATCAGGGCAATTTGAAGTGAGTTTTTGTTTGTCAGGGAAACGATGAGGGAAAATGTATTTGGGAAGGGTTATATTTGTTGAGTGTTCAGGAATCTGCAGGTCCTGTAAAGCAAGACAATCTGCGCTGCCAATGTCCATGGAGGCATGGCCTGCCCCAAGAGGGCCTTTGCTGACACCTTTAAGGAGGATTCTGCTGGCAATATTGTGGTGCTTGGTTACCATATTTGATTTGGTGGAGTGTTTACATCCTGGAAGAATGTAAAGGGCACTGTCTGGCTCCCCACAGTGGGGTCATTGTAGGCTGGTGGACATTTTAAAGCGCACTGCATGCTTTTGATTGAAGAGGGTACCTGTGCGGTAGATAAAGTTTCGTTTCATTTCAAAAGGAAGTTCTGGCATGGTCCAGAAGGCATTGCTAACCTTTTTATGGACTGTAGGAAGTAGGCTTTTGTAATAAAAGTAGTATCCTGTCTCTTATACAATGCCTAAATACGTGTACTTGGATCTTCCCCATCATGTCCTTCGCAACACTGCCAGATTCAGGCTGTGGGTACACGCTCTCCGAGTTGAACAGGCTACTTGGTCCAATATTAATTCTCCGGTCTGTGATATCTATGATTCTGATGACATACAAGATGAAAACCACGTGCTGTTCAGATGCTCCAATCCCCAGGTCTGCTCTCTCTGTCAAAAGTATGCCTCACTTTTTGAGCACAGCTTCTCTTTTCTACACCTCCACGTCTCCCACAGGATGCCCTGTCTAGACACCATTCACCGTGTGAATTCCCAGGAAATCAATGTTTTCTAAACCAGAATAACAACAAACTTCCTTTTTTTCTTCAGGACCTCATGTGTATTTATGAACAGGCTAGCAGTCAAACGTCTTGACTGAGGGCTTTTTCCCTTGTAACCCATTGTATCCTGTCTCTGTGTTAGCATTTCCAAGTCTGTGTTTTGAATGCATGTGCGACCTCAGAGCATCATGAAGGTTGGAAAAGTGTTTAAACTTTGGGGCAGGCGAGTCGGGGCGTTCTGATGTGCTTGCGTGGGAGCGGGCATTTTCCTCAAAGGCAAGCCAGGTGGTGTCATGGAAAGGATTGCCTTCAAGGTCGACACAGGGGAAGGTTGTGTCTGCAGGGGTGTCACCGCCCTGAATAGCCTGGTGTTTGGCAATGGCATCTGCGCATTCGTTACCCGCAATTCCAGCGTGAGATTTAACCTTGTAGAGATAAATAGGGGTAGGTGAATTGCGCACAAGCTGTATGATTATTTTAAGAATATGGCCTTGGTCATGCTGGCAATGAAGCTCTGGATACAGTGTTTGCTTTCTGATTTGGAGGTGTGAAGAAAGGCTATCAGTAGCGATGTGAGAGTGGCCCTGGAAAATGGCAGCTGCTATTGCTGCTAGTTCAGCCCTTACAAATGTGTTTGTGATTCCTGCTCCATTTGGTTGGACATAATTGGGACTGTCATTGTCAGGGTGGTAGACTCCTGCTCCTATTACTTGTCTTCCGAGGTGTATTTGGCAGCTACCATCTGTGAATGCCCGCTCTTTCCAATTCTGGACTTTTTGGACCAGGTTTGGGCTAGATGCAGTACGCGGCAAGAGGGGTTGTTGGCTTTGGACAATGTTCTTAGGGTGTGTTGTTGGTCAGAGGGTAGTTTTTCAAACTTTTTGAAACCAATCTCAATGCCTGGGTGTCTGGGGTTGAGAACTGGGTCATTGCTGATGGTTGTTTTCCACCAGCGTGCTTCAGGGATTTGTTGTGCTAAATCAGTGAGCCAAGTTGGGTTGTTTTCATTTAGGAGGATTATTGCTGCAGTATTCCAGACAGCGATGATTTGTGGGCTCCAGGAGTGGCGGGGAAGCATGAATTCCTTGCTGAACCAGAAGTGGGGAGTAGTATAGTTGAGAGCTACTGAGGGTATGGTTCCCAATGTGCAACAAAGGTGAGGGTAGGCATTAAGAAGTTTGGAGTACGGATTGGTGCTCATTGGACCTCCCCAGCTTGGGAGGAGCATGAAAGTTGCTGTTGCATCAGTTTGTAGTATTGCAGAGTAAATGGCATGTTTCAGGATGATGTGCATTACATGGTCATCGTAGATAGGATGGCATGACGAGAAGCCTGAGAATTTGAACAACAATGCATTGCGGAGAGCTCCGAAGATCCTGTCTTGAGGGTGATCGCTCCAGTAGTGGAGGTAATTGGAGTTGTGTTCTAGGGGTGAGGCCATGTTTTCCTGGGTCACTAGTGCCTTCTTCTAGAAGGCTGAGTGGACATTGTCAGGTAGGATGTGCATGTAGGAGTCTTTAGTTTTTTTACTGGTGTTTGCTGCTGTTCAAGATAGAACGCGAGAGGAGGCCCAGGAGCTCAGAGGTAAAACTTTTTAGGTGGAGGCTGGATCATGTCATTTATCCCACTCTGCTTGGCTCTGTAAAGTGCGTTATGGAGGAAATTAATGCTCTCTGGGGTGAGCATCCCTTGACATTTACCATCTGTGCCATAGATGCATGCCACCTGTAAGGAACTGATCTAAGGTAGTACCAGGGGTGGTATGGAAGATGTGGAAGGGGAGTTAGTGGCCTCTGCTCTGGGGTGGGGACCTGTTGTGTTACTGGGCTTTGGTCTAACGAGGTCAACGCTTGTAATTTAAAACTCGCAACGTCCAGTCCCATAATGTCTGCTTGTGGGTTTGTGGGGTTGACATCGAAGGTGACCTTGTTGCGGAAATCTGTGCCTAGTTTTTGTTTCCATGTATTGTTCCTGTCTTCTCTGCCAAATCCTTGCCTTTCTAGGTTATCTAATGCAAGGTCAGCAGCAGGTATGGAGAGGTTCGGCTCATCCTTGTGAGTCTCAAATCTGGCAATGCGCTGGAGGAAAGTTGGACATGTTTCTTTGGTGTCTTCTGGCTCCCGGCTAGGCTCCCAAGAATTGCGCACGAGTTCTTTGCTTAGAGAGTTTGATTCTCGATTGAGTTTTCATCTTCATTGAGATGAGCACAGGCAGGGCCAGCCCAGTAGTTGTTATTGTCTCTGCTCATTGGTATAGTATTCGAGCTCTCTCATGCACGTCCAGTGATAGGTTTGATGGCAGACATCACAGATATACGTATCAAGATAAGGGGCTCAGAGTTTAAGAATTCTTTGCCACCAGGATACTTGCAGATCTCACAGCAAGCACATTTGATTTCTGCCCGGGCGGCAGGTTCAATGCTTGCAGGTGTGAACCCAGCATTCTTGAACGTTGTCAAAGCCCATTTTTCTTTAGTCATGGGCGCAAAGTGGGTATAATATGGATTCTGCTGTAAAGGGAGGTCATCGCTCCTGTCCCTTTCCTTGGCTGTAAATATTTTCCATGCATTGATATGTCTAGATTTTGGGGCATAGGGCCGGAAGGAGATTGTTGGGTTGGGAAGTTGTGTGTTAATGTGCAGAAGCTTTTTCTTCTTTGTTTTTTGGCTGCCGTTTTGTATGTCTTGCCTACAGGAAGTGTTAGGAATGGTGGCAGGCATGGGAGGTGAGCTTGTTGCTTGGTGAAAAATAATAGTTCAGGTTTAGTTGGTCTTGTCGTCCTCTTCCCGAGCCAGCCAAGCAATATCGTAGAAGAGGTTGCCACCTGGGCCAGGGCTATGGATACCCGTATCAGTCAGGTTGTTATCTTTGAGGCTAGTCTGCTACTTGGCAATCGTATCTGCGCATTCATTCCCAGCTATTCCAGCATGAGATTTGACCTTATAGAAAAAGATGTGACCTTGAGAGGTGCGGGCAAGGTTTGATATTGTCTTCAGAACATCTCCTTGTACATGATGCCTGTGCTTCTCTGGATACAGGATTTGCTTTTTGAGTTGCTGAAGTGAGCTGAGGCTATTTGTGGCTACGTGTGTGTGTTCGTGAGCAAGTGCAGCCGCTATTGCAGCCAGCTCAGCTCTTCCTATGGTATTGGTAATAACACCCCCATTAGTTTCAACTAGATTTTGTGAGTTACTCATGGGATGGTACACGCCTGCACCTATAACTGTCTTGCCGTCCTGAGCCTGGAAGCTGCCATCTGTGTAGGCCCAGGACTCCCAATTTGCAACTTTGAGCTGGAGATTTGGATTGGACTGACAAGGAAGAAGGGCAGTTATGTCTATGGCTGGTTTAAGGGGGACCTTGGCAATTTGCTTCTTGTCTAGAGGAAGCTTTTCACATTTCCCTATCCCGGGCATAACGGCCTGGGATAAGATGTACCACAGTAGTACATGTGTACCAACAAACGTACCACTGGGAATGCATGAAAGAACTAGGTTGCTACACTGATGGGCAAAGACAAGAGATTGATGGGGTTGACACGTGGGCTTGTCCCGCCTGTGTAGGCCTAAACTATGCACAGAAAATTGACAAAGAATGACAGTCTAGAGAAGAACTCGTAAGGGTCACTTGAATACCCTCCTGGGAGCCGGAGGAGAAAGAAAAGAAACAAAGAAAAGAAAAAAGAAAAAGAAAAAGAAAAACTACGTAAGCAGAGAAGCTCTCCCTACATCAATTAAGGAAAAGGAGACCTGGCCTAAATTCCAGCAGCGTTTGCTTGAATTCAAAGCCAGGCAAAAAACGTATCTGACCTTTCCCGACCCACAGCAGACGCTGCCCTCTCTAAACTTGAGAGACAAGGTTTTGAAAAGCCTGATGCTATTAATACTTGGAAGCGGAAGCTCGACACAAAACTATGCAACAAAACCACCTTTGATATGCACCCCACTAATCCACAACTTGTGGATTTAAATTAGATATCAAATCCCACTGGCTGTTGTGAATTTTGGCTGCATGGCGTTGACATTGTCAAATACTATGTTAAACAAAAACCTTCAACAAACATCACTATACACTGAATCACACAGTATCCACCCTCGTGCTCCACCTCCCCTTATCCTCCCAGAATTTTAAAAATCACACATGGCCTGCATTTACAACAAACAAGGTTAATGTGTTGGGATGATAACTCCCAGCCATTTTTAAACCCTCCACAAGGCATTCTACAGAGCCAAGCTTGCTGGCATGCATGAAGCCATAACACCTGCTCCTGCTAGCTTTGCATCAGAATTATGGGGGCTCCTTGCTCGCAAGATTATGCTAAAAAACACATACGCTAGCAAAAAGATTAAAGACCCTTTTTTGCGGGCCCTTCCCACCACATCCATACTGCCCTCCGAGAATGGGCCCTGGTCACTCCAAATAAAATGGCTTCCCCGCTGGATTACAACCCAAAATACGAGCACTATTGGAGCTCTGACCCCCGAGACACTTTATTGGTGCCTATCATAATTCCTTCCCATCTAGATTCGCAGGTTTCTCTGTCTGCCATCCCATTTACGTTGAGGATGCTATGACCCAGGCACTGCGTCATGCTATCTGCTCAGCTGTTCTCAACACAGAGGCCACTGCTACTTGCATGTACCTCCCTGTCTGGGGAAAACAAATGGTAATTAACCCCTATTCCAAACTCATCAATGCCTATCCACATCTCTGTTGTGAACTTGGAACCATAGCACGAATTAACCTTTGCTATAATGATCCTCAATCCTGTGTCTCCTTTTCCTTAATTGATGTAGGGAGAGTTTCCTCTGCCTACGTAGTTTTTCTTTTTTTTCTTTTCCTCAATCCTGCTACAACCAGGAAATACCTCTCTCTCAGCACACCTGGGATATACAAGTTATTGCAGCCTGGAACACAGCTGCAAGGATCCACCTAAATAATCACAACCCAGTCTGGCTTCAGCACCTGGCCTCAGCTGTACCAGAAGCCAACTGGAAGCTGCGCAGTGTTGGCAATCATTCTACGCTCAATACAATGCATGCCGACATGCCTGGACTTAAAAAGTGCCAACACATCCCCTCTGACAAACAACAAATATCAAAAATCCTTTCACTCCACACGTGAGTAATCATAAAGAGCTCTTTGTACCCAACAAGTATAGTCCAACCCTTTTGCTCTAAGTCCCTGACTGGAGGACATGGGCGTACACTGATGATAGCTGTCATATCAAGCATGGCAAACAAGAAATTAGAGCAGGCGTCTACTGCCCTCTCACTGACAGCAAAAAAATTGTTAAGCCTAACAGCGTTGGAATTACCAACACCATATGTCGAGCTGAGTTAGCAGCAATTGCTGCTGCCATCATGCACTCTTATTCGCACATTGCGTCATTGCCGGACTTGGCAAGCGTAGTCTTTCTTTTCTTTTTTGAAACAGTCTCACTTCTCTTCATCAAATACGTAAACAGCTTATTTACCCTGAAAAGCAAAAACAACACATCCAAGGCGACGTCCTTAAAACCCTACCCTCAATAGCAACTCACAAACCAACATTTGTATCTATAAAGTAAAATCTCATGCTGGCATTGCTGGAAACAAATGTGCAGATGCTATTGCAAAATATCAAGCAAACCAAGCCAATAATAGCGTAGCTGATACTGGGATCCCTGGCGCAGGCCCTGGCGGAAATCCATTCTCTCACTTATTTTGGTTAGCCAAGGAGGAAAAAAGAAAACGCACTGCCGGCACATCCACAGCCCCTGCACCCAATCCTAAAATTGCCTACCTCCCCAAACTTTAAAATGTTCTTAAGTCTCACATGCATACAAAACAGACATGGATATGCCATCCCCCAAACAGGCTATTACTCTTTCTATCAGAGCTTGTTACCCCGTGTTGAGGAGAATATCAGCAATGCTTTTAGAAAAATGCTCTATATATTCTCACCTATGAAGCGCACCATTTTACAATATTGCAAAGGCACCCTCTATAACCAAAAACATGCGGTTCGCCTCAGAAGGTCCACCAACCCACTATGCCCTCTCCCGGGCTGTCATCAATTAGACAGCACACTCCACATGCTCCCAGGCTGCCAAAATCATATTATCTCCAGCATGAAAACTGAGCGCCACAATGTTGCAGGAAGAATGATCATCAAAGCTTTTAGCAAAAGCCCTTGGGGAGCAGGCTTGGTTAACATGGACATAGGGAGTGGTGATAGGTTGGCGCAGCACAACCTTCAAATCCCTGCACATGCGCCAAACAGATACCTCCTTACCTCTTTCCACATAATTTCCCTCAGAGATCTAGACTCACATCATGTCGTCCAGATACTATACTGATCACCCCCTATCATGCCAAACTCACATCTTCTTCTTTTTCTTCTTCTTCTTCTTTTCTTCCTGCTCACACCATATGTTACGCTCACACCATCCACGCCACCATCCAGCCCCCTGTCAAAGATATAGCAACTAAAACTATGGGACTGCTCTCACGTCAAAAGGCTCTACAGAAACACCTCTCTTCCCAGAGCAAAAAGGTTCACATTTCTAACACGCTAATCACACCTCCCCACATTCGATCAGCCCTACACAAATGGTGCATGGTCTCAACAGAGAGGTTCTCCAACCCTCTTGGGTTTGACGGTACCTTCAACACTTATTTCAGCACAAGCAATCGTGACCAGGTCTTCGGGGCACATACAGACGCCCTCTCTGTACTCTACAATGGCTTCTCCTTCTGCAATCCCCCTCATGGTGATGATATTCAATTTCATCATAAGTTATGTTCAGACTCCTGCGCCACACAGCACACTCCTCCCTCCAAACCACCAAGCCAGTTGCCACCTTCATGCTTCTGCCCCACTGGAGAGGCTTCAGCTGCAATGCCTACATGAGTTGGCTTAACCATTACCCAGATCTTGCAAAAGTGCTTGCCAAGTTCCCTGCAGGAAACATCCAATTTCATGCAGCGGTTCCTGGCAGAAGGCGCGAACGTGTGAAGAAACCAAAACGCTCGTACCAGATGCACAGGGATGTGAACGCGGCATGGAACCTGTGGGAAGTGTGCGTGGCTCAGTACTTTGGGCATCCTAGGCCTAGGTACCTGAGAGCGGACACCGCGGCATAGCCGCCGGAGTGCCACACTGCTGCCTCCAGAAGACAGGCACCGCGCAATTAAATCGGTGTATTATATAGCGTTAACAAAGGTTCCAGTCCCTCCAGCAAGATGTAAAGCAAGACACACCAGAGGCTACTTGGCTACCCTTGGATACTCCAAATCCAGTCACGCCACTGCAAACACACCAACACCTTGCATCAAACACTTGGAAGCAGAAATCCCAATCACTCCCCCCTGACACTCATAGCTGCTCACACAAATGCCCTCGAGAAAGGGCAACATTCACCCCTGCCAACTTTAGAAAGACGTTCACACCCAAAATCAAGGATTGGAGGGAAATGACCTACACTGATGGCAGTGTAATTAAACACAAAGATGCCGATTCCCCACCGCTATCAGGTTCGGGTGTTTACAAACTAGGAAGAGACGCTACTCAACCATCCTAACACTTGCAACTGCACATAAAACCCAATGGCCATGGGCCTACCAATACCATCACAAGAGCAGAACTCGTGGGTATCCTTGTGGCGCTCCAACACAAGCAAACCACAATTGCCACTGATAGTGCATCCTGCCTCTTTCAGATTTCAAATCAAACCCTTCATCCCATGCGCATGAGGTATCACCTACATGCAGAGCTCATCCATGCCATATCAACCATATTAGAGCACTCCCCTCACCCTATCCATTTTTATAAAGTCAAAGCCCACTCTGGCATCATAGGAAATGAGGGGGCTGACGCTTGCGCTTGCACCGCAGCCCCCTCTGACACAATAGACATTACGCTTCCGGATGCCAGGGACCCTTTCCACAATTTTTATTGGCTCTCATTAAAGACCACTTCCACACAAAATGATGGCAGGCACCGCTCCCACACTTTCCCGATACATTATCTCATCAACCTGAGCGACAAACTTAAAACACACATGCACAAGAAACACAGACTTGGCTCTGCTGACACCTCTGGCTACCATTACCAGAGATGGCAGAAGCTTAACGATGCCACACCATCCACCACCGCTGCAAACACTGAAGCTCACAACCCAATCTCTCAGCTTGCAAACAAGGAAATCAGCAACTCCTTCTGGAAAAATCCAAAGATTACCCTTAAACAACAAATAAATCTCATGAAATATCGAACGGATACCCTGTACACACAGAGCCATGCCTTCAACTTTAACTTTTCCAGTTCTGATAGGTGCCCACTCTGTGCAAATACAGACAACATTTATCATGTTCTGCTTAGGTGTACCAACCCAACAATGAGTGGGATGCTCACCAACAGACACCACGCGGCCCTTAGTCTCTGTATAGAAGCCCTCAGCAAAGGCCGTTTTGGCTCATCCCTCATTAGCATGGATGGCTGCAATCGTGACAGACTTCTGGATCAAGGCGCACAAGTCCCTGAAAACACCTCTCAAGCTATTCCAGACTGGGTTTTTCCAATTGGCGCTGCCTCACCTGCATGGCACCAAAGCCGCCCTGACGCTCTATTTGTGCGCCACATCCCAGGCAGACAAGCCCACCTTGATCCTACCAGGATCCCACCACAAGATAGGGACATTCACCTTGTTGAACTTAAATTCTGCCCTGACACACATCCCTTCATAACCTCAGAACGTGCACAAACTCAACACTCCCACATCATAAGCAGACTCAAAACACGCAGCTTAAGAAACCCAAACAGGAATAACAAAGTGACTTTGCACATCATCTTAGTTGGTGTTGGTGGCACGATTCACAACAACTATACAATTACACCTCTCATAAATCTGGGCCTGACCAAACAAAAAGCTGAATCAGTAGCCTCCCAGCTCAGGGACCATGCCATCCAAAGGTTATCCACCATCATTAACATTAGACATGCACTTTGTTTTCAGGGAGCATCTGGGAGGGGGTTTGCTGGGCGCGCGGCGGCGGCAGAGGATGGGAGAAGGAGAGTCCGAGCGCTCAGGGGCATGGCAAGCAATCCCCCGGATTCCCGTTAGTTCTGTCTCTTGCTCTCTCCTAGGCTAGTTTTGTCTAGTTTAGGTGGAGGGCCTCCTGGTGAGGCCTCTAACTTTTGTTAGGGGTTCTTCCCTTAGTGCACGCGGCCTTTGGCTTGCCTACGTAGACTTTTCTTTTCTTTTCTTTTGCCAGAGTTGGCTTTGTAGAAATGAATAGGATGAGGGGAGTGCTCTCAGAGGCTAATATGGTTAATATTGCATGAATGAGCTCTGCATGTAGGTGATACCTCATGCGCATCGGATTGAGAGTTTCTTTAGAAATCTGGGAAAGGCAGGATGCACTATCCGTGGCATTACAGGTTTGCTCTTGTCCGTGTGCCACAAGAATGACCACAAGTTCTGCTCTGGTGATGGTATTAGTAGGCCCATGGCCATTGGGTTTGACGTGCAGCTGCAAGTGTTGGGAGGGTGGACTAGTATCCCTTCCCGGTTTGTAAACACCTGAACCAGGAAGTGGTGGGAAGTCATAACCTTTGTGTTAATTACACAGCCATCAGTCCTTGATTTTAGGTGTGAACATTTTTTTTGTAGTTGGCAGGGATGAAAGCTGCCTTAGCCTGAGGGCACTTGTGTGAACAGTTATGTGTGTCAGGGGGAAGTGATTGCAATTTCTTTTTGCAGGTGTTTGATGTTAGGTGTTGGTGGGTACACAGTGGCGTGGCAGGATTTGGAGGATCCAGTAGCCAGGGGTAGCCAGTGACCTTCTGGTACATCTTGGTTGAGGAGATGGAACCAGTCTTTGTTTGCGCTATCTAGCATTACTCTGGCATTAAGATTCCACACGACAATGAGTTGCATAGGATAAGAAGGTGGGGTAGGGTTGGATATGGTATCAAAACAGTGTTGTGGTTCTTGGAATTGGATTTTTCCGGCAGGAAATTTGGCAAGGACTTTTGCTTGACCTGGGTAGTGGTTAAGCCAACTCATGTAAGCATTGGAGCTGAAGCCTCTCCAGTGGGGCAGGAGTATGAAGGTAGCAACTGGTTCTGTTATTTGGATGGAGGAGTGCACTGCGTGGCGCAGGAGCCTAAACATTGTTTCATCATCATGTGGGATGGCAGAAGGAGAGGCCATTGTAGCGTACAGAGAGGGCGTCTGTGTGTGCTCCAAAGAGCTGGACCCGGCAGTTTGTGCTGAAATAAGTGTTGCAGGTGTCGTCAAATTCAAGAGTTGTTTCTTTACACCATAGCCCATCACGGGGAAATTGCTATTTCCCTAAGGCTTTAAGCAAGAAAAGACAAAACACACGCTCGCAAAGAAAAGAGGCACAAGATGAAGGAGCAAGAAACCGAGACAGAAGAGGCAAAAAAAGAAAAGGGAGCAGGAGCAAGGTTCAAGAAAGAAAGAAAGAAAGAGGGGGAGGAGCAAAGAATAAGGAGGCAAGATGCAGGGGCAAGAAAAGGTTTGGGAAGCAAGGGAAGGAGGGAAGCTCCTTCAAGAGAAAACCGTTTGCGAGAGACAGGTAACCGTTTGCGAGGGACGGGAAATCGCCAAAACCCAAGGATTGACTAAAACACACGCACCCGCCATAAGGGCTGGGGCACCTAAAAGGCACAACTGGAACGGACTAAAGCTCCCCACCATAAGGGTTGGGGGCTACTGAGAGTCTCACGAGAAAGGGCATAAGGATGGCCCAGGCTACTCACACACGCACACCAGCCTGGGGCCTCACACAAGCACAAGCACAAAGGCAACAGACACAAGCCTCCCACCTCAGGTCTCAGGAGGGCTAGGGCACACAAAGGCGAGGCACACACAAGGGGAGACAAGCAAGCGCCTCCTGCTGGGCCCCCTCTCTCCTCCTCAAGCTTGAACTCCTGGCAGACACTCCGTGGGAAGACTAAGCCACCCCCCCCCCCCTTCTCACTAGGAGAGCTCACACAAGCAGGAACATATAAACAATTTATTTAACCATCCTTCTCCTTCCAACAATGACACTCATGGCTTGCATGATGAAGCATTAGGGGGCACAGGCCCGCACCCTTTCAATCTGCCTGGGGAAGCTGAGCTAACCTCCCTTGAAAAAAAAAGAAAAAAAAGGTCAACGCCCTTGAGCGTGCATTATGCTTGTCTCTAAGCACATTTCCAACATGAGCAGTTCTTCTTCACCTGGCTTTGACACAGACCTACCTCCTTTCATAAAACATGCGTGCAAACTGGTCCCTAGACGTTATGGCAGAGGTCTTGAACATCACATTGTGCTGGCTCCATACATTTCACAACTCTTCACGCTTATGCTCAAAACTGCTTGCATCCCCTCATCCTGGAAAGCTGCCAAACTTGCTCCAATATTCAAAAAGGGCGCTGTGGCACATCCTTCAAACTACCGGATGCTTGCAGTCAGTAACACACTTTACCACCTGTACACAAATGTCCTCCGCTCCATGGTTCAAGACTGGTGTGCAAAATACAACATTATTCCTGACAGTCAATTTGGCTTTTTTCCAGGCCGCAACACCTTGCAACCACTTTTTATCTTGAGGCACCTAAAGCTCAGATACTTCAACCTCAAGGCTCCCCACGTTTATATGCCACCTTTACTGATTTCAAACAGGCATACGACTCAATACCCAGAGACAGATTGTGGGAACACTTCCACAAATGCCAGATGCCCAGCCAGCTTATCTCCATCATTAAAGACCTCTATCGAGACGACAAATACATCCTTATTGACGGATATAAACGGGCAAGTGTCCAGCCAACGCACGGAGTTAAACAAGGGTGCCCACTGTCATCACTCCTATTCTCAATCTACGTTAATGACAGTGGCTGCATCACAAATGGGGAAACAGGCGCGGTGACAGGCTTACCAAATGTTCATGTTTCTCATATGCTTTATGCAGATGACCTCGCTTTGACTGTAAACAACCACACCCACATGCAAGCCATGTTAAACAAGTTGCAGGGTTATGCAACCAGAAATTGCCTGACGGTCAACACAAAAAAGTCTGAGGTCGTCTGCTTCAATTCCAGAGCTAACACTCTTCCCCAACTGTTGTATGATGGTGAAAACCTGCCCTACACTGATTCTTTTAAATATCTGGGTATGGTCTGTGACAAACGTCTCAACCTTTCCACTGCTGCTGAGGCTGCTCTGAAACCTTTCATGGCGGGGACTTATCATGTCAAAACCTTTGCTCACGACCACAACCTTACAAATCGGCTGCATGCGCTCATCTGGCTCTTGAAAACGTATGCTATCCCAGCAGGAATGTATGCTAGCCAGATATGGGCCACTCCTTACTTACGGCAGGGCGCAGAAATGGACAGCCTGTTGCAGAGGTGGATCCTAAACGTTTTGCGAAATCTTCTTGGAGTGAAATCCACAACACCATCTTGGAACATTTTACGAGAATGTGGCATCGAACCTTTTCAGTTCAATTGGTTTCGTGCCACTATGCGCTTCTACAACTCGCTTACTAAGTGCAACAGTCTCCTTCTAAAAAAGGTTCTCCATGCTGACATCAGCCTTAGCTCCATGACTGATTCTTGTTGGACGTCCCACCTCTTATCTGTGCTGGATGGTTTGGCTCACTCGGATCTGATGAAACGTCAAATTATGGCTTGTGACCCTGTGAACCTCAGCCAATTTGTGGTGGATCTGAGATCTAGACACCTGGGCTATTGGAACCAATTCACAGCCCTGATCCAAGAGTACGCAACAGTAAGCGGCTGACTTACCATCAATGGTGCGCTCTCCCTGTCAGAAATGCACATGCCATTCACCCACCTTATACAATGCCTAAATACATGTACTTGGATCTTCCCCATCATGTCCTTCGCAACACTGCCAGATTCAGGCTGCGGGTACACGCTCTTCGAGTTGAACGGGCTACTTGGTCCAATAGTACTTCTCCGGTCTGTGATATCTGTGATTCTGATGACATACAAGATGAAAAACATGTGTTGTTCAGATGCTCCAATCCCCAGGTCTGCTCTCTCCGTCAAAAGTATGCCTCACTTTTTGAACACAACTCCTCTTTCCTACACCTCCACGTTTCCCACAGGATGTCCTGTCTAGGCACCATTCACCATGTGAATTCCCAGGATATCAATACTTTTCTAAACCAGGATAACAACAAACTTCCTTTTTTTCTTCATGACCTCATGTGTATTTATGAACAGGCTAGCAGTCAAACGTCTTGACTGAGGCCTTTTTTTCCCTTGTAACCCCTTGAGCTCACACAGGCCCCTCATACGAGAGCCAGGCCCAGGCCTCCTCGATGGCCCTCCACTGTTCTTCTGGGCGAAGGTAAGATACCAGACGACGGACGTCATACTATAGGCGTTCGCAACCCCGTGCCAAGACGTAGCCCTCCCAAGCCTCACGAGAGGAGGAGTGCAGAGGCTTGATGGCCAGGGGTGGTGAGGTGGAGGGCCGCTGCTGCTGCCGGTGGAGGGCCGCTGCTGCTGAGGGTTGGAAAACCTCTCTGTTGAGACCATGCACCATTTATGCAGGGCTGATCAGATGTGGGGAGGTGTGATCAGTGTGTTAGAAATGTGGAGCTTTTTGTTCTTGGCTGAGAGGTCTTTTGGTTGAGCCTTTTGACGAGCAGTCCCATAATTTCGGTTGCTGAATCCTGAACAGGTGGCTTGATGGTGGCATGGCTGCCTGCCCTTCTGGCTGCTTCAAAGGCTTTGAGCAGGGTCTTGAGTCTGTCTACAGTGAGCATGCCAACGCACTTGCCATTGGCATTGTAAAATACAAGCGCATTCGAAATGGTTACCTCTGGCATTTGTGGCCGCCACAATGGTTATGGAGCGGCTCCATAACCTGGCTATGACAAGTATTCATGTTTTTGACAGCATGCCTAGTGGTAACAAGCTTGTTGGCATACATAACAGAATTTGGGCATGAAGTTTGCGAGCAAATTTATAGGCGCGTTGGTGGTCAGGTCCCAATTGTTTAAACTGGTTAAGGGTGTGCTCAGTGCAGCAGGTCCCACCAATATCCCAAAGGATCATCATGATGGTGTGGATTGTCCTTAATTGATGTAGGAAGAGTTTTCTATCCCTACCTCCATACCTGGACCCAGGATCTAGCCAAAGCCATCCCAGAGGCCAAATGGTTTATCAATAACGTCAGTAACTACCCCATCCAGATTATGAGACATAGAGTGATGCTCGCCCTTAACCAGTTTAAACAACTGGGACTTGACCACCAGCGCGCCACTAAACTCGCTCGCAAACTTCATGCCCATTCCGTCATGTATGCCAACAGCCTGAGGCTTGTTACCACTAGGCGTGCTATTGAAAACAATAATACTTCTCGCAGCCTGGTTATAGAGCCGGGTGCTTCCAATAACCCTCCAGATCCCCATTAGATTCTTCTTTTTGTAGCTTTGTGGTGGAGGGGACTCACGGCTCTTCTGAGCCAATGTGTCTCCTTTTCCTTAATTGATGTAGGGAGAGTTTCCTCTGCCTACGTAGTCTTTCTTTTCTTTTCTTTTCTGATGCTCGGGATAAGGAAATGTGAAAAACTCCCCTGAGACATGAAACAGATTTCCGAGGGCCACCAAAGATCCGCCTAAGACATTACCACCAAAGCTCCTTGTCAGTCCCATCCCAACCTCCAGTTTAAAATTGCAGATTGGAGGTCTTGGGCCTACACAGACGGCAGTTGCCAGGTCCAAAACGACAAGACAGTTATAGGGGCAGGTGTGTACCATCCTATGTGTAGCTCACAAAATCTAGTTGAATCTAATGGCGCGGGTATTACCAATACCATAGGAAGAGCTGAGCTGGCTGTTATTGCTGCCGCGCTCACTCATGATTACACACATATTGCCACAGATAGCCTCAGCTCACTTCACCAATTCAAGAAGCAAATCCTGTACCCAGAGAAGCATAGACATCACGTGCAAGCAGATGTCCTGAAGAGGATCTCAAACCTTGCCCGAGTCTCTCAAGATCACATTTTTTTTACAAGGTCAAGCCTCATGCTGGAATAGCTGAGAATGAATGCGCAGATCAGGTTGCTAAATACCAGGCCTCCCTCAAAGATGGTAACCTGACTGACACTGGAATCCCTAGCACTGGCCCAGGAGGAAACCCCTTCCACAATACAACCTGGCTGGCTCGGGAAGAGACAGATTCTAGGCCATCTCAATCCCACCCTTCTTCTCCTCGTTTAAGGCAACTCCCAGACCTTCAAAATGCTCTGAAATCCCATATGCATGCCCAGCACAAACTGGGCTATGCTGACCGGAAGATAGGCTACTACACTTATTACCAGAGCTTGCTACCTCGCGTTAACAAAAGCACAAGCAATGTCTTTTGGAATATGCCCAGTCTCTCAACCCGAGTGAAACACATTGTCTTCCAATACCGCGCAGGCTCCCTATACAATCAGAAACATGCAGTCCGATATAAAAGATCCACTAGCCTTACATGCCCCCTACCTGATTGCCATCACATGGATTGCGCTCTCCACATCCTGTCTGGCTGCCAATGCCCCGTCGACGTCATGTGTAATTATACCCCCATACCTCTTTCCAAGAAATTTTTCTAAGAGATCTAGACTCACCCCCAGCCGTCCTGATGCTATACTGATTACTCCCTATAAAGCCAAACCCACTTCTTCTCCTTCTACCTCCTGCTCACACCATCATGCGTTACGCAGCAGACACAACCCCACACTGAGGGCCACAACAGCCAACCGCGTGAGGCAACCCCACCAACTGAATGTAAACCAGCGGCATGTGCACTTGATTGAAATCAAGTACTGTGAAGACACGAGGCCTGGACAACAGTTGGAGGCGGCACAGCGGCAGCATGCAGACCTCTGCAAACTCATTAATGCAAAAGTTGTGACTCTCCACACCATCCTTTTGGGTGTTGGTGGGACCTGCTACACTGAGCACACCCTTAACCAGTTTAAACAACTAGGACTTGACCACCAACGCGCCAATAAACTTGCTCGCAAACTTCATGCCCATTCCGTCATGTATGCCAACAAGCTTGTTACCACTAGGCGTGCTATTGAAAACAAGAATACTTCTTGCAGCCTGGTTATGGAGCCGGGTGCTTCCAATAACCCTTCAGATCCCCATTAGAGTCTTCTTTTTGTAGCTTCGTGGTGCAGGGGACTCATGGCTCTTCTGAGCCAATGTGTCTCTTTTTCCTTAATTGATGTAGGGAGAGTTTCCTCTGCCTACGTGGTTTTTCTTTTCTTTTCTTTTCTTTTCCAGGCCTCCCTCAAAGATGGTAACCTGACTGATACTGGACTCCCTAGCGCTGGCCCAGGAGGAAATCCCTTCTATAATACAATTTGGCTGGCTCGGGAAGAGAAAGATTTTAGGCCATCTCAATCCCACCCTTCTTCTCCTCGTCTAAGGCACCTCCCAGACCTTAAAAATGCTCTGAAATCCCACATGCATGCTCAGCACAAGCTGGGCTATGCTGACCCGAAGACAGGCCATTGCACTTACTACCAGAGCCTGCTACCTCATGTAAACAAAAGCATGAGCAATGCCTTTTGGAATATGCCCAGTCTCTCAACTCGAATGAATTGCACTGTCTTCCAATACCGCACAGGCACCCTATACAATCAGAAACATGCACTCCGATATAGAAGGTCCACTAGCCTTACATACCCTCTACCTGATTGCCATCACATGGATAGTGCTCTCCACATCCTATCTGGCTGCCAATGTCCCGTCATGCGTAACATGGTTACTGAGCGTCACAATATTGCTTGCAGGATGATTTTGAAACTGGTCAGTGAAGGCTTTTATGGGGCCAATCTTGTACAGTTGGATGCAGGCAACACAAACCGTTTGGCCCAGCATGACCTGCAAGTCCCTGAGCAAATCCCTAATCGTGCTGTACCTTCCAAACTCTTCAAACCCATGATTACTATTCAAACCAGACGCAACTCCAGCCGCCCTGATGCAATCTTGGTCACTCCTCACCCAACTAACCCTAACAAGCCACCCACTCCACCCTCGCACTGGGTACTGCGTAGTATGGGAAGAAGCTCAACTCCAGCCCGCCATATCCACTTGATAGAAATCAAATACTGTGAAGATACGAGGCCTAGTGCCCAGCGAGAAGCCTTACAGCAACAACACAGCGAACTGTGCAAACAACTACAAGGTGCAGAGATTACTATCCACCCAATCCTCCTGGGTGTGGGTGGGACCATTTACAATGCCCATACCCTTGATCAATTCCAACAATTAGGGATTGACTCACAGAGATCTGAAACACTTGCAAGAAAACTCCATGCTTATTCTGTACAATTTGTGCACAAACAAGGGGGTTACAAGGGAAAAAAAGGCCTCAGTCAAGACGTTTGACTGCTAGCCTGTTCATAAATACACATGAGGTCATGAAGAAAAAAAGGAAGTTTGTTGTTATCCTGGTTTAGAAAAGTATTGATATCCTGGGAATTCACATGGTGAATGGTGCCTAGACAGGACATCCTGTGGGAGATGTGGAGGTGTAGGAAAGAGAAGTTGTGCTCAAAAAGTGAGGCATACTTTTGACGGAGAGAGCAGACCTGGGGATTAGAGCATCTGAACAACACATGTTTTTCATCTTGTACGTCATCAGAATCACAGATATCACAGACCGGAGAAGAACTATTGGACCAAGTAGCCTGTTCAACTCGGAGAGCATGTACCCGCAGCCTGAATCTGGCAGTGTTGCGAAGGACATGATGGGGAAGATCCAAGTACATGTATTTAGGCATTGTATAAGGTGGGTGAATGGCATGTGCATTTCTGACAGGGAGACCGCACCATTGATGGTAAGTCAGCCGCTTACTGTTGCGTACTCTTGGATCAGGGGCTGTGAATTGGTTCCAATAGCCCAGGTGTCTAGATCTCAGATCCACCGCAAATTGACTGAGGTTCACAGGGTCACAAGCCATAATTTGACGTTTCATCAGATCCGAGTGAGCCAAACCATCCAGCACAGATAAGAGGTGGGACGTCCAACAAGAATCAGTCATGGAGCTAAGGCTGATGTCAGCATGGAGAACCTTTTTGAGGAGGAGACTGTTGCACTTAGTAAGCGAGTTGTAGAAGCGCATAGTGGCACGAAACCAATTGAACTGAAAAGGTTCAATGCCACATTCTCGTAAAGTGCTCCAAGATGGTGTTGTGGATTTCACTCCAAGAAGATTTCGCAAAACGTTTAGGATCCACCTCTGCAACAGGCTGTCCATTTCTGCGCCCTGCCGTAAGTAAGGAGTGGCCCATATCTGGCTAGCATACATTCCTGCTGGGATAGCATACGTTTTCAAGAGCCAGATGAGCGCATGCAGCCGATTTGTAAGGTTGTGGTCGTGAGCAAAGGTTTTGACACGATAAGTCCCCGCCATGAAAGGTTGCAGAGCAGCCTCAGCAGCCGTGGAAAGGTTGAGACGTTTGTCACAGACCATACCCAGATATTTTAAAAAATCAGTGTTGGGCAGGTTTTCACCATCATACAACAGTTGGGGAAGAGTGTCAGCTCTGGAATTGAAGCAGACGACCTCAGACTTTTTTGTGTTGACCGTCAGGCATTTTCTGGTTGCATAACCCTGCAACTTGTTTAACATGGCTTGCATGTGGGTGTGGTTGTTTGCAGTCAAAGCGAGGTCATCTGCATAAAGCATATGAGAAACATGAACATTTGGTAAGCCTGTCACCGCGCCTGTTTCCCCATTTGTGATGCAGCCAATGTCATTAACGTAGATTGAGAATAGGAGTGGTGACAGTGGGCACCCTTGTTTAACTCCATGCGTTGGCTGGACACTTGCCCGTTTATCTTCGTCAATAAGGATGTATTTGTCATCTCGGTAGAGGTCTTTAATGATGGAGAGAAGCTGGCTGGGCATCTGGCATTTGTGTAAGTGTTCCCACAATCTGTCTCTGGGTATTGAGTCATATGCCTGTTTGAAATCAATAAAGGTGGCATATAAACGTGGGGAGCCTTGAGGTTGAAGTATCTGAGCTGCACAAACTTACCTCTACCAGACGTGCCATTGAAAATAAAGACACTCATCACAAGAATGGTGCCCTGGAGCAGCGTGCTGCCAGAAACCCACCCGATCCACATTAATTCCCCTCTCATTTTCTGGTGAGGGAGACTCACGGCCCTTGAGCCAATGTGTCTCTCTTTCCTTAATTGATGTAGGGAGAGTTTTCTCTGCATACGTGGTTTTTCTTTTGCCCTGGAGCAGCGTGCTGCCATAAACCTTCCCGATCTACATTAATTCCCCTCTCATCTTCCAGTGAGGGAGACTCACGGCACTTTGAGCCAATGTGTCTCTCTTCCCTTAATTGATGTAGGTAGAGTTTTCTCTGCCTACGTAGCTTTTTCACTGTTTTGGCTGCATCGGTTTCTCAGCCTGGCATCCCCATTAGTAAGAAAGAAAAAGAAAAGTCTATGCAGGCCAAAGGCCGCGTGCATTAAGGGAAGGTCCCCTAACTGGAAAGCTAGAGGCCTCACCAGAAGGCACTCTAAACCTACACTAGACACAGCTAGCCTAGAAGAGAGCCAGAAACAGATATAATGGGGATCTGGAGGGTTGCTCGCCATGCTCCTGGACGCCCGGACTCTCCTTCTCCCGTCCTCTGCCGCCGCGCGCCCAGCAGAACCCCCTCAGAAGCCCCCGTGAGGACAAAGAGCGTGTCTAGTGTTAATGATGGTTAATCTTTGAATTAGTATTTTTTCCCATCTTGATGGTGGAGGGAACTCACGGCTCATCTAAGCCAAGGTGTCTCTCTTAATAGATGTAGGGAGAGGTTCCCGTTGTCAGGCTGAGAAAGTGACGCGGCCATAACAGTGTCTTGACATCCCATGACCAAATAGGATGGTGTTGAGAGAAGATAGGATGTTGATGCTGTGGCGCACAGCAACAAGCGGATTTGGCTGGAGATTCTAGCTACTGACAAATATGATGCAGATTCTGGAGAGTCGGCTTGACTCTTGCTTGCTGGATAATGCTATTGGTAATTAGGCTGAACTTTGTGTGCTGGACTGATGCACTTAACTGGCGTGGCACTGCTGGCTTCCTCCTCCAAGGGCTAGGTGAGCTTACTCACACATGGGCAACTTTACTAGGGGCTTGACTGGGTTTACAAAGATGACAAGAACAAGACGGTGTTTCTATGAGTTCCTATCATAGTATGTGAAGTATAGTTCTCTCAACACAGCTGAGGCTTGCAGCACACTCTGGGCACAGCAGACTCTCGTCATGACACCGTGCCTTTGAAACTATTCCACTCCTTGTCCTCACTGCCTCCATGAATCTATCTATTCTTTTTCTAACAGAACCTGACTGCAATACCACTAAGCATGCAGGATGCTCCGCCCAGGCTTCAGAAGTAGGCCAGCTACGGGAATTTAACAAGGTTTTACAAATCAAGCCACCAGTCAAGAAGTGCGACTGCTAATGTGAAAGACTGTATTATAAAATGTTGAGTGGAGGAGGATATGGAAATCCAACAGCAACAGTGGGAGGTGGTGTTGAAAAACACCGTTTGATTTTTGGGTGTGGGAGGGGGAGAAGCCACGCTGACCATGCTCTCCTCCTACCCCCACCTGCCCAGCTCTCACGCTGCAGTTAGGCGCGCTCCCCCCTGATGCGCCTGGCCAGCTGGATGTCCTTGGGCATGATGGTGACACGCTTGGCGTGGATGGCTGCCAGGTTGGTGTCCTCGAACAGTCCCACCAGGTACGCCTCCGCGGCCTCCTGCAGCGCCAGCACTGCGCTGGACTGGAAGCGCAGGTCGGTCTTGAAGTCCTGCGCGATCTCGCGCACCAGGCGCTGGAAGGGCAGCTTGCGGATGAGCAGCTCCGTGGACTTCTGGTACTTGCGGATCTCGCGCAGCGCCACGGTGCCGGGCCTGTAGCGGTGGGGCTTCTTCACGCCACCGGTGGCGGGCGCGGACTTGCGGGCGGCCTTGGTGGCCAGCTGCTTGCGGGGTGCCTTGCCCCCGGTGGACTTGCGGGCGGTCTGCTTGGTGCGAGCCATTGCTGCTTGGGTACTAAACAGGTGCTGAAAGGGATTAAATAGGGTTTGTCGTTTAATTCGCTTGAACGCCTAAGTAACTCAGCCCCTCTGACTGCATCCAAGGTGCAGCTGGTCCTGCCGATCCAAGCACCCCACACCGTATCAGCAGGACCTGCACCTCCTGATTCCTGTGCAACCCATACAAAACAAGGGCAGGTTCTCCTCAAAACCAAGTTACATACATTCTTGTCACTCTCCTGGCAACTCAGCAACTACCATATCATGTCTGGACGTGGAAAGGGAGGCAAGGGGCTCGGCAAGGGGGGCGCCAAGCGCCACCGCAAGGTCCTTCGCGACAACATCCAGGGCATCACCAAGCCCGCCATCCGCCGCCTGGCGCGCCGTGGTGGCGTGAAGCGCATCAGCGGCCTCATCTACGAGGAGACGCGCGGCGTGCTCAAGGTGTTCCTGGAGAACGTCATCCGCGACGCTGTGACCTACACCGAGCACGCCAAGCGCAAGACCGTGACCGCACTGGACGTGGTGTACGCGCTCAAGCGCCAGGGCCGCACCCTGTACGGCTTCGGAGGCTAAGCAGTCTGCTGAAAGGGGGGAGGGCACGCGGACTACTTGGGTTTTCAGCTTCCTGAAGCCCAAGGGCAGGCGGAAATCCCCTCCACGCCAACAACAACAAACGGTGTTTTTCAACACCACCACCCACTGTTGTGTCATCTGCTGGTGCGTGTGTGCATGATTCACAAATGGAGGAGGAACATTTTACAGGAATGCTTGCCCTTTCCAGAAAGATTTCACACACTTCTCAAGTGCAAACACAAGTGAAAAGGACTATATGTTTGAGGGTATTTATCCTCAAGAGATACAAGAAAAAAGAAAAGACTTTGCTTGCCAGTTTCCGCGTGCATGAAGGAAAGGTCACCTTAGAGGCAGGGCCCCACCACACAGACCAAGAGGGAGAGGTGGCTCAGAAGTTTACACCAGCAAGTTGGCCTCCACCATGGGACCTACGACACGACTGTTAGGCATGCCTGCGCAGGCCCTGTCCAGCAAGCTCAAGATCCACCCATAAGCCATAGAGCAAGCTTCAAGAGACACAAGATTTACATGGGGTTACAAGGGAAAAGGCCTCAGTCAAGATGTTTGACTGCTAGCCTGTTCATAAATACACATGAGGTCCTGAAGAAAAAAAGGAAGTTTGTTATCCTGGTTTAGGGAAATATTGATATCCTGGGAATTCACATGGTGGATGGTGCCTAGACAGGGCATCCTGTTGGAGACGTGGAGGTGTAGAAAAGAGAAGTCGTGCTTAAAAAGTGAGGCATATTTTTGACGGAGAGAGCAGACCTGGGGATTGGAGCATCCGAACAACACATGTTTTTCATCTTGTACGTCATCAGAATCACAGATATCACAGACCGGAGAAGTACTATTGGACCAAGTAGCCTGTTCAACTCGGAGAGCGTGTACCTGCAGCCTGAATCTGGCAGTGTTGCGAAGGACATGATGGGGAAGATCCAAGTACATGTATTCAGGCATTGTATAAGGTGGGTGAATGGCATGTGCATTTCTGACAGGGAGAGCGCACCATTGATGGTAAGTCAGCCGCTAACTGTTGCGTACTCTTGGATCAGGGGCTGTGAATTGGTTCCAATAGCTCAGGTATCTAGATCTCAGGTCCACCACAAATTGACTGAGGTTCACAGGGTCACAAGCCATAATTTGACGTTTCATCAGATCTGAGTGTGCCAGACCATCCAGCGCAGATAAGAGGTGGGACGTCCAACAAGAGTCAGTCATGGAGCTAAGGCTGATGTCAGCATGGAGAACCTTTTTTAGAAGGAGGCTGTTGCACTTAGTAAGCGAGTTGTAGAAGCGCATAGTGGCACGAAACCAATTGAACTGAAAAGGTTCCATGCCACATTCTCATAAAATGCTCCAACATGATGTTGTGGATTTCACCCCAAGAAGGTTCCGCAAAACGTTTAGGATCCAACTCTGCAGCGGTTATCCATTTCTGTGCCCAGCCGTAAGTAAGGAGTGGCCCATGTCTGGCTGGTACACATTCCTGATGGGGTAGCATATGCTTTCAAGAGCCAGGTGAACATGCGGCCAATTTGTGAGGTTGTGATCGTTAGCAAAGGCCTTGACATGATAAGTCCCCGCTGTGCATGGTTTCAGAGCTGCAACGAGACGGTTGCGCTAGGCCATAAAGACCAGGCCAAGACCGGTGGCCGGATGCCACTTTGGCACCTTCCTATTCCTTTATTGCGGAACGGGGGGACTTGCACCCCATCCTTATGGCTTCTTGCGCACCCCGTCCGTGCTCACACTGGATATCTTTCTTAATTGGTACCAAACTTGTGCCATTACAAGAGCAGCCTCAGCAGCAGTGGAAAGGTCGAGAAGTTTGCCACAGACTATACCCAGATATTTGAAAGAATCAGTGTAGGGGAGGCTGTCACCATCATGTAACAGCGGGGGAAGACTAGCAGTTTTGGATTGAAGCAGACAACCTCAGACTTTTTTGTCATCAGCATACTATGCTTTAAAAAGAAGAAAAAGAAAAAGAAAGTCTACGCAAGCCAAAGGCCGCGTGCATTAAGGAAAGGTCCCTTAACTAGCAGGCTAGAAAGGGCCTCAACAAGGGTCCCTCAAAACTACACTAGGTACAAGTGGGGTTACAAGGGGAAAAAGGCCTCAGTTAAGACGTTGCACTACACTAGGTACTGCTAGCCTAGGAGAGGGAAGAAAGAGAACTAATGAGGATCCGGTTAAGAAAAGAAAAGAAAAGACTGCGCTAGCCCAAAGGCTGCGTGCATTAAGGAAAGGTCTCCTAACTAGCAAGCTAGAAAGGGTCTCACCAAAGGGCCCTCAAACCTATACTAGACAAAGCTAGCCTAGGAGAAAGCCAGAAACAGAGCTAATGAGGATCTGGAGGGTTGGCTGCCATGCTCCTGAGCGCTCGGACTCTCCTTCTCCTCCTCTCCTCCTCCACGCGCCCACCAAACCATCCCCCAGAAGTCCCCTGGAAATGAAGTGCATGTCTGGTGTTAATAATAGTTGTTAATCTTTGGATAGCATGGCAATTCAGTTTGGATGCTAGTGATTTAGCCTTATGTTTGGTTAAACCCAAGTTGATAAGAGGTTTAGTCGTTGTAAATAGTACCTGCCACACCAACTAAGATGATGTGCAAGGTCACTTTGTTATTCCTGCGAGGGTTTCTTGAGCTGCGGGTTTTGAGCCTTATTAAAGCGTTGGCATGCTGGGCAGTTGCAGCTTCCAGAGTGGGAAGGGGGTTAGAACGAAAAGAAAAACTACGTAGGCAGAGGAAATTCTCCCTACATCAATTAAGGAAAAGGAGACACATTGGCTCAGAATGTGGCCCCCTTTCCTTAATTGATGTAGGGAGTGTTTCACTGCCTACGTAGGTTTTCTTTTCTTTCTTTCAGAAGAGCCGTGAGCCTCCTCCACCACAAAGCTACAAAGAAGAAAAGCTAATGGGGATCTGGAGGGTTACTGGAAGCACCCGGCTCCAGAACCTGGCTGTGAGAAGCATTACTGTTTTCCATAGCACGTCTAGTGGTAACAAGCTTATGGGCATACTGAACCGAACGGGCATGGAGTTTTTGAGCAAGTTTATGGGCCCGTTGATGGTTCAGTCCAAGTTGTTTAAACTGGTTCAAGGTATGATCAGTATAGCAGGTCCCACCAGCACCTAGAAGGATAGTATGGAGAGTCACAACTTTAGCACTAATGAGTGTGCTGAGGTCTGTATGCTGCCGCTGGGCCGCCTCTAACTGTTGTCCAGGCCTCGTGTCTTCACAGTACTTAATTTCAATCAAGTGCACATGTCACTGGTTTACATGAAGTGGGTTAGTATCAGGGCAAAATTTAAATTCAACCAGATGGATGTCCCTGTCATGAGGAAGGATCTTAGTAGGATCAACGTGTGTAGGTCGACCTGGGATAGAGCGCACAAAAACAGCATCAGGGCGGCTCTGGTGCCGAGCAGAGGAGCCAGTACCAAAAGTAAAAAACCAGTCTGGAATGGCTCGTGAGATGTTTCCTGGGACTTGTATCCCCTGATCCAACAGTCTCATTATGGCAGGCATCCATACCAACAAGGGATGAACCAAACCTGCCTTTGCTAAGGGCTTTCATACAGAAGCTAAGGCCAATATGATGCCTATTGGTGTGCATTCCATTCATAGTTGGGTTAAGACATCTAAAGGCAATGTGGTTAATGCTGTCCATCTCGCCGCATAATGGACAGCGTGCAGAGGTGTTGGAGGATTGGGCTAGTAGAGCATATTAGAAACACAGAAAATTGGTAAGCCTGTCACCGCACCTGTTTCTCCCATCTTGAAAAGCAGCAAACACCAAAGTAAAAAAATCAAAAACTCCTGCATGCGCATCCTACCTTACCTTGTCCACTTTGCTCTCCAGAATTGGGCATTAGTGACTCAGGAAAATATGGCCTCACCCTTGGAACATAACCCCAATTACATCCACTACTGGAGCGAACACCCTCAAGACAGGATCTTCGGAGCTCTCCACAATGCTTTGTCGTCCAAATTCCCAGGCTTCTCGTCATGCCATCCTATCTATGACGACCATGTAATGCACCTCACCCTGAAAAATGCTATTTACTCTGCAATACTAACAACTGATGCAACAGCAACTTTCATGCTCCTCCCAAGCTGGGGAGGTCCAATGAGCACCAATACGTACTCCAAACTTCTTAATGCCTACCCTCACCTTTGTTGCACATTGGGAACCATACCCTCAGTAGCTCTCAACTATGCTACTCCCCAATTCTGGGTCAGCAAGGAATTCATGCTTCCCCGCCACTCCTGGAGCCTACAAATTGTCGCTGTCTGGAAAACTGCAGCAATAATCCTCCTAAATGAGAACAACCCAACTTGGCTCACTGATTTAGCCCGACAAATCCCTGAAGCACGCTGGTGGAAAACAAGCATCAGCAATGACCCTGTTCTCAACCCCAGACACCCAGGCATTGAGATTGGTTTCAAAAAGTTTGAAAAACTACCCTCTGACCAACAACACACCCCTAAGAACATTGTCCAAAGCCAACAACCCCTCTTGCCGCCTACCGCATCTAGCCCAAAACTGGTCCAAAAAGTCCAGAATCGGGAAGAGCGGGCATACACAGATGGTAGCTGCCAAATACACCTCCAAAGACAAGTAATAGGAGCAGGAGTCTACCACCCTGACAATGACAGTCCCAAGTATGTCCAACCAAATGGAGTAGGAATCACAAACACAATTGTAAGGGCTGAACTAGCAGCAATAGCAGCTGCCATTTTCCAGGGCCACTCTCACATCGCTACTGATAGCCTTTCTTCACACCTCCAAATCAAAGAGCAAACACTGTATCCAGAGCTTCATCGCCAGCATGACCAAGGCCATATTCTTAAAATAATCATACAGCTTGTGCGCAATTCACCTACCCCTATTTATCTCAACAAGGTTAAATCTCACGCTGTAATTGCGGGTAACGAATGCGCAGATATCTGGCATCGATGCCATTGCCAAACACCAGGCTATTCAGGGTGGTGACACCCCTGCAGACACAACCATCCCCTGTGTCAACCTTGAAGGCAATCCTTTCCATTACACCACCTGGTTTGCTTTTGAGGAAGCTGCCCGCTCCCACGCAAGCACATCAGAACGCCCCAACTTGCCTGCCCCAAAGTTTAAACACTTTTCCAACCTTCATGATGTTCTGAGGACGCACATGCATTCAAAACACAGACTTGGAAATGCTAATCAGAGACAGGATACTACTCTTATTACCAAAGCCTACTTCCTACAGTCCATAAACAGGTTAGCAATGCCTTCTGGACCATTATTGTGAGGACACAAGGCCCCAACATCAGTTGGACACGGCTAAGCAGCAGCATGCACACCTTTGTAAACTTATTAGCGCTAAAGCTGTTACTACTCACCCTATTCTGCTGGGCGTCCCACGGTGGAACTATTCACACGTTGGAACTATTTACACGCAGGTGGAACTATTTACACGCAGCGCTGCCTTTGCTGGCGACCTTCTCTTACAGGCTTCCAAACAAACAGCACCCCTTCCACACAAGTAGTGCCATCACCACAATCTCGCTCCACATCCCACTACAGGCACACACATACTGGACGCCGTCTGAAACGTAACCAAGCCACCTTGTCCGCCCCTACAGCTAACATTCCTACACAAGAAATTTGTCCTCAGGCGTCAGACATTTCAGGGCGAAATTTGTCCTCTGACTCTGAGTCAGACATAGGCTATTACTCAGGAAGTAATGACTGCCAAAGATACACAACCCATAGAAGAGCCACCCAATAAAATATCTCACTCCAATTGTAGGCTGAGCATCACTCTCACACAAATAATCAACTCAACACAAAATACCGCTTACTCTAATGCCGTGACGCCCACTCAACAGGATTCACCTGCAGGAGGGCCACCCAGCAAGCGCACACGCTCAATAACGAAACACACCTCCACACCCATGCCTCAACCCCTTAGCCAAGACTATCAAAGAGCAAATGCCAGCCAAAGCACTGTTAACTACGTTCCAACACAGCCCAACTCCCCATGCATAACAGATACTGGCCTTACAGGCAAAAGCCGCAACCCTCCTTCCTGTCCAAACACTCCACACAACCTAGATACACAAATTAATAAGCACAAAAACAAAAAGTTGCTTCACATAGAGACAGAACTCACCCCTCCTGTCATCAACCCCCTCAGCTTGCTATGCCAAGCCTCTGAGGTCTGGAAGCATAAGAACACCTCAGTTCACAAGCTTACAAAAGCAAAAACAGCTAGCCATGCTATCAATGCCGCATTGTTATATAGCGGCTATATATAACCATGATTTTGACCAACCCATATAGATGGTTGGAGAAACTGCACGGTTAATCTTTTGGCAAGGAAACGACGTCTGGAGGTACAAAGGAAATCTGGTGAAAAAGCTGGCTCAGGAAGCCACAGCCAACCACGCCATTAATACTGTCTACTATAATGACATTGACGTCACATATATAGACGCATGGAGAATTTGTTCATCCAAGAGAAAGGACATGAGCAATGACCCCTCACCCCAACAGAAGCAGTACCACGCACACTATGGGCCCATGATAATAGAGAGGTGAGCCCTGCCTATCTTCAAGAAAGCTGGCTTTCATCCAACAAGCATCTGCATTGCTGCCCGCACTGACACTGAATGCGCATGCTGCCAAATCTGCAATTACCATTATGGCTATGAGTCTGTTAACTCTGAGCCACCATACCCCGATATGTATGTTCGCGATGTGTGCGAACGTACCTACCACTGGAAATGCATGAGAGAACTTGGTTGCTATAATAATCATGATGAGCAAAGGCAAGAGGTCATTGCAGCTGAAGCCTGGGCCTGTCCCGCCTGTGCTAGCCTCAGCAACGAAGACAAAATTAGCAGAGTATACAAGTCTAAAGAAGAACTGCTTGAGGTTTTTTGGTTGCCATCATGGGATCCAGAAGGGTTAAAAACTAGCTGGCCCATATTCGACCAACGCATACAAGAATTTGAATCTCAGCCAAGCAAACCCAACTTTCTCCTGCCCACACTGGACTCTGCCCTCTCCAACCTCGAGAGGCAAGGGTTCAACAAGTCTGATACAAATAGCACCTGGAGCCAGAAATTATACATTGAACTTCACAACAAAATCATCTTTGACATACACCCTACCAATCCACATGCCCATGCTGGGATGTTGGAGAGCATGCTTAGGGCTTAGGGGTGGGTCTTAAGCTTGCTGGACAGGGCCTGCCTGACAGTCGTGTCGTAGGTCCCATGGTGGGGACCAACTTGCTGGAGTAGACTTCTGTGCTTGCTCTTTCTCTTGGTCTGTGTGGTGGGGCCCTGCCTTTCAGGACAGGTGACCTTTCCTTAATGCACGCGGCCGGACTTGGCAAGCGTAGTCTTTAAAGAAAATTTCTTTTCTTTCTTTTCTTTTTTTCTTTTCCAATCCACAAACAGACATCAAGCCCACAGGCACCTGTGAGTTCTGGGTTCAAGAAATAGATCTTGTCAAAAACAATTCTAACTCATCCTCCAATCATTTCCCAACAGATGAAACACTTAAACGCCCCACACCATCTATCCCACCCACCCTCACCCTCCCTGAAATCTAAAAATCAAGAGTGGCTTGTGTCTATAACACAAATGGCAAATGTGTCGGGATGATAACTCCTAAACGCTTTGACGTCCTTTTCAAAGCATTCCATAGGTCCAAAGCAGAAGGTCTGCATGATGGCATCTGGCCCCCACCAGCAAGCTTTGCATCTGAGATAATGGGGCTCCTAGCCCGCAAAAAGAAATTGGAAGACAAATACCAAAGCAAAAAGATTAAAGAATCCTTCTCACCAGCCCTCCCACCTCACATCCATTCCGCTTTCCAAAAATGGGCACATGTCACCCAAGAAAGAATGGCCTCTCCCCTGGACTATAACGCTCACTACCATCACTACTGGAGCTCTGACCCCCGCGACATCTTGTTTGGTGCCCACTACAATTCTTTCTCCTCCAGGTTTTCTGGGATGTCTTTCTGTCACCCTATCTATGATGAGAAGGCCATGAAACTAGCATTACGGCATGCTATCTACTCTGCCATCCTAAACACAGAGGCTACAGCCACCTTCATGCTTCTGCCAGCAAGTGGCAGGCATATGATAACCAACCCCTACTCAGAACTCCTCAATGCTTACCCACACCTTTGCTATAAGCTTGGAAACCTTCAAAAAAACAGACTTATCTATGACAAACCCCAATCCTGGGCCAGCCAGGAAACTGTCCTCTCCCAGCATACCTGGGATTTACAAATTACTGCAGTCTGGAATACGGCTTCAAGAGTTCAATTGAATAATCAGAACCATACCTGGATTCAGGATCTATCCAAAGCTATCCCAGAGGCCAAATGGATTATCAGTAACATTAGTAACTACCCCATCCACAATACAAGACATAGAGTGATGCCCGGGATCAAAAAATGTGAAAAGCTCCCCTTAGACACGAAACAGATTTCCAAGAGCCCCAACAGATCCGCCCCAGATAATACTGTTAATGCTCCTTGTCAGTCCCATCCCAACCTCCAGCTTAAAGTTGCAGATTGGAGATCTTGGGCCTACACAGACGGCAGTTGCCAGGTCCAGAATGGCAAGACAGTTATAGGGGCAGGTGTGTACCACCCTCTGAGTGATTCACAAAACCTAGTTGAACCTAATGGCGCTGGTATTACAAATACCATAGGAAGAGCTGAGCTCGCTGCCATTGCTGCTGCGCTCACTCACGATTACACACATACTGCCACAGATAGCCTTAGCTCACTTCATCAACTCAGAAAGCAAATCCTGTATCCAGAAAAGCATAGGCATCACGTGCAAGGAGATGTTTTGAAGAAGATATCAAACCTTGCCCAAGCCTCTCAAGATCACATCTTTTTCTACAAGGTCAAGTCTCATGCTGGAATAGCTGGGAATGAATGCGCAGATCAGGTTGCTGAATACCAGGCCTCCCTCAAAGATGGTAACCTGACTGATACTGGACTCCCTAGCGCTGGCCCAGGAGGAAATCCCTTCTATAATACAATTTGGCTGGCTCGGGAAGAGAAAGATTTTAGGCCATCTCAATCCCACCCTTCTTCTCCTCGTCTAAGGCACCTCCCAGACCTTAAAAATGCTCTGAAATCCCACATGCATGCTCAGCACAAGCTGGGCTATGCTGACCCGAAGACAGGCCATTGCACTTACTACCAGAGCCTGCTACCTCATGTAAACAAAAGCATGAGCAATGCCTTTTGGAATATGCCCAGTCTCTCAACTCGAATGAAATGCACTGTCTTCCAATACCGCACAGGCACCCTATACAATCAGAAACATGCACTCCGATATAAAAGGTCCATTAGCCTTACATACCCTCTACCTGATTGCCATCACATGGATAGTGCTCTCCACATCCTATCTGGCTGCCAATGTCCCGTCATGCGTAACATGGTTACTGAGCGTCACAATATTGCTTGCAGGATGATTTTGAAACTGGTCCGTGAAGGCTCTTATGGGGCCAATCTTGTACAATTGGATGCAGGCAACACAAACCGTTTGGCCCAGCATGACCTGCAAGTCCCTGAGCAAATCCCTAATCGTGCTGTACCTTCCTACCTCTCCAAACCCATGATTCCTATTCAAACCAGATGCAACTCCAGCCGCCCTGATGCAATTTTGGTCACTCCTCACCCAACTCCACCCTCACACCAGGTACTGCGCAGTATGGGGAGTAGCACAACTCCAGCCCGCCATATTCACTTATTCGAAATCAAGTACTGTTAAGATACGAGGCCTGGTGCCCAGCTAGAAGCCTCACAGCAACTACACAGTTAACTGTGCAAACAACTCCAAGGTGCAGAGATTACTATCCACCCTATCCTCCTGGGTGTGGGTGGGGCTATCTACACTGCCCATACCCTTGATCAATTAAAAAAATTAGGGATTGACTCACAGAGATCTGAAACACTTGCAAGAAAACTCCATGCCCATTCTGTACAATTTGCGCACAAACTTACCTCTACCAGACGTGCCATTGAAAACAAAAACACTCTTCATAACACTGGTGCCCTGGAACAGCGTGCTGCCAGAAACCCACCTGATCCACATTGACTCCCCTCTCATCTTCTGGTGAGGGAGACTCACGGCTCTTTGAGCCAATGTGTCTCTCTTTCCTTAATTGATGTAGGGAGAGTTTTCTCTGCCTACGTAGTTTTTTCTTTTTCTTTTTCTTGAGTGTGCTTGCTGCCGAATATGCAACTACCGTGGTGGCTATGAACCTTTTAACTCTGAACCTCCTTACCTTGATATGTATATCTGTGATGTTTGCCAACAAATGTACCACTGGAAATGCAAGAAAGAACTTGGATGCTACACTAAAAGGCAAAGACAAGAGATTGATGCAGCTGACACATGGGCATGTCCTGCCTGTACAGGCCTAAGAAAAGAAAAGGAAAACTACGTAGGCAGAGGAAACTCTCCCTACATCAATTAAGGAAAAGGAGACACATTGGCTCAAAAGAGCCGTGAGTCCCCTCCACCACGAAGCTACAAAAAGAATATCCTAATGGGGCTCTGGAGGGATATCGGAAGCACCCGCTCCATAACCTGGCTGCGAGAAGTATTATTGTTTTCAATAGCACGCCTAGTGGTAACAAGCCTGTTGGCATACATGACAGAATGGGCATGGAGTTTGCGAGTAAGTTTATTGGCGCGTTGGTGGTCAAGTCCCAGTTGTTTAAACTGGTTAAGGGTGTGCTCAGTGTAGCAGGTCCCACCAACACCCAAAAAGATGGTGTGGAGAGTCACAACTTTTGCATTAATGAGTTTGCAGAGGTCTGCATGCTGCCGCTGTGCCGCCTCCAACTGCTGTCCAGGCCTCGTGTCTTCACAGTACTTGATCTCAATCAAGTGCACTTGCCGCTAGTTTATATTCAGTTGGTGGGGTTGCCTCACGCGGTTGGCTGTTGTGGTCTTCAGTTTGGGGTCGTGTCTGCTGCGTAACGCATGATGGTGTGAGCAGGAGGTAGAAGGAGAAGAAGTGGATTTGGCTTTTTAGGAAGTAATCAGTATAGTATCAGGACGGCTGGAGGTGAGTCTAGATCTCTTAGAAAATTTTCTTGGGAAGAGGTAAGGGGGCATAATTCTGTTTGATGCATGTGCAGGGATTTGGAGGTTGTGCTGCGCCAACCTTTCACCATTTCCTTTGTCCATGTTAACCAAGCCTGCTCCCCAAGGCCTAAACGATACACATACTATCAAAGTTAGTAACTTTGACAGAGAATGTCAGTCTAGAGGAAAAACTACGCAAGGGTCACTTGGATGCCCTCCTGGGAGCCGGAGGAGACTAAAGAGACCTGGCCTAAATTCCAACAGCGTTTGCTTGAATTCAAAGTCAGGCAAAGCGTATTTGCCCTCTCCCAACCCACAGCAGACGCTGCCCTCTCTAAACTTGAGAGACAAGGTTTTGAAAAGCCTGATGCTATTAATACTTGGAAGCAGAAGCTCGACACAAAACTATGCAACAAAATCACCTTTAATATGCACCCCACTAATCCACAACTTGTGGATTTAAATAGATATTAAATCCCACTGGCTGTTGTGAATTCTGGCTGCACGACGTTGACATTGTCAAATACTAAGTTAAACAAAAAACCTTCAACTACTTGTGAAATTTGAAATATACTATACTCTGAAGCACACAGTATCCACCCTCGTGCTCCACCTTCCCTTATCCTCCCAGAATTTTAAAAATCACACATGGCCTGCATTTACAACACACAAGGTAAATGTGTTGCGATGATAACCCCGAGCCGATTTCAAACTTTCTACAGGGCATTCTACAGAGCCAAGCTTGCTGGCATGCATGAAGCCATAACACGGTGGCACCTGCTTCTACTATATTTGCATCAGAGTTGCAGGAGCTCCTTGCTTGCAAGACTATGCTGGAAAACAAATACGCTAGCAAAAAGATTAAAGACCCTTTTTTGCGGGCCCTTCCCACTCACATCCATACTGCCCTCCGAGAATGGGCCCTGGTCACTCCAAATAAAATGGCTTCCTTGCTGGATTACAACCCAAAATACGAGCACTATTGGAGCTCTGACCCCCGAGACACTTTATTGGTGCCTATCATAATTCCTTCCCATCTAGATTCGCAGGTTTCTCTGTCTGCCATCCCATTTATGTTGAGGATGCTATGACCCAGGCACTGCGTCATGCTATCTACTCAGCTGTTCTCAACACAGAGGCCACTGCTACTTGCATGTCCCTCCCTGTCTGGGGAAAACAAATGGTAACTAACCCCTATTCCAAACTCATCAATCCATATCCACATCTCTGTTGTGAACTTGGAACCATAGCACGAACCGACCTTTGCTATAATGATGTTCAATCCTGCCCCAACCAGGAAATACCTCTTCCTCAGCACACCTGGGATATACAATTTTTTGCAGCCTGGAACACAGCTGCAAGGATCCACTTAAATAATCACAACCCAGTCTGGCTGCAGCACCTGGCTCAGCTGTACCAGAAGCCAACTGGAGGCTGCGCAGTGTTGGCAATCATTCTACGCTCAATACAATGCATGCCGACATGCCTGGATTTAAAAAGTGCCAACACCTCCCCTCTGACAAACAACAAATATCAAAAATCCTTTCAATCTACACATATGTAATCAGAAAGAGCTCTTTGTACCCAACAAGTCTAGTCCAACCCTTTTGCTCTAAGTCCCTGACTGGAGGACATGGGCGTACACTGATGATAGCTGTCATATCAAGCATGGCAAACAAGAAATTAGAGCAGGCGTCTACTGCCCTCTCACTGACAGCAAAAAAATTGTTAAGCCTAACAGCGTTGGAATTACCAACACCATATGTCGAGCTGAGTTAGCAGCAATTGCTGCTGCCATCATGCACTCTTATTCGCACATTGCGTCATTGCCGGACTTGGCAAGCGTAGTCTTTCTTTTCTTTTTTGAAACAGTCTCACTTCTCTTCATCAAATACGTAAACAGCTTATTTACCCTGAGAAGCAAAAACAACACATCCAAGGCGACGTCCTTAAAACCCTACCCTCAATAGCAACTCACAAACCAACATTTGTATCTATAAAGTAAAATCTCATGCTGGCATTGCTGGTAACAAATGTGCAGATGCTATTGCAAAATATCAAGCAAACCCAATTATAGTCGCTATACCTGTAGGTCACCTAGGTTATGCCTTAGGTGGCTTAGGTGACTCATAGTTATAGGGTTTAGGGTTAGGTTAGGTTAGGGTTTAGGGTTAGGTTAGGTTTAGCTAAACCTATAGGGTAGGGTTAGGTTAGGGTTAGGGTTAGGGTTAGGGGGTTAGGGGCCAAAACTATGAGCCACCTAAGCCACCTAAGGCATAACCTAGGTGACCTATAGCTAAAGCGACTATTTCTCTTATTTTGGTTAGCCAAGGAGGAAAAAAGAAAACGCACTGCCGGCACACCCACAGCCCCTGCATCCAATCCTAAAACTGCCTACCTCCCCAAGCTTTTAAATGCTCTCAAGTCTCACATGCATACAAAACACAAACTTGGATATGCCAACTCCAAATAGGCTATTACCTGTACTCCTATTAGGCTATTACCTGTACTCCTTCTATCAGAGCCTATTACCTCATGCTGAGAAGAAAACCAGCAATGGCTTTAGAAACATGCTCTATATATGTCTCCACCTATGAAGCGCACCATTTTACAATATCGCACAGGCACCCTTTATAACCAAAAACATGCGGTTCGCCTCAGAAGGTCCACCAACCCTTTCTCGGTGAGGCCCTAGCTAGCTTGCTAGTTAGGGGACCTTTCCTTAATGCACGCAGCTGGACCTGGCTCGCGTAGACTTTTTCTTTCTTTTCCACCAACCCACTATGCCCTCTCCCGGGCTGTCATCAATTAGACAGCGCACTGCACATGCTCCCAGGCTGCCAAAATCATATCATCTCCAGCATGAAAACTGAGCGCCATAATACCACTGGAAGAATGATCATCAAAGCTCTGAGCAAAAGCCCTTGGGAAGCAGGCTTGGTTAACACAGACATAGGAAATGATGCTAGGTTGGCACAGCACAACCTCCAAATCCCTGCACATGCCCCAAACAGATACCTCCTTACCTCTTTCCACGTAATTTTCCTCAGAGATCTAGACTCACATCATGTCGTCCGATGCTATACTGATTACTCCGAGTATAGGGAGTCCCTATCATGCCAAACTCACCTCTTCTTCTTCTTCTTCTTCTTCTTCTTCTTCTTCTTCTTCTTCTTCTTCTTCTTCTTCTTCTTCTTCTTCTTCTTCTTCTTCCTTTTTATTATCATCATCATCATCTTCATCTTCTTCTTCTTCTTCTTCTTCTTCTTCTTCTCCTTCTTCTTCTTCTTCTTCCCGCTCACGTCATGGTTTTAACGACAGGGTGCCATTGTACTTTGTATTGAGTTTGTTGCTTTTCTTGAGAGGATCTCTTGAATTTCCGTAAATGCTGCCAGCCCAAGATGTTTAGGATGACATGGTCATAGCGGAAGATGGTGTTGCTAGCTTGTCCTGCGCTTAATTCAACAGCATTATTCTGCTTATAATTCCAAAGCCACTGGGCAGCGTCAGTGCCTGGTGCGTTTGGAGGTAGGGGGCATGGGGTTATAATGGGTTGTGTGTGGTATCCCAGGTATTTTGTTGGATCTCGGCTCCCTCTGGGCCTCTTACCCTCAGTTTGTGGGGTCTGTGTGGGTTCCAGGGGTCAGAATTGAAAATTGGTTAGAATTGAAAAATGAATACAAGAATGAGCATGTCTATCAAAATAGGCCAGTGGACCCCTCTAAGACCATCATTCATGCCAGCAGGAAAAGGAGAGAGCTGTTGATCCAAAGTAACATGTTGACCTCCTGAAGAAGAAGGACCAGACCGTCCTTCCAGAAAACTTGTCACGGGAGGACCGTAAGGAGGATGCCAGGTTGAAGGTAGCATTGCTCTCTCATAAATGCAAGCCGCACGTAAAGGCAACTTGAATAATTCCTGGAGGCGATGTTTGTTAAGACCTCAAAGAGCAGGGGCTAGGGAGGCCAAACCAAGTGCACTTGCAGTTGTCATTCAAGGTCTGAGCCTCTTTGGTGATGGATTTAATTTCAGCCTCCCTCATGCAAGGAGAATCCCTAAGATCCAGCCAACAGAGAGCCCAATTCTTACTTTCCTGTGCCTGGAGCGCATTGATTTCTTGATTTCTCAGGCATTTTTTTGCATGGCGGTCAATAGTAGAGGACAGGTCAGTACAAATCAAAGGGCCAGGCCATGCGTTCCTGCACGCCTGGTGGCAAAATTAACATGGCAGGTCCCTCTCAATCTCATATCATATGTCAATGAAAGGAATTTACGAGTGCGCTTAAAGAATAAGAGAGCTCCAAAATTACAGAAACCTCTTGGAAAAGGTTGCTTTTAAAAGTGGGCACAGGACCTTGGATGCACAAGCCAGACTGCTCTGCAGGCTAGCAAAGGACCTTCCTGTACAATCAAAACATTGCTTCCTGTCTTATGTAGCTGTTTGATGTGTCAATTGGAGGGGTATTCATGTTGCAAGAACACGCACAAAAAGAAAAAAGAAATATGAAAAGAAAAACTACGTGGGCAGTGAAAAAACACTCACACATGCATGGACATCTTGAAATAGTAGGAATGAAAGCGAGGCACGCCCTGCCCATTACAAGGACGGGGATCAGCCTACGAAGCCTCCTTAGAAATGAAAAGAGAGATAAACTGAATGTGTGCACTCAGAGCTGGAAGTTTGAATGTGAAGCGGCCTTCAATTTTGGGGTGCTGCTGCTGTTGTGTACAGTGAGTGCTTGCAACCAAGCTTGCATCTGAGCACCTTACATGTTGCAGACATCTGAAGGAAGGGGGGAAAGCTGCACAAATGTACTTCTTGGCCCAAAGAGCAAACGTGCTCCACAGCAAGTGAGTTCAGGGTACTGGGGGACCCTGGTCCTGCCGATCCTGTTTCTGGGTGTCCTGCTGATCCACGCCTTCCCCCCTTCAACAAATGTAGAAAAAGACCCTCCCACGCACGCCCACACCAATCAAACAGCATACACCAATCAGCAAACAATCTACACAACACAGACCACAGCAGCAGGCACCGACATGTCTGACGCAGCAGCACCCGCGGCCCCTCCTCCCCAGCCCCCCAGCACCAAAAAGCCCGCCAGCGCCAAGAAGGCAGCCGCGCCCAAGAAGCCCAAGGCCGCTGCCAGCAAGCCGCGCACCCCTGCCAGGCATCCCCCCTTCGCGGACATGATCGCCGAGGCCATCTCCACGCTGAAGGAGCGGACCGGCAGCAGCCCGCAGGCCATCAAGAAGTTCATCGGCGACAAGCACGGCAAGGACCTGCCCCCCAACTGGGAGAAGATGGTGGCCACCGCCCTGAAGCGCCTCACCGCCCAGGGCAAGCTCACCAAGGTTAAGGCCAGCTTCAAGCTGGGCGAGGAGCTGAAGAAGAAGGCAGCACCAGCCAAGAAGAAGGCAGCACCCAAGAGGGCAGCAGCGGGGGAGGGGGAGAAGAAGGCAGCAGCAGGCACGCCTAAGAAGAAGGCAGCCCCCAAGAAGGCAGCAGCAGCAGCACCCAAGAAGAAGGCAGCCCCCAAGAAGGCAGCAGCAGCACCCAAGAAGCCAGCCGGTGTGCAGAAGCCCAAGACCGCCCCCAAGAAGGCTGCTGCGCCCAAGAAGAAGGCCACCCCCAAGAAGACTGCAGCTCCTAAGAAGAAGGCCACCCCCAAGAAGTAAGCGCATGCCACAAGTGGGCCCTCAACAAAAAAACGGTGTTTTTCAACACCACCACTCTCCGTTGTGATCATGATACTCTTGGGTTGGTCTATGAGAGAGCTTGTCCAAAAATGATAATGAAATGCCCACAAACCAGCAACACAAGCACTTGGAATCAAATATTAAGAGACATCGACCTTCCCCTCCAGCAGTTTGATAGTAATTCAAGTAGCACAAAAGGAGCAATGAAATACATAGATGGAACGCGGAACAACAGAAGAAACAGCATTGCCCATAAACAGCTAAACAAAATGTTCAACAAAAATCCCAAACAAGCACACAGAGAAATCTTCAGAGATAAAGGTGCACAGCCTAGAGCAGGCTTACAAGCCCTTTGCGACCCTGGGACTAGCACAATTGAGAATAAACCAAAAAGGCAGACCCAGATTATTGAAAAATACTACACAGAAGCCATGAGCGCCATAAACATCAATTTTGAAAAATTCCTACCAGAGAAAGCACCTCGCAACTACCCCTGAGAACAGGCTAGAAAAACAGAACCTGTACCGGTTTTTATGAACAGGCTAGCAGTCAAACGTCTTGACTGAGGCCTTTTTTCCCTTGTAACCCTTGAACCTGTACCGGATCCCTTCACACTCCAATCTCAAATTACAAAAGAGGAACAAGAAGGAAATAAGCGAAGAGGCTGGCTTCATTACAAGATCCTTGATAAAAGTACATTCAATGAACGCATCAAATCACTCAGCAATAACAAATCACCAGGCCCTGATGGCATAGTGAACGAGATTCCGAGAATGCTCCCGCATGACATCCAAGAATGCATCCACAAACTTTTCATCATCATGTGGGCAACCCGCCTTACCCCAGTGTCATGGAAAACTAGCGATACTATCCTGATTGACAAAAATAAAGGGGAAGAGACAGAAATCTCATCCTACAGACCCATTGGGCTCGCCAATACACTCTACAAACTGTGGACTCGCATGGTCACTAATACACTTTACGAGTACGCAGAAGCACACTCCCTACTGAGCTCCACTCAAGCTGGGTTCCATAACCAAAAGGACACAATCCACCAGCTCCAGAATGTCATCATGGGGCTTGAGGATGCTAAAGCTTTTAGTAAAGACGTGTATGCCCTCATCGTAGATTTCACTTCAGCTTTTAATACCACTGATCATGACCGGATGCTTTGGATCATGTATGACTTGGGCTTCCCTACTGATGCCATTGACACAGTCAAAAACCTTTATGAAAATGCTACCACTCAAGTCAGGCTACCCTCAGGAGGAAGCACCAAACAAATACCTGTTGAGAGGGGGACAATCCAAGGTGATACACTATCTCCCTTTCTCTTCTTGCTCTACATGGAACCACTCCTTCGATGGCTCCACGTAGGGGGCCGTGGATACCAACACAGCTGCATCCCAAACCAAAACGCTACGGACACCCACCTTGCTAATATTTTAAGCAGCGCAGCATTTGCTGATGACCTCCTGTGCCCCACAAATACAATCCAAGACCTCAAAGTCCAAGCCCGTAAACTTACTCTGTATTCAGACTGGGCAGCACTAATCATATCTGGCAGCAAAACAAAGGCCACCGGTATCCTTCACAGTCACCCCCCAAAAGATAATAACGGGGTAACACCCTCCCAAGCCCTCAGGCATCACCTCCAAGGCAAAATAGACATCCAAGGACAGAAAGCTCAATTCCTACCATCTGATAAACCCTTTCTTTACCTCGGAGTTCAACTTACCATGGATTTGAATTGGAAGCACCAGATCCAGCGTATGACTTGTAACCTTAGGAAAAAGCTTGAAAACCTCAACTTCTCCCAGACCTCCCCCCGTCAAGCCAAAGACATGATTCGCATAGCTATAAGTCCTAGTCTTGCCTATGCCTTTGCAGTCACTCCATGCACCCCAGCAGACCTTATCATCTGGGACAAAATGATTGACAGAACCATTAAACATAAATACAACCTCTCAATCAGCACAGCAGCAGCAATGATACGAGAGGATGTGAACAACTTTGGACTAGGGCGCCCCTCAATTTGCGTTGAATACCACAGGCGCATGGCCTCCGCACTCACATCCAGCCTAGAGGACCCCTCAGCCAGACACCGCTCAGTTAGCCTTAATCTCCTCCACAATCAAATAGCACACCTCAAGGACCTGTCCGTGGACTTTCTTAACAATGGCGTAAAGACCAATATTCGCATAAAAAGACAACTGAATCACTGCATGCGAGCACGCCAGTTAATCAGCATCCACCTCAGTGAACTCCACCTAAGCAAGGAAGGGGAGAGCATGTTCCATGATGACCTGAAAATCACTACTAAAGCTCTGTCACTGCATAAACCACCCCCCCGCAGCCTCTCAAACCTCATCACATGTATAATACAACCACTCATGGGCCTTGGTATTAATGGAATACATGACCTCACATCCCCCTGCAAAACCATGGTTATCACAGTGGCTCAACTCCAGGCAAAATACTCCGGGGTGAACACCAAATGTAAAATGGCACTTAATAGACTGGCAGCCCTCATCAACCTTCCAGCCACCGAAGATCTTAACACTGCTATTGTCCAAAAAATCCTCACCTGCAAGAACACTGAAGCCAGAGTACATGCGGCCCACCGCCGCATCAACAACACCCACATAAGTGGCCTCATTGATACCCAACTCAATGAAGAGTTAAACCCCTCCGTCAGCACCCATGCTCAACCTCAAAGGAACAACAACCGACCAACACAAGTGGTGCCTACACCACAACCACCCTCCACTACGCACTACAGGCATGAGATTACTGGGCGTCGCCTCTTAAGGACACCCAATTCTCGTCAAACTCCTACAACAAGTCCCTCTAGTACAAACAGAGCACACCCAAACCATCCTGTGTCACAAAACACTAACCATTAAAATGCCAGCCACACAGCAAATCTGCCCCCTTACACAGGAGGTGATACCCACTATTGTGACTACCCCCATAGATAAGTCACCCAGTAGAAGAAGGCGCTCCCAGTGCAGATCCACCCATCACTCCCCCGCTCACACAGCTCACACCACCATTCCATCCAATGTCCTGCCTCCCACGCAAAATGTCAATTTAGAGACCTCTAATGCTGGAACCTCACCTCCTGACAGCGCTCCCACCATTCAGGCTAGCCAGCCTGGTCCACACAATGAAGATGGGCCTCCCAGCAAACGCACACGCTCAGCTAAGAAACAAGAATCCAGACATTCACAGCAGCACCTGAGCCAGAATACTCAGGGATCTAGTGTTAATCAACAAAATGACGTGCCTTCCATTCCCCATACCCACCCCAACACCCCAAGCAGCTCAAATACACAGAACAGTATCCAGAGTCATAACAGAAAGAGGAAAGCTTTGCTCCATGTAGAGGCAGAACTTCAGACCCTTACCATCTACCCTCTAGCTCCAAATCAGCAAGGAAACGATGTCTGGAGGTACAAAGAAAATTTGGTGAAAAAGCTGGCTCAAGAAGCCACAGCCAACCACGCCATTAACGCTGTCTACTATAATGACATTCACATCACACAGATAGACGCATGGAGAATTTACTCAGCCAAGAGAAAGGACATGACTAATGACCCCTCACCCCAACAGAAGCAATACCACACACACTACGGGCCCACGATAATAGAGAAGTGGGCCCTGCCTCTCTTCAAGAAAGCTAGCTTCCAACCAGCAAGCATCTGCACAGCTGCTCGCACAGACATTGAGTGCGCATGTTGCCAGATATGCAACTACCACGGAGGCCTGGGGCCTATCAACTCGGAGCCCCCCTTCCTTGACATGTATATCTGTGATGTGTGCGAACGTACCTACCACTGGAAATGCATGAGAGAACTCGAATGCTATAATGATGACCAAAGGCAAGAGGTCAACGTAGCTGAAGCCTGTGCCTGTCCCGCCTGTGCTAGCCTCAGCAACGAAAACAAAATTAACAGAGCATACAAGTCTAAGGAAGAAGTGCTTGAGGTTAGCTGGATACCATCATGGGAGCCAGAAGAAGCAAAAACAATCTGGCCAACCTTCCACCAGCGCATGCAAGAATTTGAAGTCTAGCAAAGCAAACCCAACCTCCTCCTACCCACAGCGGACCTAGCCCTCTCCGATCTAGAGAGACAAGGTTTCAACAAACTGGATGCAAATAACACCTGGAAACAGAAATTAGATACAGAACTTCGCAATAAAAATATTTTTGATGTATATCCCACAAATCCACAAAAAGAAATCAAAGCCACAGTCTCCTGCGAGTTCTGGGTCCAGGATATTGACCTTGTTAAACATCATCCTTAGCCACCCCCTAACCAGACTCCAACAAATACTGTAACCTTACTCCCCCTTCAACTGCCCCACCTACCCTCATCCTCCCAAAAATCTATAGATCAAGGGTGGCGTGTATCTACAATACGGATGGCAAATGCGTTGGGATGACGACCCCTGATCGCTTTCATGTCCTTGACAAAGCATTCCACAAAGCCAGAGCACTTGGCTTACACAGTAGTATCTGCCCTCCACCAGCAAGCTTTGCATCTGAACTAATAGGACTCCTACTAGTAGCCCGTAAGACTAAATTTGACAACAAATATCAGAGCAAAAGGATTAAAGACTCTGAGTCATTTTCATGGACACTTCCACCTTACATTCACAATGCCTTCCAAAATTGGACAGACGCCACCCAAGAGGAAATGGCCTCTACCTTGGAATATAACACTCAATACCTACACTGCTGGAGCTCTGATCCCCGTGACATTCTTTTTGGTGCCCATCACAATTCACTCTCATCCAGATCTTCGGGGATTTCCATCTGCCACCCCATCTATGACGATAAGGCCATGACACAAGTCCTGGGACATGCTATCTACTCTGCCATCCTCAATACAGAGGCTACAGCCACCTTCATGTTTCTGCCAGCAAGCGGTAACTTATTGAATCCAATGCTAACTCATCCCTACTCCTCACTCCTCACTGCTTACCCGCATCTTTGCTGCAAGCTTGGAATTATTCCAAAGCTTAAATTTACCTATGTGTACCTATGACAATCCCCAATCCTGGCCCACCCAGGAAATTGCATTGCTCTCCCTCAGAATACCTGGGACTTACAAATTATTGTAGTCTGGAATGCAGCTGCAAGAATCCATTTGAACAACCAGAGCCCTACCTGGCTCCAAGGTTTCGCCAACTTGATCCTTGAAGGATGTTCCAGAAGCCAAGTGGTTTATTAAAAATGTGAGGAATGACCCCATCTGTAATGCAAGGCACACTATTATGCCCGGAATAGGGAAATGTGAAAAGCTTCCTCTAGACAAGAAGCAAATTGCCAAGGTCCCCTATAAACCAGCCATAGACATAACTGCCCCTACGCCTTGTCAGTCCAATTCAAACCTCCACCTCAAAGTTGTAGATTGGAAGTCCTGGGCTTACACAGACAACAGCTGCCAGATCCAGGACGGCAAGACAGTTATTGGGGCAGGCGTGTACCATTTTATGATTGACTCAAAAAATCTAGTTGAACCCAATGGCGCTGGTGTTACCAACACCATAGGAAGAGCTGAGCTGGCTGCAATAGCGGCCGCACTCGCTCACGAACACACACACATAGCCACAGATAGCCTCAGCTCACTTCGCCAGCTCAGGAAGCAAATACTGTACCCAGAGAAGCACAGACATCATGTACAAGGATATGTTTTGAAGACAATAGCAAACCTTGCCCGCACCTCTCAAGGTCACATCTTTTTCCATAAGGTCAAATCCCACGCTGGAATAGCTGGGAATGATTACGCAGATAGAATAGCTTAATACCAGGCTAACCTCAAAGACAACAATATGACCGATACCGGTATTCCCAACGCTGGCCCAGGCGGCAACCCTTCTACAATACTGCTTGGCTGGCTGGAGAAGAGGCAAGACTGAATACACCTGAACCTCTTCCTCCCCCATTCCCAATCTGGTATACTTCCCAGACCTTAAGAATTCTTTGAAATCCCATTTACATGCTAAACACAGGCTTGGATATGCAGGCCGCAAGACAGGCTATTACACCTATTACCAGAGCTTGCTACCTCATGCAAATAAGGGCATTAGCAATGCCTTTTGGAACATGCCATGTGTCTCAACCTGTATCAAACGCACAATCTTCCATACCGCACAGGCACCCTCTACAACCAAAAACATGCAGTTCGCTTCAAAAGATCCACTAACCTTGTATGCCCCCTCCCATAATGTCATCATATGGATAGCGCCCTCCACATCCTCTCAGGTTGTCAATGCCCCACCATCCGTAACATGGTAACTGAGCGTCACAACATTGCTAGCAGATTGATCTTGAAAGTGGTCAGCGAAGGCTCTTATGGGTCAAACCTCTTACAAATGGATGTAGGCAGAGCAGCCCGTCTGGTTCAGCATGACCTGCACATCACTGAGGAAATCTCTAACCGCGTTATACCTCCCTACCTCTTTGACCCCAGCATTTCTGATCAAGCTAGGCGCACCTCCAGCCGCCCCGATGCTATCTTGGTCACTCCCTGCCCTGCTAACCCAAATAGACCACCTCCTCCCTCCTCACATCGGATACTCCGCAGTATGAGACGTAATGAGGTCAGAAAAAGCACAACTCCAGCCAGGCAACTTCATGAATTGAACGTCCAAAACCGCCATATCCACTGAATAGAAATCAAATACTGCAAAGATACGAGGCCTGGTGCCCAGCTAGAAGCCTAGAAGAACTTGTTTAACAATCACTGGGTGTTGGTGGTGGTCGACATGCCAGCTAAGACCCTGCACCTGCTTGACCTAGCACAAGTATTGGTAAGCACCGCTTTTTGAGCTTCTGAGTGTATCAGGACCAGCCATACTTCATGCTTTTTATTACACCTCCTTCTGCGATGCACACATGCAGAAGACACACAGCGTGGCCAAGGAAGTTGTGGCAGATTTGACCATTTGGTTGGATAAGCACGTCCCTCCCTTAAAAAAATGCGAGTTTTGAACAAGCAGCTCCACAACCCTGTAGGCTTATCTCAACAAGACAATGGGGTGGACTGTGGGGCAGTTGCCTTTGCCTACATGAAGGAGATCCACCGGTCCAAGTAAGGCAATGGTTAGAGTGCATCCGACTTGCAAATGTGGTTAAAGTGCCTTCAATTGCAATTGTCTTTCATGCAGAAGCAACACTGCAAGGGCTATTTTTGATTTTTGGGTAAGCAAATAAGGGGAGCTGCAGAGTGCCACAGCAAGCTTTTTAGGGGAGGGTGCTTGTATTTTGTACACAGGCTTGGCTTTGATTATTTTGTGATTTCTTTATTTCAATATTTTTCATAGCTAGTGGTTGCAGGAGCATCAGCTTCCCAAGGGGCTGGGGAATGGACACGCGCCATTAGGGAGGTTTTCTCTTTACTTGTGTCTGAGGTAAGACATGGTAACTAATAAAGCACCACATTTATGCTTTGCATGACGGTTGACAATAACACCAGGCAATTAGCTTGTATGGTTTTGTGCTGAAGTGTTCACTTAGATCCTCCCTGTCGCCTGTTAAGATGTTGGGGTTGCTGCCCAGCCGCCTGCTTACCCTACTGCAACTCCTGAGAGGGCCGGCTGCATTACCGTTGACACCCTTCGTGAGAAATGTCCCACCATCAACCTTGCAAAGGAAGACGTTGGCAAGCTGCTGGAGCTTCTAAATGTGACATTTCCCTTTGTCAAGCCTGTTTATAGCATTGGAAGAATGAGCCATAGCCTGTAAGCTTTCTCTGGACGGGATGCTGTGAGGCTGACAAACATACACTGGCAGGCTATCTGCTGTTCAAGTGCATCAAGTTTTTTTGTCTTGGGCATCAACACAGGCATCAACATTTGTACATTTCGTAACATGGCTATACGTGCAGCAACTCAACATTCTCACACCATAACTAGACTTAAAACCCGCAGCTCAAGGAATCCAAACAGGAACAACAAAGTGACTCTGCACATCATCTTAATTGGGGTGGCTGGCACCATTTACTATGAGTATACGATCACCTCTTATGAATCTGGGCCTTACCAAACAACAAGCTAAGTCACTAGCATCCAAGCTTAGGGACCGTGCCATTCAAAGATTAACCACTGTTATTAACACTAGACACTCTCTTTGTTTTCACGGGGGCTTCTGGGGGGGGTTGCTGGGTGCGCTGCGGCAGAAGACGGGAGAAGGAGAGTCCGGGCGTCCAGGAGCATGGTGAGCAACCCTCCAGATCCCCATTAGATCTGTTCCTGGCTCTCTCCTACGCTGGCTCAGGCTGTGTATAGTGTAGGTTTAGAGGGCCTTCTGGTGAGGCCTCTAGCTTTCCAGTTAGGGGACCTTCCCTTAATGCATGCGGCCTTTGGCCTGCGTAGGCTTTTCATTTCTTTTCTTTTTTTTGCCTATACCTCCAAAATATTCGCAGCATTATGCAAATGACATGGAGGGAGGAAAACAATTTCAATCTTCAGCAGCTGCCCAGACCCACCTGGCATGTGAAATGGATGCAAAAATTCAGGTCAATGGCGTGTGTATTGTCTTGGCAAGAAATGGACAAAATGGCTCATGCGTTTGTGCTAGCAGGGCTAGTTGGATGGCAGTTGTTGGCCTCCTACAAAATTGCAATCCTATTATTGCCTGTGCCTCTTTTGAATGTGGAACTCTTGCTGCCTGCCTGCCTGCCTGTGTGTGTTTGTGTGTGTGTGTGTGTGTGTGTGTGTGTGTGTGTGTGCGTGTGTGTCTCTGTGTGCGTGCGTCTTTTAGATGGTCCCAACTAAAAGTCAAAAGTGGAATCCAAGAATCATGGCCCCATATTTGAGCAAGTTTCTGCCTCTGTGTGCTCGCAGGTTGGAGGGGTGTCCCTTCAAGCCATTCCAAACTGTGTGTGGAATTAAGTTCAACTGCTTCCTACAGCTGGTAGGCAAAGATTGTGCTCTTGACTTCATCATTATTTATGGCCAATTGAACATGCCGACTGCAAATGCCAACTGCAAGGGAACGACTCGTATATCGGATGTAGCATGAGTGTGCAACCATGTTTTCTAACACGACTTGGAATCCTGTAATGACTTTGAGGTCCTGGTCTCGTAAGCCTGCCAAGTCTTTCCTTTGGGTGCTTGTTTTCCTGCTGAATGGACTTATTTAGTTCTGATCATGATGTTTGAAGGTAAATTTGTTGAAACCCCTATCTTTCCAGACCTCATTTTGCATGCCCTTTGTTCTTACGTGAACAAGCAAGCCTGCTTTTTCCAACTCTTTACATGAAGTAAAGAAGCAAATTCAAGAGAAGAGCTGCCTAAGGTTAGCTGGTTACCATCATGGGAGCCAGAAGAAGCAGAAATAATCTGACCAACCTTCCACCAGCGCATGCAAGAATTTGAAGCCTAGCAGAGCAAACCCAACCTCCTCCTACCCACAGCGGACCTAGCCCTCTCCAATCTACAGAGACAAGGATTCAACAAACCGGACACAAGCAACACCTGGAAACAGAAATTAGACACAGAACTTCGCAACAACATTATTTTTCATATACATCCCACAAATCCACAAATAGATATTAAACCCACAGGCTCATGCAAGTTTTAGGTCCAGGATATTGACCTTGTCAAACATATCCCCAAGCCATCCCCTAACCAGACTCCAACAGGTACTGCAATCCATACTCCCCCTTCAACTACCCCACCAACCCTTACCCTCCCAGAATCTACAGATCAAGGTTGGCGTGCATCTACAATGCGGACGGCAAATGCGTTGGAATGATGACCCCTGATCGCTTTGACATCCTCCACAAAGCATTCCCACAAGGCCAAAGCACTTGACGTACACAGTAGTATCTGCCCCCCACCAGCAAGCTTTGCATCTGAATTAATGGGACTCATAGCCCGCAAGACTAAATTGGAGAGCAAATATCAAAGCAAGGATTAAAGACTCCTTTTCACGGACGCTTCCACCCTACATTCACAATGCCTTCCAAAATTGGATACATGCCACCCAAGAGAAAATGGCCTCTCCCCTGGACTATAACACTCATTACCTACGCTACCAGAGCTCTGACCCCCATGACATTCTTTTTGGCGCCCATCACAATTCACTCTCATCCAAATATTCGGGAATTTCCATTTGCCACCCCATCTATGACGAGAAGGCCATGACACTAGCCCTACGACATGCTATCTACTCTGCCATCCTCAATACAGAGGCTACAGCCACCTTCATGTTTCTACCAGCAAGGGGTCAGCTGATGACCAATCCCTACTCCAAACTCCTCACTGCCTACCCGCATCTTTGCTGCAAACTTGGGACCATTCCAAAAACAAACTTACATAGTATGTTCAAGTTGAACGTCCAAACCCTTAACCACTTAATAGCAATCAAATACTGCGAAGATACGAGGCCTGGTGCCCAGCTAGAAGCCTCACAGCAACAACACAGTGAACTGTCCAAACAACTTCAAGGCGCTGAGATCACTCTCCACACAATCCTTCTGGGTGTGGGTGGGACTACCTATACTGCCCATACCCTGGATCATAAAAAACAGTGATTGACCCGCAAAGCTGTACCAAGCTTGCACGAAAGCTCCATGCCAACTCTGTGCAATACGCGCAAAAACTTACCTCTACCAGGCGTGCCATTGAAATCAAAAATAATCAACATAACTCTGGTGCCCTGGGGCTGCATGCTGCCAGGAACCCACCAGACCCACACTAGCTTCCCTCTTACCCTCTGGTGAGGGAGACTCACGGCTCTTTGAGCCAATGTGTCTCCTTTTCCTTAATTGATATAGGGAGTGTCCTCACTGCCTACGTAGTTTTTTTCTGTTCTTTTCTATCCCCCAACCTCGTTCATTTTGCAACACGGATCCTCAACTAGTGTTGCATTCAAAGTAAGGAGATATGATTGACTTGTACCATGCCCTCTGGCTAAAAACTACTTTCCATGCTCAGAGCTACATCTGTACCTTCAGAACAAGTAAAAAAGGAAAAATGAAGCTAAAAACAACACTTTGATCAGCCCTATAATTATTTTCGATCGAGACACGATTGAAATCAACAGAAGCCTATTGAAAGAAAACCTGATTGATTTCAATCAGGTTGTGATTGAAATGGATATGATCTCTTGGCTGTGTAAGAATTCAATTAATTCAAATCAGGCTCGATTGAACAACCAATTGAAATGACCCTGATTGAAATAAATCGGGTTCAATCAGCATCAACCAGCCTGTCATTTTCCTGACGTGCTTTAAAACAACATGCTTTTCACGACCAGGTCCTGGAGCCGGGTGCCTTTAGTAACCATCCTGGTCCCCACTTGCACTTTCAAAACTGTAGCCTTGTGGTCAAGGAGGCTCACGGCTCTTCTGTAAAGAGGTCCCTCTGCCTGTGTAGTTTTTTTTATAGTATTTATTCTTACTCTTCCCTCCTCTCACTTCTGCGCACATCCCAGAACAGAGAATAGAAGGTTACACGGCCAGGTCCTGGAGCTGGGTGCTTCTAGCAATCCCCCACATCCCCACTAGCCCTTTTTGTTCCTGCTTTGCAGTGGAGGGGACTTGTGGCTCTTTTGAGCCAATGAGTCTCCTCTTCCTCAATCGATGTCACACAGCAGGAAAAAGTTTCCCCTTTGCCTATGCAGTTTTATTTTCCAGAGAATTAGGTAGCCTTTGAAGAGACAACAGACAAGGCTTGGACAAAGCTCAGTACATGCAAACAGTTGCACAAACTTAAGTTGATGTGGGCTGGACAGATGGAACCCATAGGGCCCGCTAGAACACTTTGACCCTTTACCTTTCATGTGCATGGACCTCATCCATGTCAGCCCCTGTTGTAACACATTCCATGCGTGCTGGTCTCACGCAGACAAATCAGTGCCCTCACTGCCTCTGCAGCTTTCCACATTTTCTGGAGTCTGACATTTTCTGCATCCTGATGGAGTGCGAGTGGATACACTTTTCATGCTTGAAAGAAAGAAAAGAAAAACTACGTAAGCAGTGAGAACACCCTACATCAATTAAGGAAAAGGAGACACATTGGCTCAAAGAGCCGTGAGTCTCCCTCCCCAGAGGGTAAGAGTGAAGCTAGTGTGGGCCTGGTGGTTTTTTGGAAGCATGCGGCCCCAGAGCACCAGAACGAGTGCTTTTGTCAATGGCACGTCTGGTGGAGGTAAGCCTTTGCGCATATTGCACAAAGTGGGCATGGAGCTTTCGTACAAGCTTGGTAGCCCTTTGCGGGTCAATCCCTAGTCTTTTTTCGGTTGATCCAGGATATGGGCAGTGTAGATAGTCCCACACACACCTTGAAGGATTGTGTGAAGAGTGGACTCAGCACCTTGAAGTTGTCACACAGTTCACTACGTTGCTGCTGTGAGGCTTCTAGCTGGGCACCAGGCCTCGTATCTTCGCAGTATTTGATTTCTATTAAGTGGATATGGCGGTTTTGGATGTTCAAATTATGAAGTTGCCTGGCTGGAGTTGTGCTGCTTCTTAGAAAAAAAAGGAAAGAAAAGAAAAGATAAGTCTGCGCAGGCCAAAGGCCACGTGCATTAAGGGAAGGTCCCCAGAGATCTGAAACACTCGCAAGAAAACTCCATGCCCATTCTGTACAATTTGCGCACAAACTTACCTCTACCAGACGTGCCATTGAAAATAAAAAAGCACTCATCATAGCACTGGTGCCCTGGAGCAGCGTGCTGCCAGAAACCCACCTGATCCACATTAACTCTCCTCTCATCTTCTGGTGAGGGAGACTCAAGGCTCTTTGAGCCAATGTGCCTCTCTTTCCTTAATTGATGTGGGGAGAGTTTTCTCTGCCTAGTTTTTTCTTTCTCTTAAGGGAAGGTCCCCTAACTGGAAAGTAAGAGGCCTCACCAGAAGACCCTCTAAACCTACACTAGACACAGCTAGCCTAGAAGAGAGCCAAAAACAGATCTAATGGAGATCTGGAGGGTTGCTCGCCATGCTCCTGGACGCCCGGACTCTCCTTCTCCCGTCTTCTGCCGCAGCGCACCCAGAAACCCCCCCCAGAAGCCCCCATGAAAACAAAGAGCGTGTCTAGTGTTAATGACAGTGGTTAATCTTTGAATGACATGGTCCCAAAGCTTGGATGCTAGTGATTTAGCTTTTTGTTTGGTAAGGCCCACGTTCATAAGAGGCCCTCGCATCGGGTGTGATTGTATACTCATTGTAAATGGTGCCAGCCACCCCAATTAAGATGATGTGCAGAGTCACTTTGTTATTCCTGTTTGGATTCCTTGAGCTCCGGGTTTTCAGTATAGGTATGGTGTGAGAATGTTGGGTTGCTGCACATTTGAAAGTGATGAAAGGATTCTTGTCAGGGCAGAATTTCAGTTAAACAAGGTGGATGTCCCTGTCCTGAGGAGGGATCTTGGAAGGATCAAGGTGAGCTTGTCTGCCTGGAATAGGGTGCACAAAGAGAGCATCAGGGCGGCTTTTGGTGCCGTGCAGGGGAGCCAGTACCATTAGGCAAAATCCAGTCTGGAATAGCTCTTGTCTTCAGGGACTTGTATGCCCTGATCCAGGAGTCTCTCATTACTGCAGCCATCCATACCAATAAGGGATGAGCCATACCGGCCTTTACTGAGGGCTTTCATACAGAGACCAAGGGCTTCATGGTGTCTGTTGGTGTGCATCCCGCTCATTGTTGAGTCTGTACACCTGAGGAGTATGTGATTAATGTGGTGCATATCATCGCAAAGAGGGCATCTTCCATAACTGGAAGAAAAGTTGAAAGTGAAGGCATGTCTCTGTGTGTACAGTGTATCTGTTCGGTACTTCATTATATTTATTTGCTGTTTCAGAGTAATCTCTGGGTTTTTGCCAGAAGGAGTTGCTGATCTCCTTCTTAGCAAGTTGAGAGATTGGGTTGTGTGCTTCAGTGCTTGCAGCGGTGGTGGGTGGTATGGTATCACCAAGTTTCTGCCATCTCTGGTATCGGTAGCCAGAGATGTCAGCAGAGCCAAGCTTGTATTTCTTGTGCATGTGTGCTTTAAGTTTGTCGTTCAGGTTGGTGAGGTAGTGGATTGAGAAAGTGTGGGAGCGGTGCATGCCATCATTCTGTGCGCGAGAGGTCTTCAAAGAGAGCCAATAAACATTGTGGAAGAGGTCCCGGGCATCTGGAAGTGCAATGTCTATGGTGTCTGAGAGAGCTGTGGTGCAAGCGCAGGTCAGCCCCCTCATTGCCTACAATGCCAGAGTTGGCTTTGTAGAAATGAATAGGATGAGGGGAGTGCTCTCAGAGGCTAATATGATTAATATTGCATGAATGAGCTCTGCATGTAGGTGATACCTCATGCGCATCGGATTGAGAGTTTCTTTGGACATCTGGGAAAGGCAGGATGCACTATCCGTGGCATTACAGGTTTGCTCTTGTTGGAGTGCCACAAGAATGACCACAAGTTCTGCTCTGGTGATTGTATTAGTAGGCCCATGGCCATTGTGTTTGACGTGAAGCTGCAAGTGCTGGGAGGTTGGACTAGTTTCCCTTCCCGGTTTGTAAACACCTGAACCAGAAAGTGGTGCCACCAGCCCCAGTGGGGAGTCATCATCTTTGTGTTAATTACACTGCCATCAGTGTAGGTGATTTCTCTCCTGTCCTTGATGTTGAGTGTGAACATTTTTTTGTAGTTGGCAGGGATGAAAGCTGCCTTAGCCTGAGGGCACTTGTGTGAACAGTTATGTGTGTCAGGGGGAAGTGATTGCAATTTCTTTTTGCAGGTGTTTGATGTTAGGTGTTGGTGGGTACACAGTGGCATGGCAGGATTAGGACTATCATACTACACAAGTTTGGAAGGGAAACGCCAGAAGTTTGGCTTGGTATAGGCAACATTTTGCTTGAGCTAAGCTGCACTATCCACATTATGTTCTGGAGGCTCTCTTCGTGCTTGCAGATGTACATGAGTCCGTGCCTGTGGGAGGCACGTCTTGAGACACTGAACGAGCCAGCACAGCACAGGGGCGAAGGGGGTGCAGGCACGGGCCCCTGTTGGCATCAGAGCAGGGCACACACGCAAGGACTCTCTGGGACCAGAAGGAGAAGAAGCAAATACACAACGTTAAGAGGTGGTGTTGAAAAACACCGTTTGTTTTTTGTTGCTGATGTCGCTCTCCCCTCCCCCAGCAGCAGGCCGACAGTAGCGCCACCATGGTCCGCACCACGCAGCACTGCTCAGGCGCTGGTGAACTTGGTGACAGACTTGGTGCCCTCGGACACGGCGTGCTTGGCCAGCTCGCCTGGCAGCACCAGACGCACCGCGGTCTGGATCTCGCGGCTGGTCACGGTGGGCTTCTTGTTGTAGCGGGCCAGGCGGGAGGCCTCCGTGCCGATCTTGTCGAAGATGTCGTTGACGAAAGAGTTGAGGATGGAGATAGCCTTGGAGGAGATGCCGGTGTCCGGGTGCACCTGCTTCAGCACCTTGTAGATGTACAACTTGTAGCTCTCCACCTTGGCCACCTTCTTCTTCTTCTTGCCGTCGGGCCCGGCCTTGGCAGGGGCGGCCTTCTTGGCGGGAGCCTTCTCAGCGGCCTTAGGTGCCATGATTGAACGATTACTGCGTCAGTCGATGTGAAAAATCTTCAGTGTTCACTAGCAGCGAGAGCATGGTTGATATACGGCGTGGCACTCCCACGCTCAGCAGGACGAGTGTGGGGCATTCAACGCTGGAGTAGTGGTCCTGCTGATCCGGCCTGCATTGACAGCTTCTTACAAGAAAATCCAGGACAATCTCATCAAACAGACTTACTCGACTATCTGCATTCAACTCGCTCAGCTAGTTTCAGCAAAGACAGCTATGGCAGGCAAGACAGGCAGCGCAGGGCGCGGCAAGGGCTCCTCCGGCAAGAAGGCTGTGTCCCGGTCCGCCAAGGCTGGGCTGTCCTTCCCCGTGGGCCGTATCGCGCGCTATCTGAAGAAGGGCAAGTACGCGGAGCGCATTGGCGCGGGTGCGCCCGTGTACCTGGCTGCGGTGCTGGAGTACCTGTGCGCCGAGGTGCTGGAGCTGGCTGGCAACGCTGCCAAGGACAACAAGAAGAACCGCATCGTGCCCCGCCATATCCAGCTGGCCGTCCGCAACGACGAGGAGCTGTCCAAGCTGCTGGGCGGCGTCACCATCTCCTCGGGCGGTGTGCTGCCTAACGTGCACTCCATGCTCCTGCCCAAGAAGACCGCCAAGAAGGAGAGCGCCTCCGCCTGAGCCTTGTGGGGCCCCTTCTACTTGAGTGTGGAGGATGGCTGGCTACCCTGTGTGGCCCTGGTCATCCAGCTTGCAGCTTCAAGGCAAACAAACGGTGTTTTTCAACACCACCGCAAGCCGTTGACCGTGCTTTGACTTTCTTCTTTGTGAAACACACACACACGCCATACTGTGAGAGGCTCAGAGCAAGAGAGAGAAACGCGTTGGCAGTGTAACATCTTCCACATCAATCAAGGGTTACAAGGGAAAAAAGGCCTCAGTCAAGACATTTGACTGCTAGCCTGTTCATAAAAACACATGAGGTGATGAAGAGAAAGGAAGTTTGTTATCCTGGTTTAGAAAAATATCGACATCCTGGGAATTCACATGGTGAGTGGTGTCAAGATAGGGCATCCTGTGGGAGACGTGGAGGTGTACAAAACCCCTTGTACAAAAGAAGAAAATTGCTTGAAAAGTGAGGCATACTCTTGATGGAGAGAGCAGACCTGGGGATTGGAGCATCTGAACACATCAATCAAGGAAAGAGGATAACTGCCAACTACAGGTCTTCAGGTGTCTTTTACCAGATGGGTTCACGATTTGACCAGAGATGTATTCAAGTTGTTGTTCAATTTAAGTTAAATATGGAGGACTGCATACATGGAATTTCAAACATCAGCCCAGGGGGTAACCTGGGTGCTTGAAAAACTGATACAGCCTGTATCCTAAGGTTAAAGAGCCAACAGAAGGCCTCCAGTCAAAACAATTGACTACTGGCCTGCTCGAAAAAAGAAAGGATTTCATGAAGGAACGAATACAGTTCATGTGCTCTAAGGGCTGCTCCACAGGCTTCTGCGTGGTCAGCAGCTGCTAGCAGCTAGTTAAGGTTTACAAGGTTCACAGGGAGCAGCTAGTTAAGCTAGTCTGCCAGAATGCAAACTTTAGTTGTGCTCAGCAGACAGCTGCTGGGCATGGCTTTCCTTGGTTGGAAGGCTGACAGTGCTGACCCTGCTTGTTGAAGGTTTGGAACTAAAGTCTTTCAGCTATCATCCTGCTTTCTTTTCTCGTTGCTGGACCTGTCTTCTTTCTCTGTCTGCCGTGCTTCTCTCAGTCTGAACTTCGTGGTGGGGAGGTCATACGGTCTGTGCACCAATGTGGCCCCCTTTCCTTAATTGATGTAGGGAGTGTTCACTGCCTCCATAGTTTTTCTTTTCTTTTTTCTTAGGTTGTTTTCAATCTACCACTCTAGTAGAAGACAAGTAGGGATCCGTCTGGGAAGAGGCACTGGAGAGTAAAAGGGTCACAAGGGGTAAAGGCCTCAGTCAAGACGTTTGACTGCTGGCCTGTTCATAAATGCACATGATATCATGAAGGAAAGAAGGCAGTTTGTTGTCATCCTGGTTTAGAAAACACTCATATCCTGGGAATTCACATGGTGAATGGTACCTAGACAGTGCATCCTGTGGGAGATATGAAAATGTAGAAAAGAGAAGTGTTGCTCAAAAAGTGGGGCATACTTTTGGCGGAGAAAGCAGACCTGGTGATTGGAGAGCACATGCTTTTCACCATGTGTTTCATCAGAATCACAACAAACTTCCTTTTTTTCTTCATGACCTCATGTGTATTTATGAACAGGCTAGCAGTCAAACGTCTTGACTGAGGCCTTTTTTCCCTTGTAACCCTTGTAACCCTTTCATCAGAATCACACATGTCTCTTCAGATGTTCCAATCCCCAGGTCTGCTCTCTAGTCAAAAGCATGCCTCTCTTTTTGAGCACAAAACTTCTCTTTTCTACTATCTCCCACAGGATGCCCTGTCTAGGCACCATTCACCATGTGAATCCCCAGGATATCAATATTTTTCTAAACCAGGACAAAGAAAAGAAAAAGAAAAAGCTATGTAGGCAGAGAAAACTCTCCCTACATCAATTGAGGAAAGAGAGACACGTTGGCTCAAAGAGCCGTGAGTCTCCCTTACCAGAAGATGAGAGGGGAGTTAGTGTGGGTCAGGTGGGTTTCTGGCAGCACGCTGCTCCAGGGCACCAGTGTTATGTTGAGTGTTTTTATCTTCAATGGCATGTCTGGTAGAGGTAAGTTTGTGCGCAAATTGTACAGAATGGGCATGGAGTTTTCTTGCAAGTGTTTCAGATCTTTGTGAGTGAATCCCTAATTTTTTGAATTGATGTTATGGGCATTGTAGATAGTCCCACCCACACCTAGGAGGATAGGGTGGATAGTAATCTCTGTACCTTCAAGGTACAAGTTGGAGTTGTTTGCACAGTTCACTGTGTTGTTGCTGTGAGGCTTCTAGCTGGGCACCAGGCCTCGTATCTTCACAGTACTTGATTTCTATTAAGTGAATATTGCGGGCTGGAGTTGTGCTACTCCCCATACTGCGCAGTACCCGGTTTGAGGGTGGAGTAGGTGGTCTGTTTGGGTTGGTTAGATGAGGAGTAACCAAGATTGCATCAGGGCGGCTGGAGTTGCGTCTGGTTTGCATAGGAATCATGGGTTTGGAGATGTAGGAAGGTACAGCACGATTAGGGATTTGCTCAGGGACTTGCAGGTCATGCTGGGCCAAACGGTTTTTGTTGCCTGCATCCAACTGTACAAGATTGGCCCCATAAGAGCCTTCACGGACCAGTTTCAAAATCATCCTGCAAGCAATATTGTGACGCTCAGTTACCATGTTACGCATGACGGGACATTGGCAGCCAGATAGGATGTGGAGAGCGCTATCCATGTGATGGCAATCAGGTAGGGGACATGTCAGGCTAGTGGATATTTTATATCGGATCGCATGTTTCTGATTGTAGAGGGTGCCTGTGCAGTATTGGAAGACAGTGCGTTTCATTCGAGTTGAGAGGCCGGGCATGTTCCAAAAGGCATTGCTAATTTTCTTGCTTACTTGAGGTAGCAAGCTCTGGTAGTAAGTGTAGTAGCCTGTCTTCCTGTCAGCATAGCCCAGCTTGTGTTTAGCATGCATATGGGATTTCAAAGCATTTTTAAGGTCTGGGAGGTAGCTCAGACGAGGAGAAGAAGGGTGGGATTGAGGAGGCCTAGGACTTGCCTCTTCACTAGCCAGCCAGATTGTATTGTGGAAGGGATTTCCTCCTGGGCCAGCGCTAGGGAGTCCAGTATCAGTTAGGTTGCCATCTTTGAGGGAGGCCTGGTATTTAGCAACCTCATCTGCGCATTCATTCCCAGCTATTCCAGCATGAGACTTGACCTTGTAGAAAAAGATGTGATCTTGAGAGGCTCGGGCAAGGTTTGAAATCTTCTTCAAAACATCTCCTTGCACGTGATGTCTATGCTTTTCTGGATACAGGATTTGCTTTTTGAGTTGATGAAGTGAGCTAAGGCTGTCTGTGGCAATGTGTGTGTAATCGTGAGTGAGCGCAGCAGCAATGGCAGCGAGCTCAGCTCTTCCTATGGTATTGGTGATTCCGGCGCCATTAGGTTCAACTAATTTTTGTGAATCAGTCAGGGGGTGGTACACACCTGCCCCTATAACTGTCTTGCCGTTCTGGACCTGGCAACTGCCGTCTGTGTAGGTCCAAGATCTCCAATCTGCAACTTTAAACTGGAGGTTGGGATGGGACTGACAAGGAGCATTAACAGTAATGTCTGGGGCGGATCTTTTGGGGCCCTTGGAAATCTGTTTCATGTCTAGGGGGAGCTGTTCACATTTTCTGATCCCGGGCATCACTTTATGTCTTGTATTCTGGATGGGGTGGTTACTAACATTTCTAATGCATTTTTCCATTCTGATGGCTTTGGCTAGATCCTGAAGCCAGTTACAGTTCTGGTTATTCAAGTGGACTCTTGCAGCCGTATTCCAGACTGCGATAATTTGTAGATCCCAGGTATGCTTGGGTAGGGCAGTTTCCTGGCAGACCCAGGATTGGGGTTTGTCATAGGTAAGCTTGTTTTTTGGAATGGTCCCGAGCTTGTAGCAAATGTGTGGGTAGGCATTGAGGAGTTGTGAGTAGGGGTTGGTTATCATATGCCTGCAACTTGCTGGCAGAAGCATGAAGGTGGCTGTAGCCTCCGTGTTAAGGATGGCAGAGTAGATAGCATGTCGTAGTGTTAGTTTCATGGACTTCTCATCATAGATGGGGTGGCAGATAGACATCCCGGAAAATCTCGAGGAGAGAGAATTGTAGTGGGCACCAAACAGAATGTCGCGGGGATCAGAACTCCAGTAGTGATGGTAGTGAGCGTTATAGTCCAGGGGAGAAGCCATTTTCTCTTGGGTGACATGTGCCCATTTTTGGAAGGCAGAGTGAATATGAGGTGGGAGGGTCCGTGAGAAGGAATCTTTAATCTTTTTGATTTGATATTTGTCCTCCAATTTGGTCTTGCGGACTAGGAGCCCCAGAATCTCAGATGCGAAGCTTGCTGGTGGGGGGCAGATGTTATCATGCAGACCTTCTGCTTTGGACCTGTGGAAAGCTGTGAAAAGGACGTCAAAGCGTTGAGGGGTTATCATCCCAACGCATTTGCCATCTGTATTGTAGACGCAGGCCACTCTTGAATTGTAGATATCAGGGAGGGTGAGGGTAGGTGGGATAGATGGTGTGGGGCTTTCAGGTGTTTCTGTTGGGGGATGATTTGAAGAGGGTTCAGGATTGTGTTTGACAAGATCTATTTCTTGGACCTAGAACTCACAAGTGCCAGTGGGTTTGATGTCCGTTTGCGGATTGGTAGGGTGTATGTCAAAGATGATTTTGTTGCGAAGTTCTATGTCTAATTTTTGACTCCAGGTGCTATTTGTATCAGATTTGTTGAACCCTTGCCTCTCTAAACTGAAGAGGGCAGAGTCTGCTGTGGGTAGGAGAAGGTTGGGTTTGCTTAGCTGAGATTCAAACTCCTGTATGCGCTGGTTGAAGATGGGCCAGCTGGTTTTTAATCCTTCTGGCTCCCATGATGATAACCAACAAACCCTAATCAGGTCTTCTTTAGACTTATGTGCTCTATTAATTTTGTCTTCGTTGCTGAGGCTAGTACAGGCGGGACAGGCCCAGGCTTCAGCTGCGCTGACCTCTTGCCTTTGGTCATCGTTATAGCATCCAAGTTCTCTCATGCATTTCCAGTGGTAGGTACGTTCGCACACATCACAGATGTACATGTCAAGGAAGGGGGGCTCCGAGTTGATAGGCCCCAGGCCTCCGTGGTAGTTGCATATCTGGCAACATGCGCACTCAATGTCTGTGCGAACAGCTGTGCAGATGCTTGCTGGTTGGAAGCTAGCTTTCTTGAAGAGAGGCAGGGCCCACTTCTCTATTATCATGGGCTCGTAGTGTGTGTGGTATTGCTTCTGTTGGGGTGAGGGGTCATTGGTCATGTCCTTTCTCTTGGCTGAGTAAATTCTCCATGCGTCTATCTGTGTGATGTGAATGTCATTATGGTAGACAGCGTTAATGGCGTAATTGGCTGTGGCTTCTTGAGCCAGCTTTTTCACCAAATTTTCTTTGTACCTCCAGGCATGGTTTCCTTGCCGATTTGGAGCTAGAGGGTAGATGGTAAGGGTCTGAAGTTCTGCCTCTACATGGAGCAAAGCTTTCCTCTTTCTGTTATGACTCTGGATACTGTTCTGTGTATTTGAGCTGCTTGGGGTGTTGGGGTGGGTATGGGGAATGGAAGGCACGTCATTTTGTTGATGGAAACTAGATCCCTGAGTGTTCTGGCTCAAGTGTTGCTGTGAATGTCTGGATTCTTGTTTCTTAGCTGAGCGTGTGCGTTTGCTGGGAGGCCCATTTCCAGGGTTTTCACTGTGTGGACCAGGCTGACTAGCCTGAATGGTGGGAGCGTTGTCAGGAGGTGAGGTTCCAGCATTATTGGTCTCTAAATTGACATTTTGCGTGGGAGGCAGGACATTGGATGGAATGGTGGTGTGAGCTGGGTGAGCGGGGGAGTGATGGGTGGATCTGCACTGGGAGTGCCTTCTTTTACTGGGTGACATATCTATGGGGGTAGTCACAATAGTGGGTATCACCTCCTGTGTAAGGGGGCAGATTTGCTGTGTGGCTGGCATATTAATGGTTAGTGTTTTGTGACACAGGATGGGTTGGGTGTGCTCTGTTTGTACTAGAGGGACTTGTTGTAGGAGTTTGACGAGAATTGGGTGTCCTTAAGAGGCGACGCCCAGTAATCTCATGCCTGTAGTGCGTAGTGGAGGGTGGTTTTGGTGTAGGCACCACTTGTGTTGGTCGGTTGTTGTTCCTTTGAGGTTGAGCATGGGTGCTGACGGAGGGGTTTAACTCTTCATTGAGTTGGGTATCAATGAGGCCACTTATGTGGGTGTTGTTGATGCGGCGGTGGGCCGCATGTACTCTGGCTTCAGTGTTCTTGCAGGTGAGGATTTTTTGGACAATAGCAGTGTTAAGATCTTCGGTGGCTGGAAGGTTGATGAGGGCTGCCAGTCTATTAAGTGCCATTTTACATTTGGTGTTCACCCCGAAGTATTTTGCCTGGAGTTGAGCCACTGTGATAACCATGGTTTTGCAGGGGGATGTGAGGTCATATATTCCATTAATACCAAGGCCCATGAGTGGTTGTATTATACATGTGATGAGGTTTGAGAGGCTGCGGGGGGGTGGTTTATGCAGTGACAGAGCTTTAGTAGTGATTTTCAGGTCATCATGGAACATGTTCTCCCCTTCCTTGCTTAGGTGGAGTTCACTGAGGTGGATGCTGATTAACTGGCGTGCTCGCATGCAGTGATTCAGTTGTCTTTTTATGCGAATGTTGGTCTTTACGCCATTGTTAAGAAAGTCCACGGACAGGTCCTTGAGGTGTGCTATTTGATTGTGGAGGAGATTAAGGCTAACTGAGCGGTGTCTGGCTGAGGGGTCCTCTAGGCTGGATGTGAGTGCGGAGGCCATGCGCCTGTGGTATTCAACGCAAATTGAGGGGCGCCCTAGTCCAAAGTTGTTCACATCCTCTCGTATCATTGCTGCTGCTGTGCTGATTGAGAGGTTGTATTTATGTTTAATGGTTCTGTCAATCATTTTGTCCCAGATGATAAGGTCTGCTGGGGTGCATGGAGTGACTGCAAAGGCATAGGCAAGACTAGGACTTATAGCTATGCGAATCATGTCTTTGGCTTGACGGGGGGAGGTCTGGGAGAAGTTGAGGTTTTCAAGCTTTTTCCTAAGGTTACAAGTCATACGCTGGATCTGGTGCTTCCAATTCAAATCCATGGTAAGTTGAACTCCGAGGTAAAGAAAGGGTTTATCAGATGGTAGGAATTGAGCTTTCTGTCCTTGGATGTCTATTTTGCCTTGGAGGTGATGCCTGAGGGCTTGGGAGGGTGTTACCCCGTTATTATCTTTTGGGGGGTGACTGTGAAGGATACCGGTGGCCTTTGTTTTGCTGCCAGATATGATTAGTGCTGCCCAGTCTGAATACAGAGTAAGTTTACGGGCTTGGACTTTGAGGTCTTGGATTGTATTTGTGGGGCACAGGAGGTCATCAGCAAATGCCGCGCTGCTTAAAATATTAGCAAGGTGGGTGTCCATAGCGTTTTGGTTTGGGATGCAGCTGTGTTGGTATCCACGGCCCCCTACGTGGAGCCATCGAAGGAGTGGTTCCATGTAGAGCAAGAAGAGAAAGGGAGATAGTGTATCACCTTGGATTGTCCCCCTCTCAACAGGTATTTGTTTGGTGCTTCCTCCTGAGGGTAGCCTGACTTGAGTGGTAGCATTTTCATAAAGGTTTTTGACTGTGTCAATGGCATCAGTAGGGAAGCCCAAGTCATACATGATCCAAAGCATCCGGTCATGATCAGTGGTATTAAAAGCTGAAGTGAAATCTATGATGAGGGCATAAACTTCTTTACTAAAAGCTTTAGCATCCTCAAGCCCCATGATGACATTCTGGAGCTGGTGGATTGTGTCCTTTTGGTTATGGAACCCAGCTTGAGTGGAGCTCAGTAGGGAGTGTGCTTCTGCGTACTCGTAAGTGTATTAGTGACCATGCGAGTCCACAGTTTGTAGAGTGTATTGGCGAGCCCAATGGGTCTGTAGGATGAGATTTCTGTCTCTTCCCCTTTATTTTTGTCAATCAGGATAGTATCGCTAGTTTTCCATGACACTGGGGTAAGGCGGGTTGCCCACATGATGATGAAAAGTTTGTGGATGCATTCTTGGATGTCATGCGGGAGCATTCTCAGAATCTCGTTCACTATGCCATCAGGGCCTGGTGATTTGTTATTGCTGAGTGATTTAATGCATTCATTGAATGTACTTTTATCAAGGATCTTGTAATGAAGCCAGTCTCTTTGCTGTTTTCCTTCTTGTTCCTCTTTTGTAATTTGAGCCTCAAATTACTCTGAGATTGGAGTGTGAAGGGGTCCGGTACAGGTTCTGTCTTTCCAGCCTGTTCCCAGGGGTAGTTGCGAGGTGCTTCCTCTGGTAGGTATTTTCCATTTTTGATGTTTATGGCGCTCATGGCTTCTGTGTAGTATTTTTCAATAATCTGGGTCTGCCTTTTTGGTTTATTCTCAATTGTGCTAGTCCCAGGGTCACGAAGGGCTTGTAAGCCTGCTCTAGGCTGTGCACCTTTATCTCTGAAGATTTCTCTGTGTGCTTGTTTGGGATTTTTGTTGATCATTTTGTTCAGTTGTTTACGGGCAATGTTGTTGCTTTCCTTATTCCTTGCTTCATCTATGTATTTCATGGCTCCCTTTGTGCTACTAGAAATAATCTCAATTTGCTGGAGGAGGGTGAGGTCAAAGTCTATGTGTTCTAGCCCTATGATGGCATTGCATAAGGTTTGGTTCTCCTTGTTTTGTTCCATAATGGTTTTGGCGCTGTCGGCCTCGGGCTGGGTACTAATAGGAGGCTTCAGTTGGGACTGTATAAACTTAGCAATTCCGAGCTTTTTGCGTAGGGCACGCCGCTTATTGCTGATGGGCCTTGGATTGTAATGATTGTGGTCAGAGGAGACTATTTTTGTGCTACACGGTTTGAGTGCTACTTGAGAGCATGTGTGCATTAAGTTGGCAACACCTTTGGCTAGGTCTTCAACTACCTCGGCAGCAGGTTTGTTGCCGAGTATGTCCAATCTTGCAGTCTTCTTGGCTGATGCTCCATTTAAATTTTGTATGAAGGTTGTGGCTTCCTCATGGGCAGGGTTTAAGAGATGTAGGATTTCTTCTAGCTCCTGGATTATTCCATGAGTAGGGTCTTGCAGGGATTGTATGAAAGCAGCCCGATCCGAGTCACTTACAGGGCGATTAAGGACCTTTTGTGGGCACTCTTTGGGGGGTGCAGGGGTTGAGAGAACAGGAATTTGGATTTTAAAAATGTTGGTAGGTATGCTTACCACGAGGGGGACGTGGTCGCTGAGGGATCCTAGCTCTGGGGTATGGCAGGGATTGCATAAGTGGGCAAGTTCAGAAGGGAGGACAATATCATCTATTCGGCTGAACGTGTATTCAGTGCAGTTGTTGTCAATCTTGCGGGTTGCTTGGCAATGGGTCCATGGTCTGGTGGCTTCCTCTCTGCATGGAGAGAGGTTGTTAGAATTAAGAAATTTGCGGTAAACTCTGTCAGCTGGATAGGTCCTGTTGCTGGTACCGGTGGCCGTACTGGTACGGTCTTCGTTTTGGTATGTAGCATTCATATCACCGATCATTAGGGGAGTACAGTTGTTGTGTTGTTGTATTAAAGTCTGGATCTGCTCTTGCATTTCAAGCCTGCTAGCCATGTTATCCTCAGAGCTCCCAGAGGGCCAGTAGGTGCCTAGTAGTAAAAGATTTGCATTGACTCCCTGAAGAGTGACAGATGCAATTCTTCCCTTGGAGTTTAAATGGGCCGCAGAGCAACGGGTCGCTAGAGCAAGGGTATCTCGGATACAGATGGTAGTGCCTCCTGTTCTGTCAAAAGCTGACCACCATATGTAGTTTTTAAGGCAGAGATCCATCCATGGGCGAGGTTTGCTGGTATTGGTTAATTTTGTTTCTGTGAGTACCACAATATCTGGGTTCTGGGTGGCTATTGTGTGTCGTACGCACCAATGGTTTTGCTTGAGTCCTCTGACATTCATAGTCATGATTTTCAGTTTGCCCATGAGTTCTTCCTTTGGAGGGTTGAGTTGAGTATCACTGTGACAATATTGGCTCATTTGTGGGATGGGCTGAGTGGGTGCTACGTGATGACAGTATTCTTGAGGCGTGGCACTTTCTTTTTCAAGGGACTGTACTACAATCAAGCAGTGAAAGCGATGTTGAGGGTGGTGCAGAAGTGGGTTGTGGGGTAGTTTCTATATGTATTATGCCATTATCCTGCCTATGAATATCTGGGTTATAAGGGAAGGAGCTGTCAGCTAAATGGAGGTCACTCTCAGGGTTGAGACCATCCCAGATGCTACCCTGCTTTAGGAAGATAATGCTGCCTTGTAATCTACTCCAATCACCGCTGGTGAGCAGCTGCTTGGGGTGGTTTTTGTGTGAATCTAGAAGAAACCAATCGCTAGCATTGTCTCTGCTGCGTTTTAGGGTAACTGCGTGCCCTTGGAGGGTTCCAGGGTTTTCAGTTATAGCAAGAATGACTGCATCTTTGTAGGCAGCATTTAGGAGGATTTCCTCTACTAGCTCTCTGGTAATCTCACCAGCAGGGAGGTCTGTATGGTTGTAGTATTGAAGAATGTATCCTTTGTCCTGGTTCCAGGGGATTTTGCTGAGATAATGGTTAAGTATCATAATGTTCAAGTTGAAGTTGCCTATGCCAGGAGAATAAAAGCAATTAAGGGAGATTCTTTGGAGGTTGCGGTGGATGAGGGTTCGTCGGAAATGTTTGGCCTGTTGTTTCCCGCTTGTTTCAACCAGAAACAACCACAAAAATGCCAATTAAAAAAACCTTGGCCGGATACAAAAAATGGTTGAAACAACCATGGTTGTTTTGCAGTTGTTTTGGATAGAAAAATGGTTGTTTCAATTGCAGTTGTTTTGTAATTGAAACAATTGTTAAACAACCAGTGGTTGTTTCAACCATTTTTTGTATTCGGCCAAGGTTTTTTGAATTTGCATTTTGGGCTTTTCTGGTTGTTTCAATCATGGTTGTTCTGGAACTGAAACAATTGTTAAGCAACCAATTGAAGGGCTTATGCACAGTTATTTTCTGACTTCCCCTCGTCTTATAGAATTTTTCTGGACGATTCAGGCACTTTCTACTATTCTCAAGCTAGCTCTGAGGATGCTATTCATTTCTTGCAGAAGCAAACTAATGACACTTATCGTTTTATTTCCGATCTCATGGATATTTTTTGTGCAGTTGGAACAGTTGAGCAGACCGAGCAGCCAAACTACCTGGCTGAAGGTCAAACCCCATTGTAACTTGTAACTTGTAAGCAACCAATGGTTGTTTCAACCGTTTTTTGTATTCGGCCAGGGTTTTTCCAATTGGCATTTTGGGCTTTTCTGGTTGTTTCAATCATGGTTGTTCTGGAACTGAAACAATTGCTAGACAACCAATGATTGTTTCAACCATGTTGTGTATTCGGCCAGGGTTTTTTGAATTGGCATTTTGGGCTTTTCTGGTTGTTTCAATCATGGTTGTTCTTGAACTGAAACAATTGCTAAACAGCCAATGGTTGTTTCAACCATTTTTTGTATTCGGCCAGGGTTTTTTGAATTGGCATTTTGGCTGATGTTGGTTGTTTCAATCATGGTTGTTGTATGGGCTGAAACAATTGCAAATCAGCTGTGGTTTTTACCTGGTTGAAATTCTGGTTAAAACAATTGACAACATTTAGGATGCGATTGAATACACTAACAATCAATGATTGGTCCAGGCAACTAAAAATGTAAGACCATGCAACAGCTTGTCACAGAAGGTGAAGAAAGGATGAAATTGCATACTGAGCACTGGTGTGCCTTAGAAGTCGAAAGTTGAAGTGAGCAAATGCGTGGCACAGCACAAACAAGTCCTGAACGCCAACTAGCAGCTGTCCTTTTGTCCCCTTGCCTGCCCCTGTGCCTGCTCTCGGAAGGGGCCCAAGAGGTGCAATTTCACCTGCATGGCAACAGCAAATTAAAGTTTGTTAATAATTCCCCAAAAACTCCTAGGGATGCCCAAATATTGGATGCCAGTCTTTCATATGCAGTGTCATATATTTCAAGCTAACAGAATAATTGAACCAGGCATTCTTTTTCCTTTTCCAAATAAGCGAGGATGGACTCGGAACAGAAGCAGGCTAATGAAAATACTTTTTACATTTTTTTAGCCATGGATCTCTTGCTTGGATGGCACAGTCTAGCAAACAAATTCCATTGAAAGCTTGTAACCTAACTGGCAGGTCAACCACCAAGGTTACATGCAGATACTTAAAAAATGTTAGATTGAATCCACACTGCGACTTGTCAAACATCTACTTGTAGGCAGGTGTGTAGACAGCAACACCACGCGCTTTTTATATCAGACTCACCAACAGTGCTCTGAATGTCAGCGCCTCAAAGGAGACAATGGGCATATGACCACCTGGCGTGCAGTGAGGTAAATGACCCTGCCGAAGGCGGTGGCTAGTGCCAACAAGAAGGGCACATGGTCACAGGGCTCCACCAATTTGCAGTATGAGGTACGTGCTTCATCTGGCCCCAATACCTGTGCGCACAAATTCTGAAGTGGTGTCATTTCATGTGGGGCCAGGTGCAAATATCACCAGCCCTTCTATGTTTGAGGCGGGAAGTGGGAGGCTTCAAATGCTGCAACACAAGTGTTCCATTGCGTGTGCAGGAAAGACAAGGATAAATTCTGTGCATCAAACTTTGCATCTAGTGAGCACAAGGCTGGGGATTGTTCGTAAAGGAAAGAGTGCATGCCTGAATGGAGGGTTGGCATCCTGCTGAATCCACACTAATTGGGTTGCTACTACCGTAGCGACGCTTATGTATTACGACGCTGATTTATTACGAGGTCCCAAAATAATTTCATTAATTAATTTGCGAGCTTTAAGGGTTTACGAGGTCCGCCAAAAAAACTCAAGATTTGCGAACTTCTGCGTTTTTGCATGCATGAATGCACTGGCTCTTAGTCTCTCCCCATCCTCCATCCTCCATTTGTGGACTCTGCGGTCCTGAGACACCTCCATCGGCTCACTCACCCCTGCCCGCCCATGCCCCCTCCCCCTGGCTTGGTGCAGCATCTTGCTCCCTTGTGCCTGAGCCCCTTCCCCTGCCTCTGCCCCCCCTTCTCGACTGGAAGCTGTGGCTGTGGGGTCCATAAACAACTCCTCAGGGGCAATGACTGCAAGCTCCTCCATGCCTACTTCCCTTGCCTGCACTGCTCCCCCCACACTCCCAGCAAGCTGCCTCATCCTCCATGGGCTCAGGGACCATGGGGGGCTCCTCTCCCTCTTCCAGGGGCAGCATATTGGAGCCTTATAGCTTGCTAAGTATGAACCTGTATCCTTTACGAGGCCTTGAAAAAAGTAATTTTAAAAGACGCTTCATATTACGAGGGACCCCGATAATTATTTTAATTAATCGCAAAACCCCCAGCGTCGCTACGGTAACTTGCCTGTAATTTATAAATTGGGACTCACTGTGGGTGCCAGTCCTGACTATAGGGTTACAGGGTTACAGGAAAGAGAGGCCTTCAGTCAAAACGTGCGACTGCTAGCCAGTCCTGACTATGCATGCTGGATGGTATCCAGCGAAGAGTCTTTCTTTTAAAGTCTCACTTTACTGCAGCTATTTTGTCTGCATTGCTCCTGGTTATGGTCAGAACAAGAGCTAGCAGAGGCATCCATGCGAGTAACAAGCAGCACGTGAGCATTTGGTTGCTGATGAGGGCATCAATCTACAAGAACCCTTTGGCAAACAAAGCAACAACACTCACTTGTCATCACTTTATTTTTAAGCAGGTCATAGCATGCACGCGCTTGGCTTTGCAAAATGTAATAGGCACACGCACAAGCCTGAGTCGATAACTTTAAAGAGGTACGGTTAAATTTTTGAAATTGAAAGTAAGAAATCATGAACGCTCACCACCAAAGTAGGCTTCACGTCCTGGCGCTTGGTCCTTTACTTCTTTTACAACCTGTTGGCCACCTGCCCTTGTTGTCCCCAAGCACATTATCCTTCTTGGGATCATACGCCCACCAGGCTTTGGTGAACACGCTTGGGGTCATGGACAGCAAATGCTGATGTGTCCTCGAATTGCATGACCCACTAGCGTGCCTGTTGGTTAAGGGATAGAGGGATAAAGAGAGGATGTTGGCAGTGGATTACCTCCCCACACTGTTGGAATGCAGGCCTGGCTGGTACAGCTCTGTACCTGTGTGCAGGACCTGAACTCAGAGTGATGAGCCTAATATATTTAGTCTAAGTTGAACAGAATACTGCCCTGATATTTATCCCAGTTCAGTTTGGAGAGTACTTCTGATCTCTGGTCTTCAGTTGCCACTTTTGTAAATTTATAGTCCAACATCACAAACTAAGGAAAAGGGGCCTTCTCAGTTCTAAAGCTTTACGACCCCCAACAGAGGCATGAAAGAGCAAGCATCAATTGAAAACAATCAGGATTTCAGATGGACCAATAGAACATACAGACTAGCAAAGCCTGCCAACCAAGGCGAGCCTAACAGCTAGCTGTTGAGCAAAGCTTAAACCTCACCAAAGGCTGCTTCAAAATTGAATACAGCTGGCTTAAAGGGAGAACTTCAAGGGGGAGCTAAACTTTTAGTAAAAGGGAGAGCCCAAGGGGAATGCCCTGAGCCGCGTGTAGCAGTAAAACTTGCTCAACTCCAAAACCATGAGCAACTGCCTCCATTTACCTGGTGGTCATTCACCATTTCATGCATTTGATAGAGCAAAGCGGAAGCACTGCCCCACCCTCTTGGCATGTATACAGCTGCTCACAGCTATTGCTAGATGCTTCCTAAAATAAATTACACGTTTATGATGACAGATGGAATTGCATGCTCTCTCTTACCTTCAACACACTCCTCTGTGCTCCCATGTCTGGCACAGGAAGCAGGGGCGTGGACAGGACTGTCTGGAGTGACCCGCTACTGATCCTTCCCCCCTTGGAACGCCGTGCCAACATCACGCATGGTTGGTTCCCTGCCTGTAGGGATGCCCTGAGAGATGGTGCAGGCAGCGAGGCAGACTTGAGGCATGCAACCCTGGTCAACCGCGGCCGAGGCCCAGGCTGGAACCATGCAGCAGGCAGACCAATCAATGAACCAGCAATGGGCACATGGATAACAACAAGTTTGCAATCATGAACAGGGGAGGGCAGAGGAGGAGGGTGTCTTGGTCAAAGCTCTGCTCACCCTGCAAGGCAGTGCCATTAAACTCCACAGTCCCCTCAATCCAGGAACCCACTTCCTCGAGCAGGCTTGGAGGAGCCCGAGGGTGGTTCGATGGCTGGGCTGAGGTCTCAGCTGGCTGCGGCTCTGCTGGCTGCGGCGAGGGCTTTGCTTTACACGCTACGTCTCAATTCAGCGCATGATGGACCTTTTGAGGCAAAAAGACAAATTATTATTCCTTTTAACATATAAAAGGACCTTCCGTTTGGATTCATAGAGGAGGTTGAAGACTCAGATCCAATATCTGGTTTGACCGGTAGGCCTAATGGATGGACCGGAGATGAGTGGGCATGTGCAAAAACTGATAATCATACACACACACGCACGCACGCACGCACGCACACACACACACACACACACACACACACACACACACACACACACACACACACACGCGCACGCACACACACACACACACACACACACACACAGACACACACACACGCACGCAGGCACGCACGCACGCACGCACGTGCGCGCGCACACACACACACACACACACACACACACACACACACACACACACACACACACACACACACACACACACACACACACACACACACACACACACGCACGCACGCACGCACGCACGCACGCGCGCACACACACACACAAAAGCACACACACACACACACAAACACACAAAAGCACACACACATGCACAAGCGCACACGTACACACAAATAAACACACACAGCTGGCATACTTTTCCTAGGTTTTGGATGACAATAGCTTGTGAGGCAAGTTAAACGCAGTTGTTCTGATGTCAAGTTTAATGTGAATGTTTGGCTGCAATCCCGTCATCTATTTGAGCTCATGCTGGAGTAAAGGCAAAGCGGGGAGTTTTTCCACATAAAAATTACATTGATGTTTGCTCCACCATGTCCTCTTCAGCATTCAGCGAGCATCATCACCCTTTAATTTGGGCTGGACTGCCAACCGCCTACACACTACTTAGTGAAAGACAACAAAGTATCTAGGCAGTGAATACATTCCTTAAATGTGTAGTAGCTGACATTGATGGTTCCTAGCTGTTGACAGGGCTAGTTCAGAGAACTCGCACTCCTGCTGGTAAGTAAGAATTGGGACCAAACAGAGCAAGCTCATAGTTATCAATTAGCAGAAGCAAAAACCACCTGCGAGCTCAGACAAATACTGGCATTAAATATCAAGATCCATCTCTAAAACATCATGTTATGTATGATAGTGCGGATATAAAAAGAAAAGGAAAAGAAAATCAATCTTAAGTTTCGGCCTTAACTGCCAACGGGTTGCCACGCTTGCAGTTGAACACCATGCACATACTATAGTATGCATACTAAACAGAATGAGTTCTATACAGTATGCCTACAACCTCTCCACCACTAGGCGTGCCTTTGAACACAAGGATATTTCTCACAGCCAGGTTCTGGAGCCGGGTGCTCGAGCAACCCTCCAATTGAAGGGTAGTGGAGGACCTAGGTCCCTACTAGCATTTCATTGGTGTACATCGGTTAACCTATAGCCCAAACCACTGTCAATCTCAAGATCGGCAATGCTTTCTGGCATATGAAAGCTGTAACCCTTAAAGAGCAAATAAAAATTATGGGTATCGAACAGACACCCTCTACAATGGCAAGCATGCCACACGCAACAGTGGCCACCCTGGGCCTGCCCTCTGCCCTCTTCGTGGTGCACCTGATAGCACCTCTCATACCCTACTCAGATGCACCCACCCACGCATCAACAGAATGAACATAAATCGTCATCATCAAGCACTGAGCATTGTGGTGAAGCACTCTGCAAAGGAGACTTTGGACCTTACATTTTTACTATGATTGCATGCAATACAGAAAGGCTGCGCTCCCTGGATATGGAAATTCCTGATGATGTCCAAAGAAAAGTTCCACATTGGGTTTTCCCATCTGGATGGCCACCAAATACACAACTTAGTCGCCCTGATGGCATTATAGTCCTACCCCTAAAAGGCAGAGATTCCACCCAAAGGACATGAACCCCAGAGACAGAGACATTCACCTCATTGAGCTGAAATTCTGCTCAGACATCAAACTTGAACAAACTCTCCTGACAGCACAAACCCAAAACAAAAACACTATTGAGAACTTATGCAAACTTCGAGGTCCACACCGCAATTACAGAGTCACTTTACACACTATCCTATTTGGAGTTGCCGGAACTATTTACAACCCCTACACAACTAATTGTGTAGGGGCAATATTGATCCCCTCTGCAACCTTGGCTTAACCAAAGAAAAGGCCCACAAGATTGCAAACCACACTTCACCTTCATGCTGCCAAAACCTTAACAAAAATTGACACCACCTAACTTGCCATCCATTTCAGCAACTTAAGCAATTGGGGATTGGGGAGGGGGTTGTGGAACGGGCTGTTTGCAGGAGAGCCAGGTGCACGGATGGCTGGACGGGTGGCTGACAAACCACCAGACCCGCAATAACTTGATTGCTTCTAGCTATGCTTTTAGTTTGTGGGACTCACTGTCAGTTTCAGCGCTGACTGTCGGGTCTTTCAAAGGGAAGTTCCCACTGGGCAAATGCACGCTGGTTGCTGTCCAGCGTAGACTTTTAGACTTTTACTTTAACCTCCAGCTTAAATCTCTGGCTGATTGGTCGCTGGTGAAATAACATCAACCAGCTTTCACAGGTTAGCAAGCTTAACTAGCATTCTCTGTTCCTTGGCTTGAGGTGGAGGGGACTTCCAAATCTTTTAAATCATTGTGTCCTCTTTTCCTGAATTGATTCAAAGAGACTATTTTTGGCCTACACTTTATTTTCTTTCTTAATGAGGGACATTGCTGGCTAGGCAGTACCTGCAGAAGTCTAGCTAGAAGAAAAAGTCACTGGCTAAGGTAGCCTGCCAGGCTGCTCAGTACCAGGCTACAAGCTAGCTGAGCCTGCTGCCAACAGCAGCAGGGTGGGTTAGATCCAGTATCCTTCATGCAGCCTAGCGCACTTGCTATAAGGATGAACCACATGCCATTTTAATTCATAAGCACAGCTTTCCTGGGGCTAGAGGACGCACTTCCAAAAAGTTGGTTAAAAAGCAGTTGAAACAACTGCATTTTAACCAGCTGATTGAATCAACCAGAATCAACCATTTTGGTGGTTGTTTTTGGTTGAAACAACCATTCTGGTTGAAACAAGAGGCAATCAACCAGACCTGGTTGTTTCAGCATGGTTGAAACAACAGCCCAAACATTTCCGACGTTTCATTCATTCCTTCTATGTGGGAGAGGACATTGTTTCCAGAGATGATATGCTTCCCTATAGCCATGTTGAAGGAGTGTACTAGGCAAAATGCTTTTTCTTGTTTCTCCATGTATGGAGAATAGGGGTACCTGATATCTTCTCTAGCATTCTCGTCAGCAATGCTGAGCTTGAAAACAGTAAATGGCTGAAGTATATTGGCTGGGTGTAAATCTATTGCCCTGCTATTGAGTGAGTCAAGGAGCTTCCAAGTGCCTCTGAATTTTTTGATGGCAAAAGCATGGCAATGGTTGCGGCATAGGAAGGCGTCGCAGCCATGTTGGTTGGCTAATGAATTCAAGGTATTATATATATATTGCTGGTGACCCTTGTGAATGCCTATAATCTGCTTTGGTACAGGTTATTATGAGCAAGCCTTTGATCAATAACACTATCAGAGAAGCCAGTATCCCTTTCAAAGGCATGAAGCCAGCCCTCATAACTGGTGTCTATTCTGTACTGGATTTGAATTAAGTTTTCATTGTCTCTGGAGTGACAATACAATCTCCAAACACATTGTTGGTAGCATGAACCTGGCAATGGTTGCTTCCGCGCACTTGCTGTTCAAAATACAGATCATTGCGCAATGGGGGCATGCCAAGTTTGCGCATGTTGCATTCAAATGTATCACCACCACAGGAGCTGTATGTAGTACAGTCTAATTGAAGACCAAAAAAAGATCCAAACTTTTTGGCAAAGGTGGGGTGCCCAAGGTCTGATGCGCTAGTACGACAGGAGTAGCGGACAAACAAAGCGGCAAAGGTGGAAGGTTCAGCATCCGCAAGAATTTCAACCATGCGATAATTGCAAAAGAGAGTAAAATTGGTATAGCCAATATCTGCGTAGTAACCAAAGATGCAGTTTGCCAAAGATTTGTGCATGTGGCACATGCCGCACATGCCCCCATGTGCATGTGGTGCACATGCCCCCATACGAGGACAACAAACTTCCTTTTTTTTCATGACGTCATGTGTATTTATGAACAGGCTAGCAGTCAAACGTCTTGGCTGAGGCCTTCTTCCCTTGTAACCCTTGCTTGAGCAACTTTTACACTTCCTTTACATCTCTGTTTTTTAGCAACGCAAAAACAGTTTTAGACTTCAAGTTTTTTTTTACTAGTGCACTTTTAGCTTAGGTCTGGCTTGGTTGCAGGCATCTCTTTCTATGCTTCAGCTAAGCTGCCCTTGTAGGCAGGTACAGCTATGTAACCCTTTCCTTTCCTTTCACAGTCAATGCACATGTGGAGAATTTTTTGTGCAGTTGGAACAGTTGAGCAGGCCGAGCAGCCAAACTACCTGGCTGAAAGTCAAACCCCATTGTAACTTGTAACTATGTGGAGAATTGTTGCAACCCTCCATTCTGCAACTTCAACACATATCCTGAAGGCCATTTGGACTCAACATTCGGAATTACATTGTCAATGGGCCTCTCTTCGGAAATTGATGGAAACGTTAGATCATCATGTACTTCTGATACTGTTCAGACAGTTTTACCATAATATGACAGGCAAGCTTAGGCGAATTGAAAGGAACAGGCTGTCAAATCAGCTTGGCCACCTGCTGGAAAAGATTCAGAACACAAAAGACGCCACCCTCTTAATCAGCTGGACCCTTCATAGGGCACAATGTTCCTCTTCACATTGTCCTTCAACCACTCCACAACTTTTACACTCTTGATCGTTGTAATGACTTGCTCACGGATCGCCTCCTCATCGTAATCCACCTTTTGCTCCTGCGCCAAGAGTATGTGGTTTGCAAAGAAATGAATGCTCTACAACCATACATAAAATATCACCCCAAAAGAATGGCGTTTTTGAGGGGTGCGTAATGATTGTGATAATGACTGTGAGCTAGCAGTCAGTCGTTTTGACTGGAGACCTTCTTTTTCCCTGTAACCTGTAATGACTGTGGGCAATCAAAAATTACATTTTTGAGCAGGTCTTGACCTGAAGGGGCAGCGTGTGCGGCTGGACTATGCTTTTTTGAAGTGTGCAGCTTTTTGTATGTGTCTTGCATGCCTTCACATGCAGGAGCAGTGAGCAGCTTGTCCATGCACAACTTGTAAGTTTGCAGGCAAGTAGGGCTGTTTTCCTGCGGGAACATGCGTAGGGTTGGCCAGTTCCGTAGGTGTATAATATACATATAAAATATGGGTACGGAAATACGGGAATATTACAGCCCCCCCCCCCCCCTGTAGCCGTATTCCGTATGACCCCGTATATACAGAATCAATACGTTTTTTTTACATATTATACGGCAAAATCCGTAGCTTCGATTGCCTTTGATATGGATTTGGACTGCAGCTACAGGGGGAGCATGGGCAGCTCCACAAGTGGAGCCCTCTCTCAGGATACGGAAGCGCAGTATCATCAAAAGCAGCAGGAGGCTCTGGACTGGCACTGCACAGTAGGGGACTTTACACTGCAGCTGTTGTGTACATTGATGGAGTGGAGGGGAGCATTGCAAGGGGGAACATGCGCGTGCACACCAGCGCACACACACAACCAGTGAATGTGCTTATGCATGCACGCATGGGTGTGAGCACGTGTGTATGGGTGTGTGCACAAGGGTGCTTGGATACGTGCGCGCGCACATGCATGCATGAGAGGGTGTGGGCGCGTCTTTGTGCGCATGCATGCACGTGTGAGTATATGTGTGTGTGCGCATGTGCACACATCCAAGCATCCAGCATATAAGTGTGTGTGTGTGTGTGTGTGTATCTGTGTGTGTGTGTGTGTGTGTGTGTGTGTGTGTGTGTGTGTGCACAATTGTTAACCTATCTGCCCTTGCCCTCTGTGATTCCGTTGAGCACCATATTTGTGAGCACAATATACTTTTCAAAAGTTGCAGATTGACCCCCCTATGGTTCCATTTGGGCCACTTTCCATTTTCTGAATTCTACGGATTACGGGCAACATACGTATTATACGGTATAAAAACGGTATTTATACGTATTTGGGATTTGGACATACGGATCTGGCCAACCCTATACATGCGTGATACCCAAAAAGAAATACAACGGGGGTTGCAGCATTAATGCGGGAACCATAGATAAACATTTTCTTGGGGGTGCAGAATGGTAACATTCATGAGTGGTGTCAGTGTTTCTCATAGCTGCGACGCGTTATGATTTGGCGACATAAGTGCATTTTAGGGTTCGACACAGAGACGCCTGGCAGGGCGTCCCGAAGCACCCTGCATTGCCAAGGTGCAATGCAAAAATTTCTGGGGAGTATCCCGTGTAGCCAAAAATTACCATGTGTTTGTTGTGAGTTCATCATGAATCTCAGATTGTTTAGGGCAAATCCTAATGTCCCCCTGCCCAGCCTGCCCCTGCCCCATCTCCAGCAGCAGCACCGCTGCAGGAACACCAGGAGCAGCAGCACCAGCAACATGTGCTCACTGCTGTCCATGCAAGCACTGTGCCTGCAAGCGCAGAGGGGGGCAGCAGCAGCAAGAGGCAGCAGCAGCAGCAGCAGCAGCAGCAGCAGCAGCAGACATCATGAAAAGTCCATGCAAGCAACTGCAGCATTGGTGGAGCGCTATGGAGCCAGCATGTCTCCAGTCCTGTCTTCTCTACCCCACTAAACGGCACCAAGTTGCGTGAGGAAGCAGACAATTTCGCATCTTGACCACAGCAGCAGCAAGCACGAGCAAGTCCGTATCAGAGCTCTGGACCAGCATTAATCAATATTGCCAGCAATGTAAACCTCCGCATCAAGCTCAGTCAACGGGTGATTTTGTCAGGCACAGCCACTGTGCAGGTGCCCGGCTTAGTGGAGGAGGAGCGGCTCCTCAGCAAGCTAACCTTCATTGAGAATGACAACCTCAACCGCTTAAAAGAGCAGCACCTCAATGCTTGCCTCACCCTTGCTACCCAGCGCATGTTGGAGTTTGAGCACTTCCCATTCCAGAGGGCAATGGCAACGTGGTTGGCTGCAAAGCAGCGGCGCCCAGTTGGGCAATCATCATCATCAGCAGCAGCAGCCCATCACCATTGGTACTGATGATGATGACAACGTAGTTTTGTGGGCATGGATAGTAGGCAGCGGTCTTTCTTATCTTAAATGGCCGCTTGACCTGCCTAACTAATTAGAGGACAGAGCTGACCACTCTCTTAGGGGAGCGTCCACATTGTGGGCGCCAAGTTTGTAGAATTTTTTTTGGTACTCGTAGGGTATTGTTTATAACTATGATACATTAGCATCTCTGCAAACAAATTTTGACCTTGCTACACTGTTGTTGAGCAGGAGCACCCTGTGTAGCCAATTTGCTACACATCCCAAAACCTTACGAGAAACACTGAGTGGTGTATGGTCAATGCACACCCCATCAAGCCACAATTGGGTTATTGGTAGGGTACAACATGCCCACATAACACTTCATTTTCGCAAATTTGTGAAAGTTTCGACCTCCAAGTGCAAATTTAAGGGTAAAATCGACAGATAGTGTGAATAAAATAAGGAAGTGTGCAAGTCTGCTGGGAGAAGTAAGCTTGCTGGTGTGAGGGCCCCTCAGAAGCATGTGAACCAGGGCTGTGAAAACACGCCGTCTCTAAGAAACCAGACCGTCTAAACAGTTCAGTGACGTTTTGGTTCGGTAGAAAATCGGAAAAATGCTTTCAGGAAAATGATGGTGGCCAACTGATCAATCGGTAGCAACATCTGAGCTGTACATTGCTTGAATGCACTTTGCAGCTGCAAAATGCCGCATCAAAACACATAAACCTAGTGCACTTTTGAGCATCATGCAAGTGCAAAAAAGTGCCAAGCGTGCAAGGAACCTGATGCCCCTCCCCAAACAGGCCTCACATAGGGTTGCTCAAAGAAGGGGAGAGGGGAGAGGGCAAGAAGAATGCCTGGGTGTGGGAGCAGTGCGTGCTAAAGCAGGTGAGCAAAGACCAGCATGTTGCTGTACAGCAGCAGTGCGCGCAAGAGGTGCGCAAGCAGCGCAAGAGGGCCTACAGACGATGAGGAGCAGGCGCAGGGCAGCCCCAGCAGCAGCAGTCCCAGCAATAGCAGCAGCAGCAGCAGTGGCTGAGCAGTGAAAGGGGGGGGCTGGAGTGTCCAGGTCTTTGAGGCAGTTGCAGTTCAGCAGTCATGGCACCTTTTTCATATTTAGTCCATGTTGATTGGTTTGGAACACTCCAAGTTCGGTTTTTGTCTAAGAAGCAAGTTGCCAGACCAAGCCGTTTACAAAACCGTTTTCCACCATTTAGACAGTTTATAAATTGGAAAATACGGAGTAAGATAGTACCATTCCGTCTAATCATACACTGAACCGTCAACCGTGAGTCCACAGCCCTGATGTGAACCTAGATGGCCATGAGTCACCTGCTTCAGCTCACAAGGCAATCAAAACAGGAAGTGACACTGTCCTTGCCTTTCTGCTGCTCCTGGGCTCACGCATCTCCTCCCAGCAAAGCAGGCATTGCTTCACAATAAGCAATAAGGTTTTTAAAAATGAGCTGCGCGTGTGTGTATGTATGCGCGTGCTTGGGGTGCGCGTGCACGCACACAGTGTGTGTATGTGTGTGTGTATGTGAGTGCGTGCGCGCATGCGCGTGCATGATGGTCCTTGTGTGTTCCTGTGCAGCTGGCCTCCAGTTATCTACATTGACATGACCAACCAAGCTCTGGGATCCAAACCTCCCACCATCTACCGTCAAAATTCAGGCTGTAAAGCGTATCACGCAAAAAGTTAATTTTGTTATTTATTATGTGATTCACTTTTTGCCAAGCAATACTAGTTATAGGTACGGACCGGCGCTGGCATACAGCGCGATATCACGCTAAATTACACTATATATTCAGGGTTGTGCCTCCACGGCGTCTTTAAGGATTTTGACCGTCTAAACGGTTCGGTACACGGCTCGGTTCGGTAAAATCGTATATCCACGGTTCCAGGCAGGGACGGTGGCAAATCGACCAGTCGATTGCCACCGTCGGATCCTTTTGGACCCCTGAACTATGCTTGCCTGGCTTGTTGCAAGCCTTGGTAAGACCACCTCGCCTTTCTTTTGTATAAATCTATATAAAAACACAATTAAATGCAAAATAACGCAGAGGGCAAGACAGGCCCTTGGGGGCTCCAGCCTCCCAGCTCCAGGGAGCCTGACGGCCCCCCCTACAACAGGCCTTAGTGTAGGCAGAACCCAGAACAAGGTCAGGGGCATGGGTGTGGGACCAGTATGCGAGGCAGATGAAGGCTGGAAGCGACTCTGCCTCAGGAGGGCAGCAGGGACAGCAACAGCAGCAGCAGCAGCAGCAGCAGGGAGAGCAGCAGCAGCTGGTGGAGTACGTGTGCAAGCACTGCAAGAAGACCATGAGTGGAACCAACGAGGACCGCATGGAGAAGCACCTCTTGACCACCAAATTTTGGGTGGATGAAACCTCCCGACCGTACCGACCACTGAACCGAATTTCACCGTTTAAACGGTATCAAAATCAGAAAAACACGGTATTGACCGTCTAAACGGTCCGTTCCGTCTGAATCGTACAGCGAACTGTTTACCGTAGTGGCACAACCCTGTATATATTTGTGGAATATATAGTGCTAAAATTTAATATGTTAAATTACACCTTCCCTCGCGTCCGCAGCACTTCAGTATTCAGGCACAGACAAGGAATTTGCTGCATCCATATCCAAGGGTTAATCTGCATGATGGAAAGCCACTGGGGAGGTGCAGAGTCTGGCAATACCCTGGAGAAGAGGCTAGGGGGCCACGCAGCCACACACAGCCACAGCCACATGCAAACACACACGCACACACACGTGCGCACACACATACACACACAAAGTAACCAACACGCATATGCACATACGTGCATGTGCGCATGCATGCACAACTAGCACGCACGGTAGCATGCACATGCGCAAGTGCGTGCTCATACGTGATGCATAAGTTCCTTTGTGCTGATTTTCCTGTATGTTTGTGCGTGCATGCAAGTGTATGAACACACGCAGGTGCACATGCGCATACAAACAGGTGTGCGCGCACACACACACGTGCGCACACACGCAGGAGCGCACTCACAGTCCTGCAAACACACAAGAGCGCACACATATATCAACACACAGGCAGGCACACTCAGGCAGGCAGGCACGCACACAAGCATGCACATGTAATTCCACAA